>JAOTQQ010000012.1:136601306-136617619 GCA_026546715.1 Gallinago undulata | reverse complement strand
TTAGATATTAGAAAGAAATTCTTTACAGTGAGGGTGGTGAGGCACTGGAACAGGTTGCCCAGGGAAGTCATGGATGCTCCATCCCTGGAAGAGTTCAAGGCCAGGCTGGATGGTGCTTTGAGCAACCTGCTTTAGTGGGTGTCCCCGTCCACGGCAGTGGGGTTGGAACTAGGTGTTCTTTAAGGTTCCTTCCAACCCAAACCATTCTATGATTCGATTATATCAATTATAATTATATTAATTACATTTATCATCCCAAACTCATAGCACAGTTTGAGTGGAGGATTTTGAGTCTGCTTTTGAATTTTTTAGATGATTTCTTGGTGATCTCAGGGTCATCTACTTCTGTTCCTCTTATAACTGGTTATACTTCTGAATCAACACCATCCTAAAAATCTACACAATCAGTTTGTAAATACAGAGTCATTCACATCCCTGATTTTCTTATTTAGAATAAGGAATTTTGAACCTTAGCCTCTGAAACAAATGTGGGAAATAGCAGGCATAATTTCAAATACTTAACTTGCATCATTCAGTTCAATAGCATATACCTAAATTCCATAACCCAGCTATGTGTTATAACCAGTGAGCTATGAGTTCCTCTCCTTCATTTAGGGATTATGTTCTACCGAACCAGAAAAAGAGACCAAGAAAAGGAAGACAAAGCAGTGTCAATAAGGTCAAAGCAATTAAAAGGTATTTAATGAACTGAGCTTCAAGATTTTGTTAATGTGAGAAGGCAGAATAATGGGAAGACTTGATCTAAATGTTTTCATTCATTCCAAGCTTTTCTTCAGCTTCACTGTTTCATGAACTTGAAATTTTTCATTCTCTTAGAGAAGAAATTTCTCTTAATTTCATTTCACTCAAACTCTATCTGCTTCTCTGAAGAGCTTTTGTCTTGACAAACTTGTATTTTCTGATAAAATACATTTCCTTATTATACTAATGTCTGCTTAGATACATATTTTTTACAAATTCTAATTCTAAATCATGCCTGCAAGCTTCTGCGAGTTTCTGCTTGAAACATCTACTTTATCAGGGTGATGTTTTTGATCAGAGACGAAGGCTCTGAAAGAACAGAGGTAAAAGAAATAAGCACCTTTTGGGTTAAAAATATCAATAAAGAGTCTCTACTGTAAAACACTAATTGTTCAGACAACTGAAAAGACTTTTTAAAGGGAAGCAAACAAAAAGCTAATTAGAACAGAATCTAAAATATTTTTTTTATATACAGTGTGACAGTTATTCTTGGAATCCTGGTGTAATAGTCTTCAGCACTTCAAGACAATCTTACTAGACTATATGAGAGAATTCTGTATGCAAATAGACTAAACTCTGATAAACTATCTAACATTAATTCTCCAATGAAGCAGCCTTCAACACTTCTAAAGAAATTGAAAGATTTACTTTTTCAAAGACTCCAACTGCAAAAGTTATTGTGATTTCAGGAGAAGTTCCATGGATTTAATAGTTTAGCGTTATGTCCTAAAAAACATATTAAATATTCAATAACTTTAACTTGCTCCAGTAGCTTTTTTCAGGCTTATGTCTTTATCAAACTATATTTAATGTCGAGCAGCTCTTTTCATGGTGGTCTGTAAAAACAGATTGTTTCCTCCTCTAATTAGATTTTCATTTGCATGAAAAGAGTATCTTTGATTAGAAGCATTTACAGCTTATTTTTTACCACAGCCTTCTGTGAAATCATAATCATTTCCATAGCAATAATTTGTGATATCACAAACAGAAGATTATTAATTCAAGTAGAGATGATGAGCTGTTCAGATCCTGTTTTCATTCAAGGTTCTTGGCCATATGGAAAATAAGAAAATGTTTTATATAAAACTGCACAGCATCAGTAGATTGAGAGATCATTGAGAGCACTGAAGACTGATGTTTATCTGCAGAGCAGATGTCATTACTTTTAGCTTCACACACAGAGACATACTGGTAGGTGTTTCAGCCTTGTTTTGGAAGAAGCACATCTGAGAGAGACCGAGAAGGTTGTTCATGTTCTTTGTTCACCAAGAAAGGGTGACACAGAGGCCAGTTATTTTAGAAGAACAACATAGCTTCCTCTGAAAAACATTTGATGAGTCACTATATAGCTTGAGAAAAGAAAAAACTAATATAGTTTATTGGGAGAGATGTATCAAAACACTTTTATTTAGAAATTCTAATCTGATACAGTACAGATGCCTCTTAGCACTCTTTAGAGAATGCTTTGTTTATAAACAATATAAACATTTTAATTAATCTTCTTTAAAAAAACCCCACCCATAATCTTCCTTCACACACTTATCAACCACTTTAAATGTAAATGGGATCTTTATTTTTTAACAGCTCATCTGTTCAACCTGAATTTGTAATCACCTGTTTGTGGTAACACAAATTGTTGCTATAGCTTGCAGTTTTCAATTAACTTATACATTTTGGACTATTGCAAGATATTTTCATTGTAGTGCCTGGATTCTGGAATTTTGACACCTTTTTGATCAAACATTTTGATTAGGTTTTTTTACCCTTGACGTCATCTTGTAAGACAAAGATGTTTCCAGAATCTCCCAAGAAGTATAACAGTGGATTTAAATGAATTATGTTAGCAAAGGTTTCAAAGTATATCATATTGCATCAAACACCTAGCATTATTATCATTTATGAATCATATCACAATTTTCACAAAAACAGATCCTGTAACTAATTAAATAAGGACCTACACTCATTTGTACTCTGATTTTAAAAAGTTCTTAATCCCATCAGAATTACAGATCCACCACATTTAATAAAAGTGCTACTACCCACAGAGGACCAAGCTGTAAAAGCTTTAACGTATGGAATATTTCCTGTTCATAGAATCATACGGGCACACAATCAAAAGCAATCAGTTTATGGCAGCTTTACAAGTCACTGTTCATCAGGTGAGTTACAACAGACCATATGTGCACACTTAGCTCACCCTAACTTGTGAGGTAAAATGCATTAGTTTAAACTAATTTCACGGGGGTATAAATTTTACTTTACCTTTTGGCAAGGTTAAGACGACATGTAGTTCATTGCAGTGATACAACAGCTATCTGCAGACTTGTTGGAAGGCTGTAACACAGTCTGGATTGATCCAGATAAAGCTCTAAGACTATCTGGTTTGACTCCTGTAAAAAGTAATTTTTATTGATCTTAGTGATTGAATACAATAAATCATATCTTTCAAAAAACATCCAATTCTTATTCAGAGTCAGAAAGAGGAAGCTTTACCATTTTCTACTAATTTCATTGATTTAATTGCATCCTCCCTTTATCAAAAATGTGTTTTTTTATTTAAAATTTCACATGATTTTATACTTTCAAGCTGTGATTCTTCTTAGATATCTATTAGATAAAAAAAAAAAAAAACCAATCACTGGAATTTTCTATACATTAACATACTTATAAATCATTTTCAGTTTATTTGAATACTGCCTTGTGATACAGGTAATTTCTACAATAACATCAGCCTCAGTGAAGGAAATCGCTATCAGAAATGTTTTCGAATTCATTCTTCCAATCTGCATTTGTCATATATATCTTCAGCTCTCTTCAACAAGTATCTTTGATATGTTATTAAATATGTTATTAAATACTGGCATCAACCTGATACAATATAATTCTAAATACAGTTTTGCAGTACAATAGGTATTTCTGAATTTTCTTCAAATATATTTGTAACTTGCAAGCTTTTCAATAAATAAGAAACATGACCATATAATTTCCTTTTCTCCTTGTCCTCATTTTTTCTGGTTTTGTACTTTTAGAATTAACAGGATCTTGTTATATGCTGCTTAATAGCAGATTATGAATAGAGCTACTAGTGAAACTGTACAGAGCTATATCTTCCATTGGTTTCACCTGTTACACCCGGCACACCCAATATGAGGCACACTAATTAACTTGAGATCCTTCAACTTGTTAGATTTCTCTTAAAATATTATAATTTTCTAGTCTTCTCCTATCATGCCAAGATCTTATAACTAGTCAGAATAAGCAGAATTTTATTCCCAAATTACTAATACAAACAAGGGAGTCAGAATATAGACTTGTAAGCAATATTGCATTGTTCCCGAATGAAGCACCATGAAATTCCTTCCAACTTGAGTGAGAACAGCTTCATTTCTTTGTAATATTCCATTGCCTAAAATATGAGTATCTGCTATAAAACTGAAGATGGTAAGAATGCACATAGCACATACAAATATGGTTCTAATTATGACCAAATTATGGGTGAGTTCAGAGAACTGCCTGTCTGAGGACTGTAACCAAAGAAAAACTACTGTTCTCTCCTGCCACAGGTTCTTCCAGACAGTTAAAAGTCTTGTTAATCCTTGCTTAATCTGTATTTATTATGCTGTGCCTCCTCTCAGGACAGTAGCAATCGACTGAGTATGCATAAATACTACGTTACTTTTCTTCCACTGTACAGCATATACTTATATTCAGCTCAATAAAGGTTCATATACTTAATAAAAGTGTACTCTGGCACATACTTAAGAAAAAGCATGTTGTCAGACATGAGAACTGTTCCAACAGCAAAAGAACAAGTGTACAACATATGGGGGTTTTTTGGTGGGGGGGGGTGGTTTTGGTTTTTTTGGTGGTTTTTTTTTTTATGGTTGGACTAGATGATCTTAAAGGTACCTTCCAACCTAGGTGATTCTGTGATTCTGTGATAACTACTTTTTCTTGCTTTGCTGAAATAAAGTGAAGTCTACATCAATTGCTTCAAGATAAGTTCACTACTTCACTAATTATGACTTGTATTTTTCCATTGCTCTATACACTGGACAAAGACCAATAAAGATAACTGTAGCATCAGAGTACCATTTAATTGACTTGTAAGCTTTCAGAGCTCTACTGAATATTTAAAATGTAGATTATTTTATACTTTAGATACTTGATGTATCTGTGAATTGCTTTATAATAAACAAAGTAATTTATTTAGCAGAGTATCTAGAGCTTTGAAAACAAATTGCCATTTTTGAAAACAACCTTGCCTTCCAGTGTCAAGAGACTTACGTAAAGATAAGTGCCACTAGAGGAAGAATCTTGTAAACCACTGTGGGTTTTTGTAAATTTTTAATGTTTTTCAGTCATCACACTGAATAAATCAACCCCAAAAAAATCAATGTTAGCTCTTTCCCATACAAAATCCTGGAGTATTGTTAATAACTCTGAGAAAATAAATAATTGTGTTATTATCTAAAACTTCTGGAAACCTAAATATGAATGTATCAGATATCTTTTTATTAAATATCTCTAAAGATTCTACAGCAAACCTGATGATCAACAAGTAGGCGTGAGCTATATGATATTATAGGGATTTCTTTTTTTTTCAGAAATTGAAAGTTGTGGGTTGAAATTATTTCTGAAATTGAGCTTGGAGAGCAGTGAATAGTCTATCCCTAGTGCCATTCAAATCAAATGACATTCATGATATGCACTGGTTTCAGCTGAAACCTAAGCACATACTTAAGTGTCATATTGAGTTAAATAAGACTATTCAGTACAATACAAATGATACTTAGCACATTATAGAATTCATCTTTTTGAAACACAGAGGATAACTATAATATTGGAGCATTGACAGTCATCTTAACTGAAAACAATTTACAGATACTGGGAGAAATAGGTTATGAAAGTTACATAAGAGATCTTCCTTCAGGTTTCTGCAAACACACATGCCTCAGAAAGCTATGATGTATGCTAAGTAGAATCAATAGCACAATAAACCCTGCAATAACATCAAGTTCTATGCTTGGAAGAAATAAAAAAATAAAATGAAACATCAGGGATAATATTTTCTAAACAAAGAAACAAACAAAAAAGCCATCTCAGATATTTATAAATTTCAGTGTATTTAGAAGTTTTGTCATTTTTTCAGATTTCAAAATTTTAACAATTGAGTGGGTCCTAGTAATTAAAAACAATTTCCTGATATTGATGACAAAAATAACAGGTATTTGGCGCCTTTGTATGAAAAGTATCCCCTATATTATTTGTATGAATTCATTATCTTTCTTAAAAGTTTCAGCTATTCTGACACTGAAAAGGCTGAAAGAGCTTATAAGTATCTAAAGGGTGGTTTGAGGTAGGATGGAGCTGGACTCTTATCAGTGGTTCCCAGTGACAGGACGAGGGACAATGGGCACAAGCTGGAACACAGGAAGTTCCACTCAAATATGAGGAAAAGCTTCTTTACAGTGAGGGTGACAGAGCCCTGGAACAGGCTGCCCAGGGAGGTTGTGGAGTCCCCTTCTCTGGGGATTCTCAAGACCTGCTTGGATGCAGTCCTGGGTAATGTGCTCTGGGCAATCCTGCTTTGGCAGGGGAGTTGGACTAGATGATCTCTAGAAGGTCCCTTCCAACTCCAACAATTCTGTGATTCCATGATTCACACAGTCCTTACACTCATAACAAACTGATTGGCCAAACAAAACAGAGAAAATACTAGCATAACAATTAAATAAAGTAATAGCAATGAACAGGGAATAATTCATCAATGCTATATGAAGTATCAATTTGTTCATCTGAACTGTTCAGTAAAAAGAAAGAAAAAATATTCAGTGACATCAGGCTACTTAAGCAAACAATTCACAAGCACAGATTACAGGAGATTTTATTCTCTGTAATTTACAATTCATCCTGGTTTACTCAACAAACTTTTTCTTAACAGAATGATTAACCTTAAAAAAAAGAGCAAACTACAGACATACTGAAAGGTTTTTATACAGAGAGTATATTGATTTGATTCACAGAACATGCTGCTAGCAAACAGGCATTCCAAAGGTAACTAGCTCCATGCTTACATTTTTAATGTTTTTAGAGCTATTGCAGCTTACCAGCTGGGACCTTTAATTACAATACTTCTGCCTGGATTTCTGAAAAAGCAGTTATTTATTTAAAGGTTGTCCCTAAAATTATGCCATTTTGCATCACACTTACTAGCTGTATGGATCCTTTCCTCATGCCGTAGGTGTCCTTTTATTTTAAAATGTATTGGCTAGTTTGAAATTCCTCTAAATAAATAATAATATGTTATTCTCTTTATATGCAGTTTGTAAGTAGTTCGTAAACTACTTTCTAAGACCTGTCTAAGCAGGCCTTCAAGAAAGGAGGAAAGAGGTATATTTCCACAGAGCCTTTAAGAGAGGTGTTGAATTAAACATATTCCACCAGTAAAGGAGTAGATAATGTAATGGTTGAACACAGACCCCCATTCAAGGAGTTTCTTGCTTCTCAAGAAAGAAAAGTTAATCTTCCTTTTGACTTTTTGTGACGTGGATGTCTCTTTTTACCAGAATGCATGTGTGCATATACTTGTGTACAATTTAATGTATCTGATATCAAACACTTGACCTACATGAATTACAGATGTAAGGAGAAAAATAAGCAGTTGATTAGTGTCACATGTGTAATGCATGCAAGGAAGTCAATATATCTCAGTTTCATCTAAACACTGAAAATATTTCAGTGAAATTTGTATCACAGTCACTAACTTCTGGAAAAAAACCACAACAAGGTATTATGAGTTAAATTCTTCAGTTAAACCTTAATCAAAAAAAATATCAATTTGATAAAATCTCATCATATTAGTAGTTCTATGATTTATGTCTGGTAACATTAAAGAATGTAATCTATGCTTTTTTTAGAATTACTCTGTTATGCTTCAGCTAACAATATTATTATGAGCCTACAGTATAACTTTATTAGGTACCCATCTAGAATTATTTCCATATAAAACATATTGATCCATCAAAGTCCTGGAAAACGCACACTTCACTGAGTTGGCCATATTCAGTATGCTCATTAATATTTTCTTTCTTCTAACTTTGTGAAGCTCTGTATTTACTCTTGAGATTAAAAAAAAAAAAAAAAAAAATGTCAGTTAGCATTTGATATGAGTCAGAAGAATAAATCATCTGAAATCATCTGGATGTCAGAAATATTCAAAAGGCATGTTCAAACTATTTAAAAGGACTATTTTATGTTCCAGATTTTTGATGAGTGATTCATTTTTTTAACCTGAGCAACAAAAATCCATCAACAGGAAGTTTCTGAGCTCCTAGCTGAAATTTCTCATTGAAGAAGTATTTTGCAGTTAAAGAACTTGAGAACTTAGAACTTACTCCTTTTTAAGCACTTCCCAAAGATGAAAGCACAGGCTTTGTAGAAGCTACTTATGTGAAAACATTTTCACATGAGAAATTTATCAAATCAAAGAAAACACGTTGGCTGCCCAACAAAAATCTTCTAGATCTCCTGCACTTGGCAAGCCACAGGGTGTTACTGAAGACAGAGATGATGTTTCACAAGAGAAATTGTGGGTAAACAGGACTGTGGAAGAAGCAGAGGTCAGAAGTAAGGAATAGAAGAAGCAGGAACACTGGCAAGGCCCGTGATCAAGTCCTAACGACCTGGCGGCCCGACTGATTGGGGTGAATTCCTCCTGCCTGTTGGTAGCTGGGGGTTGCAGGGGGGTGTTGGTTGGGAATGAAGATACAATAGTACTATATAAGTTGGGTGTTTGTTATAATAAACGATTCTGATTGCATCACTGATCAGGGTCCATGCCTGCATACACTACAAGAAATACAACTCTTGAGTCTTCAAATAAAACCAGAAAAACTGTAAGCATAATTGAACATAATAATATTGTTTGGCAGCTCAGAACTGACAATGTACTTACCAGTATATGGACCTGAAATTAATTCACTTCATGTGCATATCAGGGGGTAAATCCATTTTAAAAAAGAAAGTGAATGTGACGATTGTTACCTACTGAGCTACGTTTCTTATCTTTCCATGTTATGGGTTTTTTTCATGATCTTTTCTAAGTTCTCATTCTCCAGTTTCACTTTCCTTTGGCTTCATTTTCTTTTGGTCCTATTAACTAACCCTGAAGAATTCCATGACATCCCTACCACCTTATTAAACTTTTAAAAGTTAAACTAAGTATTTATCAACCTACACCTTGATTACTTTTTGAGTTTCCTGCATCTATTTCTTTGGTTTATTTTCCCCAATTGCACAGCAAATTTTTGAGGAGAAACAGGTTTTTCTCCCACTCTTTTTTACAACAAAGAACGTTTGTATCATTTTGATGACGCCCTTAGGTGCAATCATAAGATAAATAATATAATTCACTATAACAGAAAGATGTTAAGAATATGACCTTAAATACTCTATATGCATTTTCCTCTGCTTTCAGTTTATGAGCTTCATATACTGTGTCAAGCAAAAATTCACACTATATTCTGCAAGACAAAGGTAATTCATTTACTTACATGAATAAGATGATCCAAAGTAAACTATTTCAGTCATAAGAATAGCTGATGAAAAAAGGATATACTGCCCTGCATTTTAGATAGCATGTTATGGTACAGTGTACTGTGTATTAAAACAAAACAAAAACAAAAAACAAAACCTAAACCAAAAAAAAAACTCCAAAACAAACAAAAAAACCCCAACAAAAACAGATGTCTTGCATTCTTGTTGCAGTGTGCTAAAATGAAGTAGGTAAAAGAAAATAAAAACAGAAACAAAGCAAAACAAAACCCTTGGACTTAAATAATAATTTACTATGAATGATTGAACAAATCTTTAATAAATGACTTTTCTCGAGGATATGTATACCTACAGGTAGGTAATTGTATATGTAAATATATAGAAACCTTGATAGAAAACTATACCTACATATCTGCTTGTGGTAGCAGTCTTTTTTTCTATTTCATTCTGTGAAGTTGTGTAGGCATATTTCAATAAATTTAGGTAATTAGCTGTTAAATCTCATTAAAAAGCCCACACTGGTATTCTGAAGACTTCAGAATGGAATTCTGGTTCTATTCTAGTAATAACACTGGTCTATTTAGTGAGGGATATTTTTAGGAAAGGACTGAAGCTGCTTCTTCCCTCAGGTTATTATTGATGACAAGAGCTCTAAAATTTGTAGTTATTATTATCACTTTAACATCAGCAGGTAAAATCCATCCCACATAGATAAAAAGAACAAAAAGTATTAATTTACTTATGTGGTTCTCTGGGATGCTCAGAGGGAGCTTTTCAACATTGCTCTATTTCTGCATAGAAATTTACACATTTTTTAGATCATTGTTATAACTGCAATCCCACTAAAATTCTCACCTATTGCAAAGTACAGATATTTTACCCTTAACTCAATAATATTTTACCTTCAGCCCCTTTAATATTTCTTAATTGCTCCACACTTATGTCTCGGCAACTAAAATGTCTTTATTCTGTTAGTGTTACATTGTTCCCTAGTTTTATCTTTTAAAGAGAGCTACACAACGCCTATGACCAGTGAATTTGAGCATCTTGTGTTTTAGACAGTTTCTTAATTTCTGCAAAAGCTCACACTCATTTGACCTTCATTACCTGATATAATATTATGTTTATTTTTAATTACTAATCCATAAAACCACAAACTGCATAGTCTGGAAATCAATAGATTTGTCTGAATTCTCAGTTATTACTTCTGTAAAAATAACATATCAAACAATTTCTATTCAAGAAACAGAGCAAAGAGGTATCATGAAATGCATATTTAAAGAAAACTCTGTTGAACTTGCTTTTCTTTCTATCACAAAGGTACGCCCTTCTAAAACACATTTTTTGTGATAAATTAGTAACATTACCCACAGCTAGCATCCCTACATAAGATATCACCTGAATCCTGAACTACTGAGCTCAGCCTCTTGAGTAAATTAAACCATGTTGTATTACAGCAGGTAAATTATTCAAAAAAATATAGATTTAGTAAAACCCCCACACTCTTGGACACGTACAGAAACAGAAAAACCTCTATAGCTAATGCTGTTATGTGAAAAATTAGGAGTAATTTAAGAATTTAAAATATGCCTTACTGAAAACCTTGGTGCATGTCATGGTTTAACCCCAGACAGATACTAAGCTCATTCTTTCCCCCTGCAGTGGGATACGGGAGAGAATCAGAAGAGTAAAAGAAAACTCATGGACTGAGACAAAAACAATTTGATAGGTAAAGCAAAATAAGGAATTCATTCACTACTACATCAGCAGTCAGGTGTTTAGAGTCATTTCCAAGAAAGCAGGGCTACATCACATGCAACAGTAACATGGGAAGACAAAACAGAATCAGAACCACAGAATCACAGAATAATATAGGGTTAGAAGGGACCTCTGGAGGTCATCTAGTCCAACTCCCCTGCCAAAGCAGGTCCACCAGAGCAGGTTGCACAGGATCTTGTCCAGACAGGCTTTGGATGTCTCCAGAGACAGAGACGCAACCACCTCTCTGGGCAGTCAGTTCCAGTGCTCTAAAGAACAGGAGACAATATTTTTATTCTGTAACTCCAAATGTCCCTCCTTCTTCCTTCTTCCCTGGCTTTCATTGCTGAGCATGATGTCACATTGTATGGATATCCCTTTGGTCATTGGAGTCAGATGTCCCAGTTATCTCCTCTCCCAACTCCTTGTGTACCTCCAGCCTACTTGCTGGTGGGGCACTAAGAAAAGTAGAAAAGGACTTGACGCTGTGTGAGCACTGTCCAGGAATAGGTAAAACACCTCTGTGTTATCAACATTGTCTGAACTTCCCCTGAAGCAGCTTTGAGACATTCCCATGCATCTTATCACTGGATACCGGAGACAAGAGATCAGTACCTCCCTCTCCATTTCCCCTCCTCCGGATGCTGTAGAGAGCAATTAGGTCGACGCTCAGCCTCCTTACCAAACTAGACAAACCCAGTGTCCTCAGCCACTCCTTAGACGACATGCCTCCCAGCCCTTTCACCAGAATTTTTGCCCTCCTTTGGACACGTTCAGGTATCTTAACAACCTTTTTTGATTGTGAGGCGCAATTTACAGGATTGCATTTCCCACAGTACAGGAGCGCAATTAGTACAGCTAATTGTTTAAGGATGTGCTATGTCAGATTTGCCTTGCATGGCCCTTTGCAGAGAGGAGAGCATCATCTTAAAATGCACTAGCTACCAGTTCATTTTCAAGCATAACTCAAAGTGTAGGTTTTAGCTTATAAATCCCATGTTATGTGAAATCCTTGCTCTTAAAAGACTTTTTCCTGAAAGCCCTCTGTACAGGGGACACTCATGGCAAGGGAATTCATCTCTAGTCTCTCTCTGCCTGCTTTTGGTCAGCCCTAAAGTGGACTAAATGATCACTGTAGGTCCTTCCAACTGAACTCAAGTCTCTCCTCTCCTCTCCTCTCCTCTCCTCTCCTCTCCTCTCCTCTCCTCTCCTCTCCTCTCCTCTCTTCTCTTTTCTCTATTCCTAGAAAGGTTAAAGTCACAAATGAGCTGTGAAAGTTTTACCCTATGGCTGATACACGTTTTGTATCCCATATAAACACAGCCAATTGCAAATGTGTTTAATAGAGGAATGGTGCAGCTTGGTTTCACTGGGAAAAGGGGATGTGATGGTGATAGCAGCAATGGGATATTTTTACAGTTTGGAAGACTCACCATTTGAGTGCGGCCACTTGTCAGGCCTTCTCTGGTCCATCTTGGCTAGGTTATTGCCTGCTACTCATGCACCATGAAGTAGTCCCTCATGCCCTGTAGCCAAGACAAAGCTTTTTTTCGCCCGAGATGGGCCAGCACAAGTCCCCAGGGTGTTTTTGCCTTCTTCATTGAGCACAGATCTTTGCCAGGGATTCTCTGGGCCATTTTGGCTGGGTGCCTGCTGCTCATGCTCCCAGAAGGTAGCCTCTTGCCCCACATCTGCATCTCGGGAGGAAAGAAACCTTTTCTCCCAAGGAGGGCTAGAAACAGTCCCCTGGGGTTTTTTTTCTCTTCCTCTGTAGTGTTGAGTATAGCTCCTTGTCAGGTCTCCTCTGGTCCATTTTAGCTAGGTTCTTGCTTGCTCTTCTAGCACTACCAAGGTCCTTCCCTGACTCTCTCTGGCTCTCTTTCCCATTGCAAGTTTGTAGCAGGAGCAAGCTCTGGTTTTCCCTTGGCTCTATTTCCCTAGGTGTTCTAGCTTTGCAAAATAACCTGTGCTTGGGCAGGCTTGCTGCACCATCAGGAGCTGCCAATTTTCAGCTCACTCTGCATGGAATACAAGCACAGGGCAGGCAGGAGAACGCTTCTCATGCATCACTGACCAAGAACCAAAGATGAGCAAGTTTATGAAGTCAGAAGGTGTGCTTGTCATTAACATGTGCCATACTTTTGACAATACCCCACAATACCATACGCTTCTTCTTTTGAGTGTGGTCAGTCCTGACCCTCATTCTTCCAGTTCTCACTCTTCAGGAAATAGAGACTGTGCTTGGCCTGTATTGCTGCTGCTGCTTTCTGTAGCTTTGGGACCTGCCTTTGCCTGCAAGTGATATTTTTTCAAGCTAAATCTGAAAATGCTTTTGGAACTGAAAATCCCCCAGCATTTCAGGCAAGTAACAGTCTCATCATTATTTGACTCGTGAGTGCGGGAAGGGGAGGGCAGGGGAGGGGAGGAATGGGAAGGGAACAGGGAAGGGAAGTTATGCCTGTAGTTATGTGTGGGAAGTTATGCCTGTAGTTATGCATGAGAAGTTATGACTTAGGTCTGAGGGGTCCATCCAGGAGAGTAGCTATCTGCAGTGAAGCCATCCAGGAAACAGGTTTGGCGATGGGCGCACTTACAACATAGCTCAGGCAACGACTTACAGCATACTTGCTCTAATTAATTCCACTTCTACTAGCATTAATGTTATTTATATTAAGAACTTTATTTGAATGACAAATTGCATTTGTACTTGTATCTTCCCTCATCAATTTTTCAGTGTTCTGTTGAGCCATTATAAATCATGCTGAAATTTTGTTGTTTGTGGCAGTCTCTGAGGACAAAACTAGTGAGAAACAGACCTATAATCAAGCCAGAGAAGCAGCAGGTGAAAACCATTTTATTTGAGTTCTAGTTCTGTCTTTGTGTTGCTGTGGAAGGAAAAATGCACACTCACTGTCCCCTCTGGAGCTCAATATATAGAAAACTTAATGATTCAGCAACAGTTGCTCTTTTTTGGCACATGCTGTCTTTTTACTGAATAGAGGTGTTAGACAGGAGGTGTTTTAAAAATTCACACTCCACAATGAAACAAAACTCTCATCGTTCAAAAATGTCCATGGCAGTGAGAAACTACAGTATGAAATGAACTCTGTGACATTCAGTAGTTCAGAGATCAAGAAGCATGTGGGATACACACAGGTTCAAAAGGCAGCCCAGCATGAAAGACAGCAAAGACCCAGATCTCACATCTTTTCTGAGAAAGTTAACAAAACACAATTATCCACCAATGGATTTTTTTTCCTCTGATTTTCATCAGAACTTTATATGATTTCTTTCCCAAACAATTATTTGTTGAAAGCTAAACATTATGTATACAACTGTTTACTCTTATTTTCTGTTGAAAACCTGTCTCAATCATTCTTCTTCAATTTAAAATGAGAATTGAATGACCTTTTATTACAGATAAGTAAGTCTGTTATCTAATATGAGTGTACAACTATTTCTTCAGTATATACGTCTATAAAATTGTAGAAAGCAATTAAGAAAAATGAATTGTCATGATCAAGCTGTGTCAGTGTAACATGACAGACAGAAGAGTTTCAATGAAGTGTTCATCTTTCTAATGTGTTAGATATGACATCTTTGAGAACTTCAAATCATTGTACCCTGTCTGGCAAAATAAATTTATGATTGATGTTTACTTTGGTAAGCGGAATAATGCATTCAAAGCTTCAATAAGTTTATAAACACTTTTCAGGCTGCGATTATAGAAGTAAGGTTGGCACGATCCTTCTACATTTCTCATTAGGTATGTATTTAGCCATAATGATATACATTATGCTCAAATGCAGTAGTTTGGCCTCTAACTAACATTTATGTATTAGTGTTAAAATACAGTAGCGCATGTTTGAATGTTGCTTCATGCACAAATATGTATATTTATAACAGGGGAAATTAATTTTGTACTTGTACTTCAAGATTAATTAATGTAGCACATACTATATATTTTTTAATATATTTATTCTTTATTTATTACCTTATTACTATCATCAGTTAGAATGACAGCGTATGAATTACTGTGAAAGTCTTTTAAAATACATACTAGAGAAAACACTTTTTCAACTTTTTTTTTAAAAAAACACAATTATATATAATATGGAAAAGACCAGCTAGTTAGGGTCTAGCTTTTTTGACTCTGCTAGGATCATATTGATTTTTACTAGTTATCTAGTACAGTTAAGTACCTTAACTATATTAGTATACCAGCTTAATTTAAGGATGTACATTACTTTGCATGATTTCTAACCTTGCAATAAGTAATAGCTAACAGCTGAATAATGAGAATCCTGATTTTTATACACTCAATATAAGGATGCTACAGGACACACATATGTACCTATGGTAAAATAAGTCTTATGAGTGTTATCTCAGATTGCAAAGTCTGTCAATTAGGAAAGAAAATTAAAAAACCCAGGGTACTATCACTTTCTATTAGTTATTGAAGAATAACTTGATATTGATCAACTGAACACTGTAATCAACTTACATATAGTAAGTGAATCCTTTATATAAAAAATACTCATCTGTGCAACATATATGATAGAAATTCTATGTTATCAAAGAAGATTTGACCATAACTTAGTAGTCCTTAGGAGGCATTTTTAATTTTCTGAATGGATTTTGCCCTGTTAGATTTTTTTCTGAAGTGCTATACATTTTCATTCTGACATTTTTTTCACAAAAAGGTCATTTTCCTTTACTTTTTAGCCTTAACTGAGTTACGGTGCACAAAAATGTATGAAGTTTTCACCTATCTTTTAAGACCCTTGAATATCATAACTTGCTCCAGAAATGCTAGCTGAATTCTGAGTCTATAATATATTTGAGTGAACACTACTGTCATGGAAAAAAGTGTTTCTGTGTCTTTTATTTCTTACATATATGCTCTGGTAAATTATTCGATAGCCATCTCTTATTAAATCTACACTTATGAACTACAATTACTGGATAGTTTGATTTTTAATTACATATAAACGTTTTTAATATTTTTCTATTTTAGAAAGCTCTTCCTAATGAGCATCAATCTCACACTCAGTGAAAAAAGACTCATAATTCTGAGCTTTACAACGTTGGCTTCAGGCATTTAAAGCAGAAGACTTTTCCTTTGGTTCCTTGTGGAAGCCTTTTTCCCTCTTAAACCATTTTGTGATGAAACGGGGAGAAAGGACTTCACTGCGAGGTTCAAATTAATTTATTTGGACTTCACTCACAGGTCCAAT
>JAOTQQ010000012.1:136569247-136596157 GCA_026546715.1 Gallinago undulata | reverse complement strand
TGATAATATTTTCACATTAAATAAAAGAATAGAATAGAATAGAATAGAATAGAATAGAATAGAATAGAATAGAATAGAATAGTTTTGTTGGAAGGGACATACATTGATCCTCTGGTCTAATTGCCTGACCACTGCAGGGCTGATCAAAAGTTAAAGCATATTATTAAGGAAATTGCCCAAATGGTTCTTAAACACTGACAGGCTTGAGGCACTGACCACCTCTATAGGGAGCCTGTTCCAGGGTATGACCAACCTCTTCATAAATAAATGCTTCCTAATGTCCAGTCTGAACCTCTCCTGGCACAGCTTTGAACCATTCCCACCAGTCTTATCACTGGATACCACTAAGAAGAGACCAGAACCTCCCTCTTCACTTCCTCTCCTCAGGAAGAGAGCAATGAGGTTGCCCCTTAGCCTCCTTTTCTCTAAACTAGACAAAGGCCTTAGTCCCTCCTGATAGGACATCCCTTCCAGCCCTTTCCCCAGCTTTGTTGCCCTCCTCTGGATCCATTCAAGTACCTTAACATCCTTCTTAAATTGTAGGCTCCAGAACTGGACACAGTGCTCAAGGTGAGGCTCCACCAACACAGTACAGCAAGTGTATTTGACTGGTGTTTGATGCACCCCAGGATGCCATTTGCCATCTTGGCTGCCAGGGCTCACTGCTGATTTCTATTGAGCTTGCTGTCGACCAGGACCTCCAGATCCCTTTCTGCAGGGCTACTCTCCATCCACTCCTCTCCCAATTTATATTTGGGTCTGGTGTTACTCTATCCCAGATGCAGAATCCATCATTTGTTCTTGTTAAACTTCATGCCACTGGTGACTGCCCAAGGCTCCAGTCTATCTAGATGCCTCTGCAAAGCCTCTTGTCCCTTGAGAGAGTCAACAGCACTCCCCAGTTTAATATCATCAGCAAACTTACCAAGGGTTCTTCAACTCCTGCATCCAGATCACTGATAAAAATATTAAACAGAAGTGGCCCTAGAACGGAATCTTAGGGAACACTGCTGGTGATGTGTTGCCAGCCAAATGTAGCCCCATGCACTAAAACTCTTTGAGTCCTAATTCTCAGCCAGTTCCTCACCCAGTGCACTATGAATCCACTCATCCCACTGTTGGACAACCTGTCCAAAAGGATGCTGTAAGAGAGTATCAAAAGTCTCATTAAAATCTAGGAAAACTACATCTACCACCTTCCCTTCATCCAGTAGGTGGGTGACTTTCTCATAGAAAGGTATTACATTAATTAGACAGGACTTTTCCTTTGTGAGTTCATGTTGACTCTGCCTGATGATTGCATTGTTCTTTAAAAGCCTTTCAATAGGACCTAGTATATCTTTCCATAATTTTTCCAAGAGTTGAGGTTAGACTAACAGGTTTCCTAACTAATTTCCTAACTAATTTCCTGGGTCTTCCTTCATGCCCTTCATACAAATTGGAATAACATTGGCCAGCTTCCAGTCAACAGGGACCTCCCCAGGCTCACCAGACTTCTGGGAGATGACTGAGAGGTGCCCTGCTGTAACATCCACTAGCTCCTTCAGAACTCTGGGATGAATCCCATCAGGTCCCATGGACTTATGAGCATTTAACTGATACAACTGGTCCCTTACAATTTCAGTGTCCACCAATGGAAAGTCACTGTTCCCACAGTCATGGTCCTCCAGCTCAGAGGACCAAACAGTCCAAGGTCTATCAGTGTTATTAAAGACTGAGAAAAAAAAAAAAAAAAAAAGCATTGAATGCCTCCACTTTTTCTTCATCCCTATTTGTCTACCTCCTCTTGCTATTAGCATACTTCAAAAAGGCCTTCTTGCTGTCTGACACGACACTGGCCAGTTTTAACTCCAATTGAGCTTTGACCTTTCATCTTTTCCCCCTGCATATGTGAATCACAGCTTTGTAATCTTCCTGCAAAGCCTGACCTTGCTTCCAGAGATCATACAATTTCTTTTTCCTCTTGAGCTCCAAGAGGACTTCCCTATTCAGCCATGGTGGTCTTCTACCCCACCTGTTTGTCCTATTATACTATGCATTAGTTATATTGAAAAATTATATAGAGCTCACATAGTATATATTGTATTTTGCTGTTTATTTTCCAACTTCTAGACATACTCCAACATTTTACTGTGATGAAATCAAATTAATTACTTTGAGTAGCCTTTCAAATATTCAACATTATTTCCAACATACTTTCTTGAAATATCTCTGAAATATCTACAATTAAATTGAACTGGCTCCTTTTAATGATTGTAGAGCTACTAAAGATGCTTTTACACTCATCCAAGTTCATTGTCATTTTTTTAAACATTTACTATCCAAGGATCTCATTATTTTCTTTACTTGTAGCCCTTCAATGGTTCTAGTGCAAATCTTATTTCTCATTTAGTACAAAAATTTTGATGCTACTTATTGTACATCTAGAATACTTTTGCCAGAGGCTATTCGGATTTCAGACAAGAAACTGCTTGCTTATAAATGAAAAAATTTCCTTAAAAAGACAAATAGACTAAGATGCACACAGTCATACATTCAGAAAGACAATCCACTACAGTCCATTTTTCTTTGTTTCTGTAATAATGACAAACACATATATGGATAGACACTATGCCTGAAATAAAAAATGCAACTGATTACTGTTTCAGAAAGGCAGCTAACAGCTTCATAGGAAGATGGAAATCCTACTATAGTAAAATACATCAGAAGAAAAGACTCAGAGGAACTTGATGACAGAAATTGTTTACACATGATAAATTGGCATCATACGGAAAATAAAAAATTAGTGCCTCTCAATATTAATACTATACTTTCTATTTATTATAGCACTTTATTCTTAATAACTGAAATTAGTGCCCTTAAAACAATAGTTTATCTAGTCTACTAATGAGAATTGGTAATGTTATACATGCTACATTTTCATCTAAAAAACAACAAACAGAGAACAACTCTAGAATCAAAAGTAGTGCCATGCCAACCACACCAACAAATTTTGTTACCCATCAAAACCATGAATAAGTAAGAGTCAGCACATTTGAGAGAATCAAACTGACTAAAATATAGATGTACAGTGCTGAAAAACACAGCCCACCATCTGAAATGCAGACAAGGGTACCAACCAGCAAACTGTCAACAGTTGACTAGTCCCTTTTATCTTATGTGTCTGTTTTTGCACATTTGTTCCTTCCCAAATCACCCTGATCCCTTTATTTCCCCACCTTTGGTTTCTGCCATAAACATCCCACAATAAAACTCACATAATCCCAGCACGCCCTTCCCCTGTATCCCACATTGAGCCCTGTCACCCAGGGCAGGGACTCCCCCAGCCTGTTGAGTGCCCCAGAGAGCTGTCCCTGGGGTCTCATGTGCTGGGTCTCACCTGGCCCATGGGGCTGACGATCTCCTGGGACAGCCTTGGGGAGGTCAGGGCAGGGGCTCATGTATCTGTGCTCCTCTTTGTGTAGGGGTGAGCTTTTTATCACACACCCTAACACAGGTCAGCTCAGACTTGCATTTCAAGCTGCACAAAAAATAATAGCATCACCACATCACTGCTCATTACTTTTAGCTCATCATTCTCTAAATATGCAGTGCTGCTACGGAAAAAGAAGCATGCGACAGAGCTGGCTGTGAAATGCTATTCAAAATCAGCACTGATATACTCTTCGCTGTAATACTGCACTTGGCTAAGCAGAGGAAGGGATTCAAACATTATAAATCATTTCAGAGTGGAGTACAGAGCGCAATAGATAGAAAAAGGGTCTAGCTATGTTCATGCATACCAAATATCTAGCTGAAACAAAATAGCCTGAAACTAGTCCAATAATCTCTTCCACCCACTTTCTTTAACCCCCGTCAGCTTCCGATCAATGTCTAACGTTAAATAATACAAACAGAAGTCTGAATTATCTTACTAGGCTACCTTGAACGCTCCCAGACAAATTAGTAATGCAGTCACAAATCAAAATTAAATGTCTCAGCTGTGGTATTTGTGTTCATCAGATACATTTAAGTTCCATTTTTGACTGTCTTTTCTTCAAGATTTGAAATTACAAACACTTGCCACTAAAATTTCCTAGCCTATCTTTAACTCTATAACCTCAGCATATGGCATCTAAAAGCCGTCAGTATACTTTACTTGTGTATCCAGAAATATGTCTCTAAACAAGTTTACCAATTCTGACTGCAATGTCAACAGTCTCTATCCACTTAAATGCTTATTAAAGAATATATGGCAGGCAGATAGAACACCAGCTTTCTTTCAAGGTATGAATTACTTATAAATGTTCATTATATAATTTTCAATCTGAAATTAGAGCCAAGTTTACCAATATTTCACAGGTTTAGTTTTTCTACAGCTCCATACACAGAATACCTGTTCAAGCCAGGGAGAATCCTTCATGCAGAATAACAGTAAAACAGAGGCCTTCTAGATTTGTTCTCCTGCAAACACCAGAGGAGTTGTATATGTAACTCCTGTAAGTATCATCAAGAATAATTAATTATTAATTTTATATCTACAGCGCTTATCTTCCCTAACATTCCAAGAACCACACAAAGACATTAAAAACATTAAACATTAAACAATGCAACAGAAAATACAGATAAAAAACAGTCACATAAATAATTGAAACAAAATCTGAGATGCCATAAAACGTTTTTTTCTATAAAGTATTCTTTTCACCCCCTGGCTAACAAATAGAAGTTTACTGAGAAAATCTACACTTACTAGTGAGAATGCTTTTCAGATTTCTTCAATGAAGAACGATAGCACAGACACTGCATCTGATTATCACTGAATGTCAGTTAAGTAACTGGCATGTTTAATATACCTTTACTATGTCTCAATCTAATGCAAACAAAAAAGTGAAATTTGGAAGAATGTTTTAATCTCCACGCACCAGCGCACCCACTTTCCTACCTACACAATCCAATAAAAAAACAAAATCTTTTTTCTTCCTTTTTCAGCACCTCAGCACCCTTTCCTGATTTCTTGTCCTTTACATACTGCAATAGTATTATTATGACAGAAGGGTAATCATTCATGCAATTCTAGACATTCTTTTTTATTTATTACTTTAGTGACAAAGCATACCAATTTCCTACCACACTCCCCCCCAATATTTACCTCTTTTTTGTTTTAGAGATACTATGTGTAGCCATTCCCTATTATGGAATTTCTCTTTTTTATGTCCATGGTATCCTGAACTCCAGGTGATAATCTTTAAGTATACACTAAATAATTCTATTTGTTGCAACGATCACATTAATTATCTTTTCTAAACTTTTCACTATTGAAGCATCCCTTCGGCAAGCTTTCACTGCACTGTATCCTGTGCATGAGCTTGATGGAAGCTACTTGTGTATCTCAACAAAGCGGTGCATTGAGCAGAATAAACAATGACATCTTTGGTCATGGATCAAAAGTCCTAAACTGCCAGATCTAAGGGGTAATACAGCTAGTCAGCTAGTGTTTAAATAGCTATTTGAACGTATGCTACTCAATTACTAAGGACAAGGGAATCAAGATCTAAATTCTGCAAAAGCTAACTGCCTAGCAAATCTTAGTGAGCCTGGCCTCACTGCACACACCACGTAAAACGTCATTCTGCCTGTGTAAAAAAGTCAGACATTTCTGATTTTCACATACCTTACAGGAATTCCAAATCATCAACTCAAACTCTGCTGACCAGAGATGAGAGAACATTACAGTGGTGACAGCTTTTGCTGAGAATGTCAGTTATCTAAATCCCAAACACAACTACACATCAAGATCATCTTGACTGATGATGATGGATACAATAAAAATAAATTTAGTCACTAAGCTACACAAAATCTGGTAGTAGTAGACCAAAATGTATTTCTTGAATCACACTTGAAAACTAAGAGTTATACAGTACAATATCTAAATCAGGAAAAGTTGCATAAAATAGAATTGTGTTCTCTCTCTTTTGTCTCCAAACAGATTTCAGATGTGGCCTCTAGCAGAATGGAAGGAACATTTAACAGGGAGATAACAATATCACAACTAATTGTGATAATGAACCATATGATCTTTGTCTCCCTGTGAACAATGCATCTTGAAGAAGTATTCCTTTTTTCCTTTATTTGGGAGTGTAAGTGGGTACTCTTAAATATTGCTGCTGTCCCGTTTTCTTGAAAACGTGTTTTTATGCCAAAGGCAGCTTAGAACCTGATTTTTGAAAACTTAAGCTGAAAAGTAGTCAGGAAGATACCTTCCCTCTCCAGATATTTCCATCACTGTATTTGCTTTTCTGCATCTTTCTTCAGGCTGTATTATACTTGATTTTCATACTATGGCTCTATCCTCTAATGTGAATATATGGCAGTAACATCAGCACATGGTGCTACCCCAACACTTGTGGAATGATCCCCACCTCACTCTTTCCCATCCAAACACCATTATCTGTTTCACAACAGTAAAACTATTCTACTCTAGGTAAACAGAGGTAAAGAGTGAAGTGCCGTCTACCAGGGAATGGCAAAATGGTGTCTTGTTCTTTGTGACCTCCTCTGAAGGACTCCCAACACATGTAGAAAAGTTTAAGAGAAAAAGTGGAAGTTTGGGAGTATATTTGTAACACTCTTCTACTGTTTTCAAGGTAAGAAGAATGTTAGGGCTCACCAACACATGACCAGGCAGTTCAGGGTCATGGTTAGGTCTAAAATAATCATATTTGGGTTTATAACCAGATGGACTAAGTTATGGGAATTCAGGAAATTCTACATTTGGCATTAAGTCAGGATGTTCAAAATAATTATGTGATATGTGTGAATGAGATTCGTATCCTAAGTCAAATACACATTTTTATATATCACTGCCTATATGCTTTACAGATGCCTACATATGCTGTCTGTGCTTGCAAGCATTGTGTATCATATTATTCACAGTGTTATTTGTCACGGAAGAACCCACTGCATTTTTTAAAGCAAAGCAATCAGTCTATCTACAATTAGAGTGAAGTCACGCAGGGGCGAAATGTAGGAGTTATTTAACAAAATACAGCTACCTTACACAAAAGTATATGACAGTGAATGAAGAATAACAAATGCAGTTGAAAATGTAGGAGGAATTTGTAATGTAATTATCAAAACTTAAATTTGATCTGCCTTGGCAAAGTGAACAGGGAACTGTGAAGGGGGGAAATGCAAATACCAATAGTAGTACATTATTCCATAGAACTATTTTGGTGTATTTACTTCTTGGAGATTCTGAGGCAAGAGTTCCTGCTTACAGATACTATAACTAAGGCATCACAGACTAGTTTACCTTATGAAGCATCCAACAATGATAGCACAAAGGAGCATCATCACTGTCAGGTCTCCGATACATGCTTTCCACTAGCATTACTGATATTCCTGTGCCCGACAGGTCAGACATTTAAGTATCTGCCCATTTCTGATTTCAGCACATTTTAAAATTCTTAGGAGTATTTAATCATAGTGATTGACTTAATGGGCCTTGCCAAGTCGCTTTCATCCTTGACTGGTACCCAAATGATCAATAAGCTTGACCATGCCAAAAGAGGGGGAAAAGAGAGAAAGGAGAAAGAGAAAAAAGACGGCAAGGAAAAGAATGAGGGAGAGACAGGGAGAGAGAAAAACATGAAGGGAGGAAGAAAAGCAGAGTGAGAGAGCAAAAGAAAGGAAGAGAGAAAGAAGGGAAGAGAAGGAGGGAGAGAAGGAGGAAAGTCAGGAAGGAAGGGAAGAAGGGAGGAAGGGAAAATTAAGACAGAGGAGGAAAAGGCCACTATATGAATATGAAACATATGTAACATAACCTGCAGTTTGAGCCCAGAATCACTTAAAAGGTTATGGGATGCTACTATTTAACAACAAAACCACCACAATAAAAATGCAACATCATTTGAGATGATTTGAACAACAGATGAAATGAACAACATTTGAAAGTTTGGGTGGGGGGTGTTCTATAAAGAAATTAAAATCGATCCCTAGCATTAATGCTACTAAATGTGCCTAAAATTTGCTTTAGTAGCTGAGGTATTTTTTTAAGAATGCATCTATATTACTTGGGAACCTAAGTGTCTTTGAAAC
Source organism: Gallinago undulata (assembly GCA_026546715.1). NCBI lineage: Eukaryota > Metazoa > Chordata > Aves > Charadriiformes > Scolopacidae > Gallinago > Gallinago undulata. The sequence goes on along the minus strand of JAOTQQ010000012.1, from coordinate 136,588,081 downwards.
TTAGTAGGAATTTGGCCGCAAAAATTCCTTGGGCATCCCATTTTAACTGTAAGCATTTCTTTGTTCATGTTTAACATCTAACTGATGAGCCAAAATTTCTTTTTCAGAAGTAATACTGATAACTCACAGCGTAAATCTTACTGGGTGTCAAACAGACATGACTTCTAACAGCATCAAAATAAGCCTCCTAAATAAGTAAAGTATTGAAGTACTGAACAACGCAATGCATGAATTAGAAATAATAAGTCTAGGTCTTCAATATCTATTTCTTATCCTCTATACCTGATAAAAGTATTTACTCCAAGGGGATTTGAGTTTCAGAGCTGGAAAGTGTTCCTGGGGAAATAAGGGCAGAACTTTATTCCAAGCACATAAAAAAAATCTGAGCACTTGAAGCGAGGCCTTTCATGCTATTCCTGAAAAATGGATTTGTTACATGCACACATATGTGCATAAATGTACATACATGTATGTAGTAAAAAGAGATACACTGGAATTCTTTTAATGAATGCATCAGGTAGGTTCTCAATAGAGTGATTTTCACCATTACCTAAACATTACATTATCTAAAACAGGGACCACTGAAATTTTGTCAAAAAGTTGATGCTAAAGTGGCACTATACCATTAACACCAGCACAAGGCTATCAGTTATGAGATCACATTCCTGCTGCAGAGGAAGCGAACAGACCCACCAAGTTTCAATTACAACAGTCACTCTCCAAGAATTATGAGTTTGCGAGAGAGGGCTGTGGACAGTACACGAGGCCATGAAATATGTACCCTTGCTTCTCCCCAGTAAACAAACCTGTATAGGTCCGATGGGGCCCATTAGTGTCAGCACTTGCTGCTAAAGGTACTGTTTCCTTGCACCGGCCACACCATGCAGCCTTACAGCTACAGAAATGAGTTCAGCCAGCCATACGCAGGGCCACACTCTGATTAAATGCGGTTGGACTCACTGAAAAGGGGCACGGTTTTAAGTAGAGGAGGAAGGCGGGCACATACTACCCGTGCATGGAAGCAGACTCACGGCCACGCACATTCCTCTTTCTCATTGTGCTTTGGGAGTAAAGGAGGAATCATTACCTTTCCAGATTCCTTCAACACTATCTGCTATGATACCGTGGTACTACTGCATATATATATATATATATTATATTATGTGTAATTTATATATCATAAATGTATGTTCATACAAATTCCCATATGCACCTACACATATATAGAAACTCTCACATCACATCCATACCCCTGTTGAAAACAGTTCCTAGCCAGAACACACCTTTCCACTAATGCACTCCTCGCACACATAAAAACCACACACGCAGTCCAACAAAGGAAATGCAAACCCTTGTGCAGACACACATGGAAAGAGCCATACTCCGTGACTGCCTGCCAAAATTTCCCAGCTCACACACTCCTGTACATCAGCACTTCGCTTCAGATTACACCCGTTCACTCACGCAGTTGCGCACGTATGCACCGTATGCACATCCATGTAAAACCAAACACGTGCAAACCTGTATGAATGACCATATACATACACGTGAAAGAAAAAAGCATGTGCGGTGGCACACACATTGACGTGTAAGAACACATGCAAATGCACACACGCACAATACATGCACAATCAGATCCACGCCCACTGTCACACACACGGAGCTATATCGCATACACAAAAAAACGTGTACGTGCACACACATGCATGGAACCACAGAAGCACAGGGAGTGCACACACACACAGAACACATGCACTCATACACACACGCAGGTGCACACATAGAAATACACTGGTGCACAATCAAGCACACAATCACACGTGCACACGTGCACCTGCATTCTTCACTATGGCAGCACACGCTGCATGCACGCAAACACACTCACACAGCCACACACCCACGTGCACTCAACAGGAGCAAACACGCACGCACCCGCATGCACAATCACCCACCCCAAAAATGCACAGCGCATTGTACGCTAGCACAAGCAGCCCCTCACTCGCACCACGGGGACAGCTACACCTGCACACGCGTGTACGCGCACACGCTCCCTGACGCACAAAGGCGCACCACCACCCCCTGGAACAAACGCCTCCGCACACCCACCCACACAGGCGCACCCCCGCACGTCTCCTACACAGCAGGCGTTGCTTGCCCGCCCCCTCGGCACGCTGCCCCCAAGCCGAGGGAACCGCCGCCCCGCGAACCTTGCGCGGTAGTTGCGCTGGGCGAAGGAGGGAAGCCGAGAGCGCAAGGCGGGGTGGGTGCCGGTTCTCGCAGCCCGGGACAGCACCCCCCTTCCCCCTCGGCCGGGGGCTTCCCCCCCGGCGCGGCGCCGCGCAGAGAATTCCCGCCCCCGCGGAGTGGCGCGGCCCCGGCGGCGCGGCGGCGCGGCCGCTAGGTGGCGCCAGCGCTCTTTCTGGCGGAGCGGCGGCCACACCGCCCAGGCCCCCCCGATCCAACCGGCCCGGCCCGGCCCGGCCCGGCGGGAGCTGCTGACCCCCGCTCGGCCCGTCTGCTGCGCGGCGCTGCGCTGGGTGCGCTGGGTGCGCAGAGCCGCTTTTCTCCCGCTCTCTTCTCCCCCCTCCCCCCCCCCGCAGCTGTTAGCACGGCTGTGGCCGCGCTCTTCAGGGCGCGGGGCTGTGCCCGCCGCACTCCTGCCCGCCGCCTCCCCGCGCCCGCGGAGACCGGCCTGTAATTAATGGCTCCGCGCAGAGCAATTAGCCTACGAATCCCCTCGGAGACGCACATGCTGCCGTGCGAGGTGTGTGTCAGTGTGAGTGTGTGCCGGTGGTGACGATGGCAGCCCCCAAGCATCGCACGTGAATCGTTAATAGCGAAGCACTGATTGTTTTTGCGAGCGGCGGCAGGATGGATGAGCCCCGCCGTATTAGCTGCCGGGGGCTCCTCCGGGAGGCTGTGGAGACCTCGCCACTGTATTATTTTTCGAGCCGTTTTCCTAGGCAGAATTGATCCTCTTGGAGGAACCGGGGGGCGGGGGGAGAATCTCAATTGGAGTTTATTGGAGAGAGTGTCTGAGCTTTAAGATGCTCTACCGTGGCTCCCGGTGGATGCTGTAACGAGCCAGGATTGTGGTGGTTTTCGACTGTGCAGGGAGTTGGGGTAGTGGGGGGATGGGGAGAAGGAAAAGACACGATCGAGTGTAGCTGAGACTTTGTGCCCCCGTTGGAGAGATGGTTGAGTCCTCGTCAAGGTTGCTGTGGTATCCCAGAAACACCATTCACTCCGAGCTGTGACCGCGCACCATCAACAGCAACAACTCCGCTGCGCCTGGCCAAGGAATAGGAATTAGGAGCTCAAGAATAATATGAAAGGGATCTGCAGAGGGGAAATCCGTGCAAAGGAATCGAAATTAGCAGACTTTTGGGAAAGGGGATGTACTAAATGTGGCCGGCTGGACTTCATCCTGCTGAAGAAAATGGAGATTAAAAGTGGATTTACATTTTGGAACCTCGTCTTTTTATTGATGGTTTCGTGTGTGAAAGGTAGGGTAGTATTCGAGGGGTATATTTTTAGGGGTCCGTTTGCTTTCGGTCAGGGCGTTGCAAGCTCTCGCCTTATACCAAGATGCATTTCAAAATATATTTTTCTCTGTATTTAACATTTTTACCCTGGGTACTTTGCAATGGAAAGATATAAATGATCTCTAAAGCGGGGAGGAAAGAAGGAGTTGATTCAGAGATGTCTTCGGAGATAGGAAATGTATTTGCTTGCCAGGCTTGGCGTTCAATGCAGTGACTGAGCTGGGGCTCAATAAATATTCTTGCAGTATGCTCAAACGGAGACGTGAGTTGGTTCATATAGCCTCTAACTAGTGTGTATTCAAGCAAATCCCACTGGATGACTTTTTTTAAGGTGATAATGATGATTGGGGGGGGGGAATTACCTGCATTTCTGGGTTTTCGGTAGAGGAACGGGCTCTTTGCGGGAATGCCTATATCGATGCACTTATTAGTTTAACCCGTTGCGTGGGCAAAGTTACGGAGGAGCCCAGCCTGTGCGTAGCCGTCTCACAGCCCGAAATGCGCTTCACGCTCAGCTGTTTGTATGCATGCAGGGCTCCCCGCTGTCCAAAAGGTATATTAGCAATTCAGCCTTGAAGGCATGGTCTGCCGCTGGGTGCAAAGATCGACACCTTTTTTCTTCCCTCCTTTAGTCCCTTTTCCCTGACGTACGTGGGGGAGGTTGGGTTGAGTTTTTTGTCTCTTTTTTTCGGGGCAGGGGGCTATTTTGCTTTCTTTATGCTTCTGTGTTCAAGAAAGGAGAACAAAAAGGAAACCTCTAGTTAGCGGTATAAATATCTTCACTAAGTCTGTGCTTGGAGACAGTTAAGGGAAAAGCAACACGGAGAGAAAAGAGAAAATATGTGGCTTGAATAATGTACACCTTCAAAATTACACAGGCATCGCTAAACGGTGAAGTGCTGATCCCATCATGCGTGCCTTCAGTAAAAGGATCTATTCTGCAACTCCCCACAGTCGGCTGCCTACCCGAAATAATCTCCCCTTGTTTGTGGCCAGTGATTAATATCTGATTAATCACCCTTTTATCCCTCCTCCCCACCACACTCATACACTCTCAGAATATTTAGTAGACGTTATCGATCCTCTCCGAGTTTTTAGACGTGGTTATCGCCTGCAGAGGTTGCCTGTACGGGTGGGAAGGAGGTGGGGGGAGGAGGGGGGCATTCAAAGGCGTGCCTTCCCAGGCTGGCTCTGGCTTGGATGAAACAGTTTATTGTAGAGCTTTGCAGCTGCTTGTCCCCCCTATTTGGATCGCGTGGAAAAAATAATTCGTGTTTCACTGAGGGGGTGTCGAGGGCTTTTACCTCCTTCCATGTTATCCTGACACGGGGGATCCGAGGGGAAAAGGCTTGCCTGTGATGTTAATATACATTTTAATTACAGACAGCTTCTCTCTGTTTGCGTCTATTGAAGCGAGCTGCTCCCTGCGCCTTGCCCCGTTCTGGAGAAGCTTTGCGATTAAATCCAGCCCGGGGCTTTGGGGGCATTTCTTTCCCCCCGTCCAGCCCTCTGTCATTAACGCATTCTCTGTGCCGGGCGGGCTCATTTGCAAGTCATGGGCTGGCTGCCTGCGAAGCGCACCGTGCCGTGCGGCGCTCCGCGGGCGCGGTACGGAGGCGCTGGGACTAAGGGGTGGCTCTGGAGCTGCTGCCGAAGCAGCTGCTTTGTGAGCACCGAGTCGCGGGGCGGCAGCATCCTACAAAATTAAAGACTCGGGCGGTTCTCCCGGCGTCGCGCTGGCCGCGGGAGCTGTGCAAGTTTCCACACCACCTGTTGAGAAGGCGCTTCGCTTGCGCTTAGAGCGGAGGGGGAACACTAGATGCTGAGGGCACAAACTGGGATGAAGCCACTAAAACAGCCCACGAAAAAGAGAAAAAAACGGGCTTTGCAAAACTGTCCCTTTCTTTTCCTGCCCACGTACAGCCCCAGAGAGATGTTGTGAAGCGGTTTCTTCTCTATTGTCAGGGCCTAAGTTTCCCAGGTGCTGACTCTGGCAGTTTCCATAGACTTCCCTCAGACTGAGGGGTCCTCCCAGCGACTGCGAATCTGGTAGGTCAGATTTTACATGATGGATGCAGGCTCCTTTAGGCAACCAAGCTCCATAGATCTGGCTTAGAGTCACTGGAGCACTGCATTTATTCTGGGCATTTATATTTAGTTCTCTCCCCACTCCCATGAATACTTTTTTCCTTGCTTTACATTCCCATTGTGGCAGCACACTCTTCTGCTCCCAGAAACCTTGGCAGAGGCAAACAATGGATGAGTACCTGCCTATTTAAAACATTCCAGATGTTGGCAGCAAGATCACTCACCAGATTCTGCATCTGCTCTACCATTGCCTGGCAAGGCTCTTTCACCACACCTCACCTCCACAGGCTCTAGTCCATACTCTTCTTTCCTTAATCATACTACTGAATAGTCCAGCACCACTTCATAACACGTAAACTGTTGCTGAGGTTCCTGTCATCCAGACCACTTCTACGACTTCACTTGATATCTGCCTTCTCCAGCCCTTCCTGCTTTTGTCATCATCCTGTCACCATTTCTCCAGTCTTGATCCACGGCTATTCCACTGTTACAGGGGTCAAACTATCCCTGGGTGCTTACAGAACCATATTCATATCTCATTAATTCTGCAGTCTTTGTATATATCCATATAGACAAAAAAAAACCCTCTTCATGTTTATCTACAAATTCGTGTCTCTTTGGAACCTTACAACAATATTGGGAGAGGTTAGAAAAAGGAGAAGAAAAGAGAAAATGGGAGGAAGGAAGTTGTCAGAACTGCTAGGGAAGGGATGATATTAAGAGCTGAAGTAAAGACGAATTGTATGTTCTTCAGTGACAATCTTTAACTGCTTACACAATATCCCACTATGTCACGGATCAGTCTCCAAAAAAATCCTTATTGGACAGAGATGGAGTAAAAAAAACAAAGAAGTGTCACCATTGAAAAGTGAGGAAAGGCACAGAAGGCATTAAAAGAAATAAACAAAACCCAACAAAAAAGCCCCACAACCTAACCCTTTGAAAGTGCCAAATGGGGTCATTCCTGGCCAGCTGCAGGGGATGATGGATGCTGTGCTCTTCCCTTTAGATGTGCAACACACCAAGGAAAACTTCTTCTTCCTCACCCTCCCACGGGAGAAATGAGAAACACCACCCCTGCGGTTGGGCACCTCCCTCCACCAAAAAGAAATACATCAGAAAATGCTTGTGATGCTGCAAACCACAGAAGAAATCAGGCGAAATGATCAGAGACCTCAAGACTCCTCCATCTCTTCTGACTCCAAGACAGAGAGCAGAGATCACCAAAGTCAGGTCTTTTGTCTGCCTGGCTAAAATGAAGCTTTGCCTCTGCTGTTGTTCCTCCGTTCCCCTGCTGCAGTCGTGACAAGTGGAACAAGGACAGCTTTCAAAATAAAAGGGAGATGAAGCAGAGAGATTTTAAACGGCTCATTGACAGAAGAGAAAATGGAAAGGATTTCCATTTCCAGTGATGAGCACCTGGAATAGGAATATTTAGCAGGGACAAAGCGTGCCCTGCTTCTTTCAGCGATCTCTGCAGTGTCCCTTCTCTCCCATTCCCACCTCAACCCCTCCAGGCTCCGCCAGCCCCTCCCCACCGCTTCCTCCCCGGTCACGAATGGGGCTACTGGCGGATGGCTTTCCTCGGTGGAGGACGGGTGGCCGCAGCGAGGTGCTCGCTCTGTCCCTGAAGCGGGAACGGTTGGGCGAGTAACGGTACGATCCGGTTTCCTGATTTCAGACAGTCGCTGCCGCTGCTGCATCTTTGTGCCTGTGTGTGCACGCAGCGGTACGGGGAGACCCTGACTAGCGAAGGGACAGCGCAATCCTTCCCTCTCAACTCCTCCGCACACGCTCAGCTCCTCTACGGTGCTCCTTTCCCACCAGCAACCGCAGTTCATACAGGGCTTCTGCGCGGTGGACTGCGCATCGCACTAAGCGATGTTTTTCAAGCTGCTCGGTTCTGCAGGGTTGCAGACAGAGTTACATCCCGCTCACCTCCGACATTCCCCTTCAGTTCATGGCTAAAACAAGGCTCCGCTCTGCCCTCCGCTTAGCGTGCGGCTCCTCCTCCTCCTCCTCCTCTGCAGGGTAGAAATGAAGAAATGCACGACCCCTCTCAGCAGCACCGGCGGGGACCGCTTCTTCTTCCCCTGCTCGGTGGAATTAGGGGCCCCCAAAGGGCACAGAGCAGCGCTGGGCCGGCAGTCTCCGCTTTCTCATTGCGAGAGGCAGCGGTCGCGAGGTGCAGCCGGCCCGGAGCGGCGGCAGCCCGCCGGCAGGCTCCACCGGGACCCGCACCGGGACCCGCACCGGCCTCCCCAGACGCCCCCGGCGGCCGCACCTCCAGGCAGTCTTTCTTAACGTACTCTTCCGTCGTTTGGCTAGGGTTTGTTTAGCTCGGTGACTCTTGCAAGACTTTTGTTTGAAGTCTGAGACAGCGTTAGGGTGGTTTGTTTGGTTTTTTAACATACAGAAAGCCCCCCACCCCTTGAGCGCAATGAGCCTCTTCCTCACGGGAGCGGCCTGGGAACTCCAGGCAGCCACCCAGGCTGAAGAGGGACAGCTTGTGTCTTCGACTGATGATGACGTTATCATCATCTTGACTTGCAAGCACTGGCTCACAAGACCTAAAGAACTCCATGAATGTGGTTTCCAATCCCTCCTTCTCCAAAACCCTCCAGCAATAAACATAGCAGAAATTTATAGTCTGCCTGTTCTTTTGTTTGCTTGTTTGTTGGATTTTTTTATTTGGTTTTGAGGAACAAGTCAAGTAGGATCAATTGCCCATCTAGTTTAGAGCCCTTTATCTCAACAGTGACTATTAGCAGCAGTTGAGGGAAAGATGAGAAGCAGCAAGTACAGAGTGACTAGCACATCATCCTGGATTTCAGCAGCCAGCAGTTTTGCAAGTCCTGAGCTAAAGGCTGCTTTTGGAACACTAAATATTAAGAGGCATGAACTGACCTGTGCTCCACTCATTTGTCTATTCCCTTCCCTTCCCTTCCCTTCCCTTCCCTTCCCTTCCCTTCCCTTCCCTTCCCTTCCCTTCCCTACCATTGCATTCATTATGCATCCTCCATCCTTTACACTCTGCAGCTGGCTGAAAGCACTGAATAGTATGAAAACTTGTAATAAAATTCATTATTATTTAAACACTGGCTTTGTTATACCCAGTGTTGATGTGCTACACAGGTCAACCACAGAAATTTGAGATTTGTAATCATTGAATGCTCATGCATCTGATAAAAAGAGAGAAAAGAACAAAATAGTTTAGAGAAATTTTGAAATATCCTGTGGGGATGGCTCATTTTGCATGCTTGTAACACCCTTGCAGAGAAAAGGTTATGAAAATCAACAGTGTTGTATCTCTCCTTTTTTAAAAACAAGTTATCTTGGACACTATCTGATTTTTGGAGGCATTGAGCATTTCTGATTCCATCTCACTCCAGTAAGAGCCTGGGGAACTAGTTAAAACTCGTGAAGCATTGCCAAGTTAGTCCATCATTATAATGCCAGGGGAGAGAGAGAGTATAAGTCAAAAGAAAACATTTATAAAATTACTTGAAATTATTGTAAAATGTTAATTCTATAGAATCTGATAAATTGGAACTGGTAGGAATAGGAAAAGCTTTATGATCTGCTGCAAAAAAAATGTTTTTTCCTTCTCCACCAATTGAAAACTTCAATTCTAATTTAATGGGATTCTGACATTTCAGACCCAACTTCTTGTTGATGATTAGAAACAATATTTAAGTAACAAATAAGAGAGGCATATGACAAAAATAGTTATTGCAAGGCTATAAAAGTTACCCCACCATTTGGATTGAATAATTTTCATGCTAAGGTTTATTGAAAAAATCCAGAACCCTATGAGGTTTAAACATGTGTCTTTCAAGCAAATTCACAGAAGAATGCTTTCTTCTCAATTAAATTGCACAATTTCTCTACAAAAAGGGGGAATCTTTGCATTCCCCTTGCAAAAATTCAGGGGACAATATTTAGTAATGGACTTAAATGGAAGGGTGCATGATATGTAATGTACAGGACGTCATCTGCCTCTAAAAAAAAAAAAAAGGAAAAAAATCCTAGTAGTACTAGGAAATATTGAATATCTGCTTCCCAACGTCCAGTTTTTCTTTTGGGAAATGAAATGGACAAGGATATCAGACTATGACAAAGACTTCTAAAAATAGACATGCACACAAACACAGAGACGCACCATATTCTTGTAGATATTTGCATTTAGTTGTTTACTTTTCCTGGGCAGATCTGCATTCATGGTCTCACCCCCTTGTTCTTACAGATCACATAAGGTTTACTGTGGCTCCGTAATCCTGGCATTGCAGTGCTGAATACCGTTGTAAATGTCAAAGAAGGAAATGGTGGAAATTCGTCATCTCCTTCTCAGTGTCTGAAATGTTAGATGGATAAGCTTACAGATTTAGGAACAGTGATACTCAGAGACAGAGAGCTTCAAAGTGTTGGAGAATGATGTAGAAGGGATTCCACATGGACTGGTGCTCTCATAAAATGGTACTGTCAAAGAGCAAGGTGAGATGCAGCCAGCACTGGCATAGAGGGACGGACCGTGTATTTTCTGTTGGATTCTACAAAATGTATTTTAGCATCATGTATCATATTCATATTGTATCATAGAAACAAGGTAAATAACAGCAAGTAACTTAACCACAGAAGGATTCATGGGGTGATGAATTCTCACTTCCCGAGGCCTGTAAATAACACAGATTATTTTTGCAATAAGACTAAAGGAATCTGGAGGCTTGAGGCAGAAAAGACTGAGTAATTACTTGGATTATACAGAGGATGAATCACTACTTCTGACCTTGAATCCTATTTTATCTGTTTCCCATATCTATATATCCTATTAGCTTCATATCTTTATGCATTGTAACTTGTCTTCATTCTCGTGGAATTATCTATACACATGTGTGTACACATACATATATAATATGCACATATATAAATTATATCTCTATATTTGGATATGTGATGAAGAAGTTCAACAGACTGCATTGTTAGCTTACAAAGGCGTAGGTAACAACTTGAAATGTATGCACTTCATAAGGAATTCATTCCTTCTTAATTTATTGTGTATTCCAAATCTCAGAAGGAAGTTCTGCTATAATACATAACTGATTTCACCAACAAAACAAGAGTGCAAGTAGTGATAGCTAGCAAATGTTAGGAGGAATGCTTGATGAAAATTAAAAAACCACCAGTTACTAAAAACACTAATAAGAACCGATCCTAGCACATTAAGAATTAATCACCACAGTTATTTATTCCCACTGATTGAGGAAAGTTGTACCAAATATAGTTTCTATAAAACTGTTTTTAGTAGAATGAAAACCTCTAATTACCTTTCAAATACAGAAAAAATATTTTTGTCTCTGTTTTATTTTAATACTGGTATTATTATTTAAAGAGGCTGTCATATCACGTCAGAGGTGCCTGTATTTCAGCGCAGGTTAAAATGATCTCTCTGCAATCATTGTCTTCTTATAGAACTGTTTTCAGACCCAGCAAGTGGATGTCTGCAAGTGTAGTTTGGAGTCCTTAGCTGAAATGAGCTACATAAATGCTGAGTATGGATTCTTCTCCTTTCAACATACTGTTGAGACAAAGCTACTTGAATTACAAGACCTTTCCTCCATTATTTAATTTGATCCATAAGGAAACCTTCACATTCTACAGTATTTAGCTTTCTCAATTGTTGTGCAATTTTATTTGGGAATCAAAGCTTAGTCTAATTAAAACTAATCTTTTAAAAGCCTATACTAAAAGCTGCATTTTTGCTTCTATGTATCAGCTTTGATCCAAAGGTGAATGGAAGTTATAAAACAGGATATAAAATGAGCTTCTAAACTGCGTGTTGTTGAGACCATTGAAGCAACAGGAGAGTCCAGAATAACACCTTTGAGAGTAGATTTGCCATTGCTTCTTTTATTACTGAGTTTTGAATTACAGTTTTCTGTATATATTTCATTTGACTTGGAAATATAAATTATAAAAGAGGCCATGTATTTTACAATACACTAGAAATTTTCAATAGAAGTGCTTTTTGGAAAACTCACATTCCATTATAAACCTAAAGACTTCAAAAGTAAATTGTTATAATTTTGTTTAAGGAAAGTAAATTATGTATTTGAATACAGACAGAAAATGCTCTGTCTTTCTACATTTTATTGATGACCATGTCAGCACTTCTGGGGATCAGAAGTGTAATTAGAAGTTTTCATTCTACCAAAAACAGTTTTATAGAAACTATATTTGGTAAAACTAGATTCAATGTCATGGTAGTATGTTAACACAGTGTCAGCTGTAGTCTTTAAAATCACAGAACACTCATGATTTTTGTCAGAAAATATGCTGAATTACAGCCAATTTACCACCTGGTTTAAAGATTCCTTATTAAATTTTTGTTCTTCAATAAAACATTTTGGAATTTGTGGAATGCTACTAATAGTTACAGAATAGTTACAGGCAGCCCGGGTCTGACTCCTGGTATTGGAAGCTTCCCTTTTCCTGCTTCAGCAGGGGAGCTGGACTAGATGATCTCTAGATCCTTCCAACTCTAAAAAATTCAGTGAAAATTCAGTGAAATTCAGAAGAACTGAGAAAATAGATTTTGGCTTAGAATGCTTTCAGATTCAATTATTAATGCAATTTAGTTTTACTTTTATTTGATTATCATATATTCCAGACATGTAGTTGCATTTGAAAGTGCTGCAAAAGCACAAAAATAGGGAAGTTTCCACGTTAATTTTATTGTATTTATCTTCTGCTAGAACATTCTTTGTATTTGTCACCATCTCAGAGTCTAAAAGCATGTATTATACTGAGCCAAAATCACAAGAACTAACATATACTGGAAAACAGGGGTCCAAATCCTAACTTTTGGAAAGTTAGCCTGGTTAACCAAAGGTGGAGGGCAGAAAATAATAGGTCTTTGGACATCTCACAGTCAAGTCAATCAACTCTGCGGTAAAAGATGGTTTTTTTCATGCCTCTCCATGTGCCTATGGGAACACCGGCATGCAAGTGTATGCGTGCATGCCAGCACTTCTGGTAGCAGGCATCTGTAGCTGTGTGCTCTATCAAGAAGAACCTATGCTTAATTCATGACTATCCTCGTCTTGTGTGCTTTCCCTTGAATACATCTATGCTAACTGATATTTTAATCATACGACTACTGCTACTTCAGCAATGCCTATTGCATGGCATGGCAGTTTTAATGACCACAAAAGAAGAAATACATATAATTCATAATGAAAGGGCAAGACATTTTCTCTAAAATCTTTACATCAATATAATGCTTGCAAAAGTGCTTTTCTGATTAGAAGATTTTTATCAGTCTAGTGATTGAAGTAATATGATACAAATTGTACTTTATCAAGTGTTTTAGCAATACTCATGGCAACAGTCCTTCCCTCTTAGGACTATAACTGAAACGGCTACAATTTTTACAGTATTCACTTTATTTACTGAATATGAAATCCTTTCATGTGAAACTGCTAAAAGATTTCCTCTTGAATTAGGCCCTTCAATAAAGGGTCCTGGAACTAAGAAAAAAATCAAGATTTTATATTTGATGGGTTTGAAAGTAGTCCTCTTACAGCCGAAAGAGGGAAACTGATTGCTCAGTCCTCAGTTTCTTGATGTGATCTTCAACTTGAAAAAAAAAAAAAAAAGTAATATCATTACCTATTCCTTTCCACATTCCTATTCAGCATATCTACCACTTTCATTCAGAATTCAGGCCAGTCATTTCCAGGCCAGTCAGAATGAGGCCAGTCATTTCCCTCACACAATTCGCGTAGTTATTAGACTTTGGTAATATCACCTCTTTACCCTTTATTTCAATCTTGGCAACTCCTTCCTGGGAAAATAAAGTACCTCTGACATTTGGAAAAATATTTCTTTAGAGATTTTTATAGATTCTATTTAGTGAATTCTCATATATCCTAAATGCAACCATATTCTCCTTATAGCAATTATAGATATCTCGTAAGAATATGAACATTATTATACTTCCTCAGTGGCCCAATTTTATACCCAAGTACTTCAGCATTCTTGAGAAAATTTAATTTTCTTTCTGTGGAAAGAAAGAGAGCATAGGCAACAGCATTTTTGTGTTTTTTCATAGAGGATGCAGTGCCAACAGAATCTCCCATGTCTTCTCATGGAAGGATAAAAAGTTTCCCCTGACAAATAGGTGAGATATATTTCATTGGCATTTTCATTGCCAGTAGTGGAAAGTTGCACCAACCGCATAAGACACAGTGATTTTTTAAATATCCTGACAAACTTATGCTTCGCAAAGCTATTTGTCTTAAACAGCAATGAGCAAGAGAATCAATGTTTAATATTGAATGAGTTCAACAACATTAGTGACTCTTGCATGCCTGCCTCCATAACGTTGTTAAGGTTATGTTTCCAAAATTCTTAAATTTCTCTAGCAGTACAACTGCAGGTCATTTAAATTTGTATGAGTTTCTACACTAATTTCAGCTAGTTTTAAATTGAAGTACACATAAAAAACCCCACTCTCCTAAGCTTTATCTATATATTTTTACTACACTCAAATTCTATCTCGTTAGCTGGCTCCTGTAATTTTTTCCAATTTATCCAGCCTCCTCTGCATTTCTGGGCTCCCTTCCCAAACTCTCTTCCCACTCCACAAGTACCACTGGAGAAGTCCCAAAAACATAAAGCCTGCAGTAAAATATAGAAAGTTCTCTTCAGTTTGTATGTAATTTGTTTATTACTTTTGTGGCCTAAAGTAATAAAAATGTAAGGGTAATCTGTTAGGAAAGGAAATATCCTCCCAGCCTGACAGTCATAGATTAGATTTACTAACTTTATTCAGGGTGTTCTTTGGATTTTAAATCATCTGCAGGAGGCAAGGTTGCATGAGTGGAGTTTCCATTATATTTGTTTTCATTCTTCACTCTTTTGTGCCTGCCTACATGATTACTCTTTTGGTAACAAAATACCCCTTCACCCCAAACAAAGAAACTTGAAAACATATGATTAAAAAAGGTCAAAATCTAATAGTTTTAAAGATAAAATCCCTGCTTGCATACAAATAAACACAATAGAATCAGATGGTTAAAATTTGGATACTTGGTATATTTTGGAAATTCAAGGTGCATCTTCTCTGTTTCTCAGGCTCTAATGTATGCAATTAAACTGTCCATGTGACATGCTAAAGGAAATTTTACAGATCTAATATTACTACTGTATCCTTTACTGATATAATTTTTCTGGGATGACAAGAACAGACTAGTCAGGATGCTGGATGCTCCAGAATATTGTAGATTAATAATAATAAAAAAAAAAGAAATAGAAAAGGCAAAAAAAAAAAGTCACATAGGGCTAGATTTATAGGGATTCTGTTACTCACTTGTTCCAAGATTGACTTCGAGTATTTCAATGAAATCAGGAGAGTTGGCGCTGTATCTGACTTGTGAAACGTACTGTTCCAAATTGCTCCCTTTGGGGCCTCTTGTACTGGTCACCTCTTTGGAATCCATTGGCAGCTGAGTTAACGCAAATGTCTAATCTAAAGAGTCAGAGTGTGCCACAGATGTCAGATAAGGAGAGAATCTGATCAGCAGAACCTTTGTAATTACTAAGAAGACATAAATTGCCTTCTAGAATTTAGGGTAAGTATAAGGAAAATAAATAATTTATTAAAAAATGTAGTACACAATACAGTGAGCATTGTATTGAATCATCATTAAAGAATTTACAGATATTTCTGAAGTTATAGCTGTAATTAATGTTATCTGGGATGTTTTCCATGGCACATTTTCTTTATTCTTAAAAGTTATAAATATTTTTTTTTTTGCATTATTAAGCCAGTACACGGTGTCTTCTAGGTGAAAATCCTCTAGCCAAACTGATTTGAATATATTTAGTTGATTAATTGTCTTCTCCTCATCTTCCTCCATGCTTCATTTGCACAGTTTGTTTGCACCATCTCTTTTGTACCATACTTTTTAATTTTTTTAATCCACAGAATACTTGGGGCCAGGTTCCTATTCTTTTTCTGGCATACTTGGATGACTGTGCATTTTTTGAGAACTTGCTTCATTGGTTTTTCCTGTTTGCCCATCTTTTATCAGTATTTTAAATATGCCCATTGTCTACTTGAATATCTGTATTTTACAATCTCAGTATCTTTTTCTTCTACTTGACTTAATACTGTTTTTCTGTCTCATTTCTGTTGATGTCTCAATGTTTCTAACAGTGTTTCTATCTCATGTTGCTTAGTGGCTGAGTCTTTCCATTCAAAGCTTCTTACTCCTCAAGTGAGAAGTGTATTTTTGAACAACAGTGATCATCCATTCAATTATAACCTTACTGAAATATTTACCAGTAGATTATTTTAGAGCTTATCTCCACTGAAATGAAAAGAAGTTTTGTCATTGACTTTAGCAGAACAGAGTAGATTTTTATAACAAACAAAATACTTCCTTTCAATACAAATGAGTTTATTTAGCTCTACAAAGCCGTTCATAATGTGCATGGGACTAAACTAATGAAACTGAAAAACTGTAACAGTTGAGCTACATTCGTTACTTTTTGATCATTACCCTAAAATGGTGTTAGAACTAGTGGGCTAAGTAATCAGCACTCTCAAAAACCTTACATGTCTGTTTCTGTTCACTGTCTTATGATAGTAGTTAAGCGAGTCCTGAAAAAAATGTTTCACGCTCTAAGATTACTATCAGGTTTTATTACAGTTTTTGAATCCTATTCCAACTCATTATTCATTTATAAAGATATCAGGAGAAAAAATAGAGTTGCAAGATGAACAGAAATGCTAAAGTCTATTGCCTAAAGTAAATAATTTCAAAGCTTTAGAATGAGTTATCAGTTTACTAATCAATCACATTTTTTAAATTGTGATTTGGTCTAGAAGTTGGCAGAAGCACATGAGAAGCCCCAAGAGTTTAAAGTTTCTGGCTGATCTCTAAATCAAAAACAGCTGAGCAGATTTAAATATTTTGTGTAAACAAATTTGCATCCAGGCTGCTAATCTGCATGCCAGTTTTCAGTTTGACATTTTCTGAAATGATAGAAAAATGCTAAGCCCTTAATGCTAAATGGAGTTCATAATGGAAATGCTGACAGACCCATAATTACCTGTATTGTGATTCTGCTGAAAGCTTCTTTATCTGTCTAATCTTTCACAATGGAGTTAAATATATGAATTCTTGAAAGGAGGAAAAAAGGAACTTTATGTTAGAAATGCTGAACTGTAGCAATGCTATATTTTCTTCCAGACATCCACTTACAGACGTAGCAGTGACAAAAAATTATTTGAAAATAGATGTAGCATTTTCTGTGGAACTGTAAAAGCAACCAGTGATGCTTAAAAGTTTAACTTAACCTCAATTATTTTGTCTTTTTTGAGTTACTTTTCTGGTAAGGTATGAGTAAACAGATCCAATTAACCATTTTTAATATTGCAATAAGGAATCATCATAGAAGAAATTTATTAATTATTCTGATTAATGGATTTCTACCCATAATTCTCTTTTCCTGGATGATAGCTTTAACCAAAGACATTTAGTGGGAGTAATATTTTGTCTCATACCCCCTGTCACAAGCTTGAACACTAAGCTATAGTTAGAGAAGACAACAGTGGACAAGAGCTGTAGCCACTATGCAATATGAAAAAGATCATTTCTCTTTAGTTTCGTTTAAAGTGTTTGGGAGAGCTGTTGAAATCTCAAGCATGGAGGGCCAATACAAAATCAGGCTTGTAGTAACAGTTCCACAGAGATGCCTAAATGAAGTAAGAATGCAAGCTTATGGACAGAGTTTCTAGTGTACCTCTTTCCTGACAGTTCCCTATTGGCAGTGCACAGGAATCCCAACCCTTGCTACATCAGCTGCTGTTAATGCTAGTGGAGTTAAATTCTTTCATCCATGAAGTATGTGGAATGTAGGACTTAACCAACATTTCTGAACTCTAGTCTTGGACCTCCTGTCTTACGGTTTAGCCACTGAAAGAACCATAAAGAAATCATCTCAGCTCTGCAACCTCTGACTTATAAGCACCCAACCCCACTAAGTTAAGCCCTAAAACCACTGGAGAAGAGGGCTGCCTGTATATGTTGCCTTTTCCATCACACAGAGGAGCCATAAATATTTTGTGGGCTGAATCAGAATGCTTTTCATGGTACATCTGACATAGGATGCGTTTGTTTAGTACTTTAATAGCAGACTTAAAAAATATATTCCTGGAGTTGCAGGAAATGGTGCTGATTCTGTTGGAAGTACTTTTCTTTCTAGAATCTGAATTGAACTACTATTCCAAACAAAGTGTTAGAGACACTGAGCTGTTGCAGTTGCCATGTTTCAGATGAGATGTTGCTGGCATGTCTGGTCCTGAAAGATTGCATGGTATTTTTCACAGAATATTGTTATTAGCCTTCAGCTGCTGGCTAAATTCCAATTTGGATAATTACAGTCTGCTAGCTAAATTCTCTAAGCAGCGTATGTTAAATAACCTTCTACACTTCCTTTCCTAATCTTCTGAGGGGAATTTCTGAGATTTATTAAATAATAGTTCTGCTTAATCTAAAAGGTCGCTGCTTCTAAATGCTAGGGGAAAGTGATTGCTTTAGAAGGTATGTTGACTATTCAGTGCTTAATGATAAATTACACAGATGCATTAGTGCTTGCCATGTTGGAAGAGTTCCTTAGCACTATACAAAACCAAAAGGAAACTACTTCCTTATCAAGATACCTGCAATTTAATTTAGAGTTGGTGGACACATTTTAGATAAACAATGCAATGTGTCCTACACATGAAGATGAGTATGAGCCTGGAGAAATCTACACAGAAAGTTTTGGAAAAGTTACAAGATTATGAGGGTTTATATAAAGATTTCTTATTCAAGATGAAGGATAATTACACACAACTGAAGTACACAGGAGAATGTAGAAAGAGTAAAGCTGTGCAAAACTAAATTTGCCTCCAATATGAAAAAAAATCAAATGGGCAGAATCGGTGGGTTGGACCAGTCATGAAGCCAAGTTTCAATTTTGCCACAGATTGATGAAGAGAAAATATTTCAGATACAGTTGAGTCGAACAATTTGCTAAGCACATTATACTTCAGTCTTTTTTTTCAATGTGAACAGAAAAGATGACAGGGAAGGGAAGGGAAGGGAAGGGAAGGGACGGGAAGGGACGGGAAGGGAAGGGAAGGAAAGGA
>JAOTQQ010000012.1:136540574-136569147 GCA_026546715.1 Gallinago undulata | reverse complement strand
GAAAGGAAAGGAAAGGAAAGGAAAGGAAAGGAAAGGAAAGGAAAGGAAAGGAAAGGAAAGGAAAGGAGGAAAGGAAAAACGTGTTGAATTTAGGTTCAATATTAATCACATTATTGTTCAAAGTGTTTTTAAACACTCCTAATTATTGGAGTAGTTTAAGGATAAGTTGTTGAGCTTCAGTGCATCACTGTATCAAAACTGGTGTTTATTTCTCTCTCTCTGCTCCATGTTAAGTAGCAATATTGTTCAAAGTAAGAAAGAGATAGGAAGCTTAGAGACCTAACACTCCACAGAAATTTCCTGCCTCAAAAGATGTTCTAATGTTCAGTATCTCCATCTTTTCTCTGTGCTTGTTGACACAGCTGTGTTAAAGTAGAAGAAACCCTCGCCAGTATAATTTCTTCCAGTGTTATTTACCTCCCACAAAATACACTCTATCAAGACAGAAAAAGATTTCTGTTCTCCATGAAGAAGCAACAGCAGTGTTGACAGCTTTGCTCAGGATTGTTCCACCATGTATTTTGTAAATATGGTGATCATGGGAAAACTTTATTTTTGTGGGTTTTACATAGAGCAATTCTATACACTTAATGCAAGTTCATAACTACTCTACAGTTGCTGTTACTGTTTGGCATTATTTTAGTTCAAGACAAAAACATCATAATAATGCATACTCACTCAAGTTTTCTTAAACTACATCTATGCTCAGTTCTGTTTAAAAATCCACAATACCAAGATCATTTTACATAACGTTATATGTAAATTAGGTATTCATAGGGCTGATGCATGTCTGCATTGAATGGAAGCAGGGTTTGTGTTTATAGCCCCTTGGGAAATCATTTAAATCTGATTTAATAAAGCAGTGTTGTTACATTGCAGATGTTTGTCTTGATTGTAATCTCAAAATTTGAGGATTTCTATATTTCGCTGATGTTACAGAAGTGCAGAGACCTTTTTGGTCTGATTATCATTATGACTTACTGTTGCCAAAAACTGCATTAACTGCTATTTTGGAGTGTCCTCCATACAGAATTTTCATTAGCTTAGTTTCTTGTCTGAATACAAAGTTAATAAATATGAATGTAATACAATATGCACAGTTCCAAACCAAATAACTGCATTCTTGCAGATAATGATCAGGAGAAAAACAGCTTCATTATTTGTGCAGTAGTAAAACCTCAAGTTCTTTGGTTTGCAGTTTATCACTAAATTGCCAAAAATAAATCAGGATTACACTATAGTTCAAAATGCACTTTGAAGTCTTCAGCTCTTTACAGTTGTATAAGAAATTGGCTTCAAGGGAATTCATACTGTCCTTTACTAGAGAAAAACAAAAATAAAATCTTGGAGTTAGTGGGTCAAATATCATCTGCTTTAATTACTTTAAGCAGATGGAAATCATGAATAATTATTCATAAGAACCTATTTATATGTCCTTGCTAGGGTTATTATTGCAAGATTTTTTTCCAATTACATAAATAGCATAGTAAAAAAGAGCAAGTAATATCATCTTATATTAAGAAACAACAGTGGTTTGTTTTATAACTGTTCTGAGAAGCTGGGTGGGTCCAAATCCAATGCAGACAGCATAAAAATCTAAAGTTTAAGATCAAACTGTATTGAAGGATTTATTTCCAAACTTCCAACTATTTCTTCATTTTTATCATTGTGTTTCACTAATACATGTTGTCAAGAGGGGGAACTAAGCTTCTGGGAATTAAATTTTTCATTGGGAGAAACAATAACTGTCTTCAGATAAACTTGCAGATAATGCTTGATTTCTACCAGCTTCATTGAGATTTAAGTGTACATCTTACTGATTTTTCAGTACGGGGGCTATGAATCTGTTATAGAGTCATAGAATCATTGAATTGCCTAGGTTGGAAGGGATCTTTCAGATCATCTAGTCTAGCCATCAACCTAACACTGACAAAAAACTTCACTAAACTATATCTCTAAGCACTATGTGTACACATCTTTTAAATACCTCCAGGAATGGTGACTCAACAACTTCCGTGGACAGCCTGTTCCAGTGTTTAATAACCCTTTCAGTGTAAAAATTTTTCCTAATATCCAGTGTAAACCTCCCCTGGTTCAGGTACTTGAGGCCATTTCCTCTTCTCCTATCACCTGTTTCTTGGGAGAAGAGACCGATACCCACCTCGCTACAACCTCCTTTCAGGTAGTTGTAGAAAACAATGAAGTCTCCCCTAAGCTTCTTTGCCTCTAGGCTAAACAGCCCCAGGTCCCTCAGCTGCTCTTTATAAGACTTGTTCTAGAGACCCCTCACCAGCTTTGTTGCCCTTCTCTGAACATGCTCCAGCACCAAAATATCTTTTTTGTAGTGAGGGGCCCAAAACTGGACACAATACTCAATGTGGGACCTCATCAATGCTGAGTACAGGGGATGATCACTTCCCTAGTTCTACTCATCACACTGTTCTTGATACAGGTTAGGATGCTGATGGCTGCCTTGGCCATCTTGGCAGCGTTGAATATGAGCCAGCAGTCCACCAACACTCCTAGGTCCTTTTCTGCCAGGCAGCTTTCCAGCCACTCTTCCCCAAGCCCATAGCGCTGCATGGGATTCTTGTGACACAAGTGCAGGCCCAGCACTTAGCCTTGTTGAACCTCATACCATTTGCCTCAGCCCATAGATCCAACCTGTCCAGACCCCTCTCCAATGCCCTTCTACCCTCAAGCAGATCAACGCTCCCACCTTACTTCGTGTCATCTGCAAATTTACTGAGGGTGCACTCTATCCCTTCGTCTACATCTTTGATAAGGATGTTAAAGAGAACTGGCCCCAACACCGAACCCTGGGAAACACCACTCATCACTGGCCACCCATTGGATTTATCTCCATTCACCACCATTCTCTGGTGCTCTCCAAGCAGTTTGTTACCCAAACAAGAGTGAAGAGTACTCCTGACCAGTTGGAGTCTGGGCAACATGGGCAGCCAGTTTCTCCAGGAGAATGCTGTGGGAAACCATGTCAGGGGCCTTACTAAAGTCCAGGTAAACAACATCCACAGCTTTTCCCTCATCTACCAAGTGGGTAATTTTTTCATAGGAGGAGATCAGGTTAGTCAAGCAGGACCTGCCTTTCATGAATCCATGCTGACTGGGCCTGATCACCTGGTTGTCCTCCATATGCCACACAATGGCACTCAGGATGATCTGTTCCATGACCTTTTCAGGCACCTAGGCCAGACTGACAGGCCTGTAGTTCCCTTGATCCTCCTTCTGGCCCTTCTTGTGGATCACACTTGCTAGACGGCAGTCAGCTGTGACTTCCCCAGTTTGCCAGAACTGCTGATAAATGGTGGAAAGTGGCTTAGTGAGCAGTACCACCAGTTCCCTTGAATGCAGAAGCAGTTGCTGTACCCAGGTGTTTCAACTGCACTGGAGAGAAGAAGTTGGCAAATCTATGTTAGCTTTTGAAACTTTCTGTGTCCATTCATGCAGCACAGAGAATATCACAATATGACTAAATTTACATGGTTACAAGTGTCAACATAATTTACTTCCCACAATCCATCAGCACATCTCAGCTGAGAGGCAGTAGGTTCTTTAATTGATCTTATACAACTACAAAATGAACACATCAGCATGCGTGTTTCCTCTTTCACTTATTCCTAACTGTGAACTCCAGTCTTTTTCTTTTTTTTCCTTATTTCTGTCAATTACTAAAAAAGGTTTCACTTTCAGAAAATAGAAGGAAAAAAGGGAAGATTACCCAAGTGGCTCTCATTCTAACAATTTCAAAGACTGAGATACAAATTTGAGAAAATAAGTTTTATATTTTCAAAAATAAGAAAAAAATAATTGTTAATTGTTTCTGCATTTTAAGAAAAAAGTACTGTGGGTTACTAGTTAACTGTAACCAAATTAAGGAACTTAGGTTTGCCAACTTCTTCTCTCCAGTGTAGTTGAAACACCTGGGTACAGCAACTGCTTGTGCATTCAAAAATCAACTTTTGTTACTGCTTCCGTTATAATCTCTGAGGGGTTTTTGTTTGGTTGATTGTTTTATTCTGATTTGAGAAGAGAGTTGGGGATTCTTTTTATCTCACCACAATTCTGAACTTTCATAAGCAAAGGATGACTTTCCCTGTTGGGAATGACAAAGGAAGAAAAAAGAGCCAAATGATCCTTGTGTGTGCGTTTAGGAGAACATGTTTTAATCTGACTCCAGAGATCCTGCTCCATGAAAGCTGATAAAAGACAGCTTGATTATCAGTTTGCAATTCACTTTGTGATCTGTTGGGTTAAAAGTTGCTACTTCCATGCAAATGAGACTTCAATATTAAGCCATACAATTCTTTCAGGTATCTTCCTGTTGTTTTCTCCCCTCAGCTGGGAAGTTTCTCTGTTGGTGAGCCAGCCTAGCTGCTCACCTGTAAAGAGCAATCAGACCTGCTGGGAACACTGGATGCTCCTTCGCAGAACACAAAGCAGCCACGCAGAGTGGAGCATCCTCTGTGCTAAGTAGGCTGTTTCCTACTGTATTATAACAATTTCACACTATGTTATATTGTGAGTCTTAAATGACTGAATGTCCCCTTTGAACATTCAAAGGTTTCCTACTATGCTCGCTCACTGTAATTCCTTTTTACATTGCCTTGTGGCAAATTACCAGAATATACTGTAAGAAAAGGAAGATCATCAGCATCTTATTTGTATACAAACATCATATTATTTTCAAATTATCCTCTTTATGCTTCTCTTTTTCCTAGGATGTTTTCTGCAGCCTGTATGGCGTTTGTCCATTCTATCTGCATTCTCCTATTAGTGTTTTGTTGTATAACATAACAGATATTATTTTTTCTGATTTTATTCCTTTCCTGAATATAAGAGCTAAATTAGACAAAGAACATCAGCAATACTTCACTATTGTTTTACCAATTTATACCAAGCTAGTCAGAATAGTTAAGATAAAAATGATATAAACTTTCAACAAAAATGTAAGTCTTCACTTTTTCACTGCGTAGAAAATGTATGAGGGTAGCTTCAATATTTCTATCGTCACCACTTTGCCTCAAATTTATAGCAAATTTATCATGCTCATAGTGCTTTTGGCAACAAGCCCTGTGCTTTCCTCTCCACTAGAGAAGAACAAAAAAATCCAGTCACAATCCAGTCACAGTTTCCCTAGCAGCCAATTTCCTTACTCTAGTATGTTCATGGGTCTCTCTGGCTCATGTCCATTACTGTATTATGCTTGAGTTGTATGAAATCATTTGTACTTTGAGGGACATGTGAATGATAAGGGAATGGGAGGTGATTTTTCTGAGAGGAACATAATGAAAGAAAGCTACGCTATGTACAGTTACAAGTGCCTTCATTAATGACAATGTCTGAACTACAGACATGCTGAGACATAATGGGGAATCACAGCTTCAGGAAGCCATCTGTAGATCTCAATGCAAAATCATTCAACCCAGCAAAGCTAAAGCAGAAGGAGGTGTATTAACTTTTTTTTTTTAATCTGGAAAAAGACTTTCTAAGGAAGTTTACAGCAGAATAAATAGATTTCCATTCTATCTCAGTTCTGCCTTGACCAACTTTCTTTAGTCAGTGACAGTCATGCAGTATATAGTATTAACATTATACCTCTGATAGAAAAAAATATTAATATATTTCCTGAAGGACACTTTGCAGCTTTTGAAAGTAGAGAATATAGTTATGACATTTATTAACTTCTATATTCTTGAGTTTACTACCTGAAAAATATCTCAGGACCCTGTGTATTATCAGTATCTATAATTGAACGTATTGGAACCTTCCTGTGTTAGCAGTGAGAAAAAAGTTAAAACTGTCTTTGAAAACTTTGAAACTTATGTCTCTTGCTTCATACCTATACATGTCAGATTAGCAAGGACCTACAATATAGACAGAAACAAAAGGAAATAGTTTTAAATGAAATTGTTAATTGCCTTATATTCTGTACATGACATAAGTACTCTAAAGTGAGTCATTAAAGAAATTGGTACAACAATCAGCTTTTGTTACCATTTGCTCACACATTTCAATAGGGAGGAAACGGAGAACAAAATAATTAATTAAATAAAAGATCCTATGGCAAGTCTTTAAAACACAGTATCTCACAAGGATTACCATACATACCACACTTTGTCTGGATTACATACAGTGTCTTGCATTGCCAAATACCGAAACAAACAGCACTATACTTCAGCATTGCACTAGATATGAATCCAAATTCATTGGACCCATTGTAGAGTTTCCAGGGCTTCAGATCCGTAACAGTACCTAAAAATAAGCAAAATAGATTTCACAGGTATGGATGAATATACATAGGAAAATCCAGCACTAATTTTTAAAAAATAAAACCACAAAATATTTCCTTTGTATTGCTTAAAAAAATTATAATATCATATGTAATCATGGTCTGACATTCAAAATAAGCCACAAATATTCCTATGTTTGAATTAGCAGAAAGGGAAATAGGTGTGTAGGGGAGAAGGTGACACCCAGACAGATGATATGCTCAGTGATTTGTTTTATTTTTATTCTAAAATACAGTTCTCGCTACCACTGATCAGGAGCAGCATGTTTAAACGCTTCACTTCATGTGGTGTCATCTAGTAAATACTGTCACTGTTTTGAGGTAGAACTCTGTTAGTGAAGAAACAAAGCCTTTCACAAAATACTAGTTTTCTAATAACCAGAACAGCTGACATTTTCTTAAAGGATTTTCATAATGCTTTGTAGACATAAAAAATATGATAGTCCTTTCTAGTTAATGGATATTGAAGTATGTTTAAAAAGCTTTCATGATGACTATGAGGATTCAAATTGGTCTTGTCTTTTCGGTCTCTGTAAATACGTTAGCCGTCACATACCTTTATACTATTAGTGGGATGTAAAATGTTTTGTAGTAATTAAGGCTCAGACCCAGTTTTTTTTCAGTGTTTTTTCTTCATTTTCTCCATTTCAAAGCAATTTATTGGAAAAGAGGATTATTTGTTAGATTCACTCTCCTTATAACAGCTGCCTTACCTTACCCATTTCTAGCAGAATTGTTTTACTCCCATGCCAAATGTGGTTTTCTTCATTTTGGGATAACAGCCTTACTTTCAAATACAGACAGTGCAACAATGACACAAAGATGCTGTTGTAGGAACACCTGGTCCAAAAAAACCTCTAAGAGAATATCAAGTAAAATGCAAGTGTAGTATATGTGAAGCAGAACTGGTTGGAAGAAAAAAGAAGAGGAAAAATATTCCCAGAAGAATTTCTAGAGGCAGCTGATCCAGAACAGATTGATCAGACATAGCACATGATGTTGTGTTATTGAGTATTTATGTTTTTTTTAACTCTATCCTGCATTGCACTGGATTATCTTCTATCACACGGTTTAACTGTTATTTCATGAGTACAGTCCATGTAAAACCTTCAATCATCATCAGCACCACAAATCAAATTCACACATCTTTCAATGCCACGTATAGACACCTTTCAGTCTGCTAGTCCTCGGTGTTTTGAGCAGACTTGGCTGATTTTCATGGTGGACATTCTGCTTATCAAGCTGTAACCTATTGTTTATTGTTTACAACACTTTCTAACTTTTAAAACAGGTATAATATATTTTTATTATTTTTCAGGTATTCATAATGCTGTTTTTATCTCTGAGAAAAAAGGACAGCCAATTCAGGATGAACCAAAAAAAAAGCAGAGGCAAAGTTATACCTTGAAATTGAACACATGCAGATATTAACTTTATAATATAAAATACCTTTGTTAGTTACAAATATCTGAAAGATAAATAAATGATGCATCAGAAAGAAAGGAGAAAAGGAAACTATTTAGAGCTAAAAAATGTTAATCTAATGTGTGAGGGCATGTAAATTGTTAAAAGGTAAACACAATCTACTGCAGTGAGCAGACCAGGTAATGTAATGTAAGGTCCTGCCAACAAGTTTGGTTTCTTTTGGTTTTTTGGTCTTTGGGATTCCTTCAAGTCTTTTTAACTTCTGTTTGAACCTTTTTCCAGTGCACTTAGTCCTTTTTGTCACAGTCTTTAAACCACCTTTAATTCAGCAGTATCATCTCTGGCACAGGCTGGGCGCTACTGCATGCAGTTTTATAGACAAGACTGCACCATTAATATTATGTAATGGCATTTCTTAATGATCTGTCTTACATATTGATATACCACCCTTTGCTTTAGTGTCTAGTATTGCTATAATCTTTAATGCATGTTTTCTTACACCAATGTCATAGGGAATACAATTACTTATTACCTTGCTGGCAGATAGAAAGTCTTTCTGCAAGTCAGATATGGGACGGATTTTTTAAGGGTACTTAAGTACCTAATGACCCAGATAAGTTCCTCGTGGAAATGACAGAAGCTTAAATATCTAAGTCCCTTTATTTCAATAGGTGTAGGTACTACATTTTTCAAAATTGTACTGTGGCCTACCTGCATTTCCAGGCCCTATATTACTTTTAAAAGTCCTAAAGAATTTTTAGAATGTCCCAAGTGATTCCCAAAGTTACAGAATTCTCTGATAAGCAGAAAGCTGAAGACATGTCTCCTGATTCCAGGACTCCTCTGTTAATACTGCATCCATGATAAATCATAGAATGTTTTGGATTAGAAACATCCTTAAAGATATTCTAGTTCCAACACTCCTGCCATGATCAGGGACATCACCCACTAGACCATCCAACCCGGCCCTGAACAATTCCAAGTATGGAGCATCCATAGCTTCTCTGAACAATCTGTTCCAGTGTCTTACCACCCTCAGAGTGAAGAATTTCTTCCTGATATATAATCCAAATCTATCCTCTTTCATTTTAACACTCTTACTCCACATCCTTTTGCTATGCTCTCCTGTAGGCCCTCTTTAGGTACTAGAAGGTTGCTATAAGGTCTCCCCGAAGCTTTCTCTTCTCCAGGCTGAACAACCCCAACTTTCTCAGCCTGTCCTCATAGGAGAGGTGCTCCAGCCCTCTCATCATCTCCATGGCCCTCCTTTGGACTTGCTCCAAAAGGTCCATGTCCTTCATGTGTTAGGGACACCAGAACTGTATGCAGTACTCCAGGTGGAGTCTCACCAGAGAGGAGTAGAAGGGCAGAATCACCTCTCTTGACCTGCTGGCCATGCTTTTGATGCAGCCCAGGATGCAGTTGGCTTTCTGGGCTGTGAGCACATAGTACCAATTCATATTGAGATTCTCATCAACCACATTTTATCAACAACATTTTTTTATCAACAATATTTTTTTATCAACAACATTTATGTATATTTATACTTATATATATGTTTTTATATATTTATATATTTACTTTTATATGAGCAAATGAAATCTTTTCTCAACGATGTATTGGGAAGGTCTGTATTTCTGTCCACATTGTATTTAATACAAATAGAACCTGTATCTTTGCCAGACATTAATGGTAATTTTGACATCTGCACCCTAAAATCGATTCCCTGGGCTGCAGAAAAATACAGCTGGTACACAATACACTGAAACATGCAGAAATTTCAATAAAAAATGGGCCAAACTTCCCACCTCCCCTTAGAATCTATTCAAATCTGTATGTAAAGAGGTCAGCCAAACAGCCAGCATGGAATGATCATTGTCATAATAAATAACATACTAAAGGATTTATTGTTAATATGTTTCTCCACTACATTGCTATTGTTTAGTCATGAATAGGTGTGCACCATACTAATATTTTTTTTAGCTCCATCTTTTAGTTGTTCTTATAATAATTTTGCAGTGATAAAAGGAACTGCAAGGTTGTAGAAAATTAGACCAGATGCAGAGTAATGGAGACGGGTTCCAGTAATTGTCTTGCACTTTCAAATTTCAATGTCTCAGGTGTATGTAAATATTCTCTCCTGATCTGTAGTTGCTATACCCATTACAAGTTCAAAGGAATTTAAATTATCTTTTTTTTTTCCTGAGGTTTGGAGGTTTTTGTCGGTGTTTGCTACAGGCCAACAGCTATCATAATACTCAAGGCAGGGAATTCTACTTACCACTTTACAGCCATCTTTTGTTTTGATGTGTAACTCAATCCACACAGAAATAAATATTATTTAAGTGATTGCTAGGGCCTGAATAAAGGACACATTGTGGTTTATATTCTTGATCTTCCCTTCTGTCCCAATGAGTATTTCTTTCTACTTTTTTTTTTCCTTTTGTCTTTGCTAGACAGCAATAGAATGACTACAAAGGGAGAACTGGAGAATGTCCAAGAACCATAGTGTGGTGTTTAGGGAAATCTAGAAGACAACTGAATTCCTTCAGGCAGAATAGAGAATTTCTGAACCAGGAAGAATACTACAAATTATAACTTTCATTGTAGTGTTTCTGCTTTTTTTGTTTTGTTTTGCTTTGTTTTGTTTTGTTTTGTTTGTTCTCTGGGAGGTTTTTAAGGAAAGAAAGAGGAACAGAATGTTACATTCACTCGGTGTAATTAAGTTAAAGTTATGGCCCTTATAGAGACCTAGTCAATTAGATACATTTTGAGAATGCCCAGTAGTTGTTCTGAAGGCGTGAGCAAAGGGATGGCCTTGATCCTGTCTGGGTCAATCCAGGCTAAGTATCAGACAATGCTCAGTGTCTCAATCCTATCCATATTGCAGCATAACAAGGCTTGTTCGGAGTGGATTTTAGGCACGCAATGAACTTTTACATAAAATACTGAGGAAGTTTGAGTGTATTTTATTGCCTAAATAAAATATCAGTTTGAAAAGGATATTTCTGGACATAATTTTCATAGAGATAATATTTAGGTACCCAAATCCCACTTTATCCAGTAGTGAGAAACACACTGGAAGATAAAGCGGTATCTTACAACATAAATCCACACAATTTAGTGTGGATGGGTAGCTCAGATGCCCAATCCGTCTCTTCCTAACATCGGCCTATCTTGCATAGTGTTATTTATATGACTAGTTCTGATTTACATGCGCAATTTCACTTGGCAACTTCAAACGTATTAAGCAGGAAGAACAAAACCAAACCCAGATCGGTGTCATGGCCAATGCTGATTCATACCAGATGGTAATCTGTATGTTTTGGAGCTCCATACGAATCTTTTTCTGAATATTTAGTCTTTATTCTTCTTGGCTAAAGGAACCCAAGCTTTTAAGGTTATTTCAGACAATGTTCTTTTTTATGGTGGACAAGCATACTTCGGAGGTTTCACATTTAAGGTTTTCAAATCTTCAGAGGTACTTTGAGTCCAATTCCTGTTACTTCAGTGACTTTACAAGTAATTTATTTAACCTCCAACTCAGTTACACATCTGTGTTGCCCAATAACTTTCTAAAAACAACTGTAGGTGAAAGGAATATTTGGATAACATCAACACTTATGCAGTAGACAGAGCATATCATGGACATGTGATTATGCTGTCTTTATGATCCATCACGGTGTGTTTGGGAGATCTAAAAGTTGGAGAACTCAAAAAAAATTTATTGAGGTTTTTTACTAAGTCAAAAGAATTGGGAATTGTTTGAATAACCAGGATTAAACATCTATTGCTGGATAATATATGGTTTGTTCTAGGAATTACATTTGCTTTTGACTTCTCTCAGTTCACTGGATGGGTATTTAAAGAAGTGTGTGTGTCTTATTTTCATGTGGGTGTCTATCCCTTCCTTCCCCATACTTTGTAAATTCCCAAAGTATGAATGCATCAGAAGTAATTCACTGGCCGTGCATGAAACAGCTACGTGTGAAAAAACAGTAAGTGCTCTGTTTCTCATAGCTGAGTTCAAGCCAATGCAACTCTTTGTGCTATTAGGGATTAAACCTTCTCTATTTTGTGCTACAACGTCTGCAGAAAAACTTGGCATGCACATGGACTTTCTTTATCATCTATATTGCTGAGAGAGCTGCTTTCATTTACTGTACACGGCTGCTGAAACTAAACCAGCTGGACCTTGTATTTGCTGTGGGTTTGGGTTTTTTTGTTTGTTTGTTTTAAAAAAGAAATGTTCACAACA
This sequence comes from Gallinago undulata, assembly GCA_026546715.1. Classification (NCBI taxonomy): domain Eukaryota; kingdom Metazoa; phylum Chordata; class Aves; order Charadriiformes; family Scolopacidae; genus Gallinago; species Gallinago undulata. The sequence continues at coordinate 136,557,154 of JAOTQQ010000012.1, read as the reverse complement.
ATAATACTAAAATAATATTTCAGTGTTCAAGAAGTAGTGCTTACAGTTATTCTGCTTTATTGTTACTGCATTTTGATAATGGAAAGTCAGTCTTTCACCTCTTTAGTTTGCTAGTCTTGTCAGGCTTCTGACATTATTTATTGTGTGCTTGCTAATTCATTCTCATAAAGCTCTCTCATGACAACTCTAAAAATCTTTGTTTGTGGGTCTAAAATGTATGAGATGAATGCAGCATGTGAAATCTGAATTGCATCAATTTCATCATATGCAAAATGGTCTTTTTACAAGCTACATGTAGCTTTTCTGCTGGTGTAATACTTCTAATGCATAGTATATTTTAAAATAAATGTTCAAACAGTAATGAAAAATTCAGTAATTTATTGCTACAGCTTTACCTTTACTGAAAGAATAATTTTTAGCTGAGAAAATTCCTTTTCATTCTCTAAAGACGTATCATAAGAACCAATTAATATTTGTGAAGGATTCTATGATCCTGAGCTGAAATACTAGGGAAAATTATGAAATATCTACTCTTTATGCTGCATAATACCTCTCTGTATGTTCTTATTTCTATGTCTAATCCTGTACACACAAGTTTAATTTAATTTGCAGTGAAATAATCCTATTAACTCTTTCCTGTTCTTTTCCTGTTGGACAAAACGCCCACAGGACTTGAAGAACAAGACAAATTTCTCAATATGTAAAGTTAATTGTGTGGCTAGATTCAATTACATGGCTATCACAGAAAAAACAACATTCACTTGCTCCCTCAGTACCGTTGTCTTCCTCCCCTCTTCTTTCCAGAGGCCATCTTAAAAAAACATGTTGTAAGCTAGAGCAGAGCTGTTTGACTCGTGTCTGCATGTGGCTTGTGCTTAAGTAAAAGCTCAGTTTGCCTCCAGCACATTTATTTTTCAACAATTCTGAAGTAATTTCAGCCAGATTTTACAGATTTCATAGAGATCATCTTGCAGTCTGCATATCCACTTTTATAAAGCACTTGTAAAAAGCAGAAAAAATGTGCATGCAATGAATGCATTTATATAAAATAATTGGTTTTGCCTTCAGAAATTAACCAACATAATAGGCAAAAGTGCTGAGGAAATAAGCATTAAGTTAGAATGCCCATCAGTTATATAATTCTACATTTGAATTGATTTTTGATTACACCATAGAACTCTTCACTGTTACATGCTACAGCATATTACCCAGAAACTTTTTCCCAGAATATTTTAGAGCAGAAACAATTCCAGCTGAAAAAAAAATCCAATTTCTTTTCTTGTTATGTTTTAGAAGGTGATTTTCGAAGCTTATTAGGTAAAGTGGAGATATAAAAAACTCTTGAAAATATAAAGAAATGAACAGAGAGGAAAAAAACAAAGGGAAGTAGAGAAATTCAGAACAAAGTATTAACCCTTTATATTAATACCTTGTTCCTATTTGGCAACAGAAAATAGGACAGCCTTACGCATAAAACTGAAGCTACATTAACATAAATAATAGTTCAGCACATACTTAAAATTAGGCAATTAAATTTAAGCACTTCATTGAATTACAAGGATATTTTTCCTTCTTTTTCCAGAAGTTTCTCAGTTATTATCATATGAAACACACCTGGCCAACAGATAACTATTACTGCTTTTTCTATTCGTGGGGTAAATAAAAAGGTAAAGAAGTTGAAGAATTTGACCACAGTTGGGATTTGGATGATAACTGATATGAAATGAATTTTTACAATAGACATTCACTTTCTGATCAAACCACTAGGGAAAAAAATCTTTCTTGTATAATATTTTTAAATCTGCAGCAAATAAAGCTGATAGTGGTTTTAAACTAAGATGTTTAAAGTGGTGGTGAGGTTTTTTTGTTTGGCTTTGGGTTTTTTTTCTACATTGGTGGAAAATTTTCTTCATTGCAAGCCTCCTTTGTAGGGTTTGGAATCTGTCAGTGATAAGGTTTTCCCACCCCAGTTCCGTTGCAATTCTCTTAAATATCCAACTTACTATTTTTTTATTGGCAAATTTGCAATAAATGGGTCAGGATTCCCAGCCTTTTCTCTAAGGAGAAACACCCCGCTTGTTTTCCAGAAGATCCATTACTTTTTGGTTATAAACTGCCATTCTATAGGTCATAATGCATTCATTAACTCTCCAATACTGCTTATCACTACTCAGAATTGACTCTTCCAAATTATTTTGATAACCAGAATGCATTTTCAAGCATAGTGTGTTGGATTTTTTCTCTCTTTCACTCATGACCTGCGTCTGTGTATGTGACTCATACTTTATTTAAATATGCCTTTGGTTTTCATAGCATCTCAGTGTCTTCCATTGTTGGAAATCATGAGTCATTAGAGCAAAATCTAACCATTCATTTTACTGAAAACTGAGCCAAAAGGTACTTGGTTACTGCAAAATGCAGGCTACTTGCATATGAGAACAAGGTAGCTTACAGACAACAGACTTGTTTGGTTTGTTGAGTTTTTTTCTTAAAAAAAATAATTAATTTCTTAATCGTGGATGTAAAATGAGTATGTAGATAATGTGCTGCCTTTTTAAGGTGTATATATTTTCACTTGGCAAATTATAGGATGTGAGATTTTGAAAGCCCTTAGTGTTGACCTAATCTTGTTCTTATTTCAATTCCAGACTCTTCTAGTGACTGCAAAACAAAGGATTTCTGTGTTGAAAATCATATCCATCCTGTTTAGTGGTACTTATCACTTTGTATTATTTTATGGGTACAAAGTCGCATATAAACAATTTAAGGAAAAAAGACATGACTTTGGAGTAACAATGTTATGCATTTCATTAGTGCCAACAGTAAGGAACATAAGAAACTGAAGCTTCAGACAAAGATTTTTAGTTCTGAAAGTGCTGCATATCCATTTAAGTTAAAATTGCCTATACTGAATGAGGATGAAAAAGTTAACAGGGCTTTGAGAGAGACAAACAGAAATGATGCTTGGTTGTCACAAATATAGGCTTATTCTGATCACTGTTTTTATAACCAGCAACCTCTGCAGATATATTTTTTTTTAAAAATATACCTTTTATGCTGTAATTTCAATGAATTAAGTAAAAGGTATAAAACTTTAAAATCACTTAATGCAAGTGTCGCCACAAGGTCACCACATTTCCCTCCTGTATTCTTGTCTTGTGTCCTAAACTCTGCATTTTGAATGAGTTCATATAAAAGTGTGCTTTGAATTTCAAATCTGAAAACCCTTTAACTGAATAAAAATAACAACCACGCAAATGAAAGATTGTCTGGATTTATCTCTCTATGTTAAATTTCATACCACTCTCCCCTGGCCTGTCAGTCAGATTTACTTTCCTCATCCTCCTCTTAGTGAAAGTACATGATCAACATGAATGACAGGTAACTTGATCTTTCATAAAAAGATCATTCAGATAACTACAGATGATTTTTTTTTTTTTTTTTTGGGGGGGAGGGGGGAGCTCTAGCTAAATTTTCAATGTATCTTTTTCAATGTTTTGAAAGATTTTAATATAATGAACTCCAAACAGAGAGCCTGAAAGTAACAGTAACTCTTGGGAGTTAAATGTTCAGGGAATACTGAGCATGACAGCAAGCACAAGGAAGGAGTAACAATGGTGAAATGCCTGTGTTTGCTTGTCTGTTAGATTTTCACTGTTCCTGTAAACTGCAAGCAGGATTCTTTATCCAAAAGGTCCTTTTAGAATTAATTCCATCTTACTTCTTGTTCTTATGCCTCTTTTTGGTAAATACTTATCTTGTTTAACCATTTTTCCCATTTGTGTCTTATTTTGGATACTGTAATCAAACTTTGAGTGTATCAACTGCACCACATGCATTAACACACAGCCAATGTTGCTATTGCTGACAAGCACAAGGAACGATGGGCTAGGGAGGTGGCTGCTCTAGGTCACACTAATATGGGTAGGATGAAGCAGCTGGAATTGCTGCTTTTATGTAGAAAACCAGAAGCATGTAGCTTCCTGAAAAGTCAAACTATTTAAAGCGATAACATTAACTTTTAAACTGGTCCTGTTTTTCTTTCCTTCTCTGTTTTCTGTTCTGCTTTCTCTTTTTGCTTCTCCTGATTCCCTTTTCCCAAAAGGCAGTGTTTTTCTCACCTTTCTTAGACAAGTTCCATCCACAGCAGACTGATTTATTTCAGAGTGTTTATACACTTTTTTAAAGGTGAAGATACTTAGCTTTGGCTTAAATGTGTGTTATAAAAGTGACCCAGCCAAAGAGTGCTGTGGAGCAACTGCAAGCAGAGTTGCTTGTGTGTGCCAGGGCAAACTTTCAAGGGAAGAAAGGGAAAGCTGCAGGAAATGGGGAGAGAAGTCTTGATGTTGCCTAAAATGGAGCTTTCAGATTTGCTCTACATGACAAATCCTTACCTCTTCTAACTTTGTTCAGTCATTTATTTATTCATTCTGACTTGGAAGTAAAATAAGAACAGAATGCACTCATAAATGTCATTTGGATAGAAAAATATATTAAAAAAAATTCTGGTTATCAATATCAAATTTGAAGTCTAAGTAATAAGAATGAAAAGCTAGACAATTTTATTCCTCATATTTTTCTGACTTTTTCAAAATAATTTGTAAAATCTTTATTATACAGAAATCAAAACCAAAAAGATGCGCAAAATCTGGGCCAGTTATGGTGTGAGAACAAGGAAAGAAGAACCAAGAAGAAGGAAATCAATGCAGGGCTCTGCATTAAATCCATATTTTCCCCTGATGGAATTAGATATTAATCTTTCTGTCTTCAAAATAAAAAAGGTTCTTCACATTCCACTAATCCCCTAGCTATGCTTTATGAGCCAGATATTTGTCCTACTAGTTTGTCATGTATGCAACGGTGCTGCAAGCAGCACACAAATTACTTGCTAAGGTCAATGACATTGCTAATTTCTTCTTACTTAGGGAACCCATCAGTGACCAGCTTAATTAAGTGCAAGTTGGATTCTATTCCTATGCAAATACTGCTGACAGATTACATGAACTATAGCAAGAGAGAGAAGACAAATAGTCTGCTAAAAGCTGTATGTGCTATTTTGTTCTCTTTGCCTCTGGTAACAAAGTTGGGTGAGACATTTTGTTAAGTAAAGATAGGACTTGTCCCAAGCCAATTCAGTACTCACGAAGCACAACTTCAGTTGCCTATTTCTTTATTTTAAATATAGATTTTATTTTTGGTTTGCTTGATTAGTTGGCTTTTTTTTCAGACAGGGGTAGGTAAGACTGAAGTTTGAACCAATGGGATTACCCCTGAACAAAATTGTTGCATTTAATTTTTTACAGTTTAAATTTTTTCTATTTTGAAATATTCTTGTTTGCAGTACAGACCTGTATTACTCTTTCCAGCACCCATCTTATTTACACTTAAAAATCAATAACAATCTAAGTATTTCTGAAAATTAGCCATAGACTTAAGCATTTTTTTGTGCTGCCCCATTTGAAAATATAGCTCACGTGGGTATTTTTAAGAGCAGTTTCAATGGCTTACTTGAGTAAATATTGAAATACTGAAACGCAGTTTGTAAAATGGATGGCAAATCATTACATCTATAAAATTTCCTTGTATTAATAATAATAATAATAATTTTAACTAATATTTACTTGATAATGTTTTTATATATAAACTAAAAACAAACAATTTGTGTCTATTGCATGTGGTCTTCTCTGCCATGGATTCACTATGATTTATTTCCCTGAAAGTTTCTAATATTTTGAAGTCATAAAAGGAAAAAAAGGTTTTCTTCAATCTTGGAATGGCTTCATATTCATGCAGGTAGTGCTTATGTTTCTGAGTGCCAATGTATACTGTATCAGCATTAATGTGACTAGGATGTATATTTCAAAAGATTTTTACTGTTGCTGCTGCAGCTCCTTTCACGTATAATGTAGAAACTTATTAATGTTGCTAAGAGGACTCTGTTCTGGGTTCAGCTAATTCTCAATCTGGATGAAAAGTTATAACTTTACACATACTGGTATCCTTGACATATCTATAGAGCTAGTATAAGTTAATGTAATTGTTTGTGTACAAGACCTTAGGTACTCACCTCAGAGACATCAAATTCTTCCTTTAGTAATGTTTGTATAAATCAGCAGTAGGTCCATTGATTTCAATTACTCAGTATTTGCAGTGCGATGAAACCGATAATATAATTTGCCCTAAACATCTAAATTTAACCTTGACACAAATATGCGCATTGTCTATTTACATGAATGAGGAAGTTAGGGAATTCAATTCATTAGTGGAGAACAGTGATATCCTGAAAGGGTAAAAGAATAAGTATCTGAATGGCCAGTTTAAATTAGAGAAATCCCAATTTCATCTCCCCCCTCTCTCCCCCTTGCCAAAATCTTCTGGTTTTAACTTTCGTCATCTCTTACCAGAAGTAGCAATATTTAGAGTGACTCTTTTGGATCACTGTGGTACAGTATACATTACTCTCAATTTTGTCTCAGTGAAGAACTATTCTAAAATTATGTACTTATGAGTCCAGTTTCTGCTACTTGACTTAATGCAAACAGAAGAGTCAGGCCTATAGTCTTTTAGGACAGACTGAAAGTTCATCTAAGCCAGGAAGCAGTTATTCTTAACACGGGGTTTGGGTATTTATAGTGAACAATGGTAAACTAAGTGTGAAATAATATCTTGAAAAATAGGAAACACAACTGATGCTGGTGGTTATGTGGACTGAAAATAAATCTTTACCACGTTTCTATATCTAATAAGACTATGATAACTAGTCTTATAAAATAATAAACTTTTTCCAGGAAAAGAATCCACATCTTTGCTTATGCCTGCAAAGAACCATGTAGTTCATGATACTCTATAAATAATTATATTGCATATTCCTCGGGCCTCCACCTTGACTATTTCAGCTGACTAAAACTGAAGGTTTATTTTAAAGTCTACAGCATTCTCCACAGAAATTATTTTTATGCCCCTCGCTTTCAAAATCCATTTTATCCTTTGTTCCATAAATAACAGTTCCTGGTGATTTGATCTAATGATGTTTGCTAAAATTTCCTATGGGTGGTAAATATTTTCCCATTTTCTGTAGCTGTCATTGAAATCTATTCCCTGCCCAGAAAATAACAAAAGATGATAGCACAAAATACCTATCTGTGTCATCACAATTAAATTGTATAGAAATAGATAAAAGAAAACTTAAAAGAAAATTGGTTCCTTTCCTCTGCAGAGGCTTGTTCCTCCAGGTTTTCCCAAGGATGGGCATCTTTAATCTTTAAAACCAGACACAGTGCTGAAACTATGTCCCAGAATAAAAATACTTTTGTACAGTAAATATGTTTGCAAAACCTGATATTGCAGCTGTCATATTCATCATGAAAACCTCAGCATGGAAAGTTCTTGCCTTCTCTGTAACTGAGACAACATTTGCATGCACACACATCCTTCACATTGGGAGATGATATGAACTTGTGCTGGACAAGTTGGGGTTTGTTTTTTTTACTTCTCCCTCATGCACAGAGGAATAACCTTTTCTTACTATAAGCCTATTGCTGATCTATTATTTCATAATCACTAATGTATTTAGCTTTGTAATAATCCTCTTTAAAGTAAAAATATCATTTATTTTAAAAGCTAGGGAGAAGTCAAAAGATAAGGGTGTGTATCTGGTAATAATTTTAATAGTGCATTTTATGTAGAACTTAAGAAACAAGTGGTAGAAAACTCACATTTAACTCTTAGTTTCATGTTGAATGATCTATGTTTTATTCAAGCATCATGGTATAAAAAACATTGAGTGCTCTGATTTTCATGTGGTTCTGATAAGCATTTTCACTGAAGTTAATATTACAGTCCCTGTTACATAGATTGAGAAGTACTTCCAGTTTTACAGCCAGGTATTTAATCTTGCAGAAATACATCTGTACAGCCTAATGTTGTGAAGTTTGACCTTATAAAAGCATGTCAAATTCAGACTAATTAAATGTGTGCTTTTATATTTTAAGACAATCCCTTCTGCCTCTCTCAGGTTTTACCATCTCTGTATGCCCATCATAAGCAAGATACAGTGAACAGACTTCCTAAAGTTTTGCATGGATTTTTGAATCAGGATGGGTTGAAAGCTCAGAACAAAAAATTGGTACAGGACATCAGAGGACATTTGATTGCTTTCTTATATGGATAATACTACTTGTAGGTGTTGTTTTCAGAGCTGAATGAAGATTACAGGCAAGACTTAATTACTACTAGTTTATAGGTAATATGTTAACAACAAGTAGCTCTACCATATCATATATGTGCTAACTTCATCATAATTTACTTTGTAAGTTTCAGCAGCTAAACTTGGGGATGAAACACAGGACTGTCTTATAATGCACTAATTTCATTTTCTATATGAAGTAATGCAATATCAGAACTCTCATATCAGCCATCTGTCCCAATGCAAATCACCAAGAAAATGAATTCTGGCTAGTCCTCAAAACTAACTGAATTGTAATGGGACATGAAAATGAGCATATTAGAACAAAGCAGACATTTGGCGCAGCACTGAACCTAGGAAGTAACAAAACCCTGAGATGAAGCCTCTGAAACAATACTGTAGGCACGTATGGATATGGTGCAAAAGATTTCTCTATGGAATTGTGCAGCAAGGTTATAAACCAAACAACATTTTCATTATTTATCAACAAGGCCAATGATTAGAGATAAGTAGCCTTCATGCTCCTGCTCAATCTGTAGATACCATTGCAAAGAATTTTCCCACAAGTATCTACTAAATACATGAGGGATTGATCTATTGCAGACAAAGTCTTGAAACAATTTACAACTTAGGCTTTTAGTTATTGGAGAGGTAAAATAGATATTTGTGGAAAAGGAATACCTTGTTCAAAAAACTACATGTTTCATAATAATAGAATTTGCCAATTAAGTTTTTCAACTGCTATGGCAATTTTTGGCTCAGTGTGAGAAGAGCTCAGGAAAACTTTGCTGCTGAGATATTTACCCTAATGATTTTAATACTCACCGTCATCAAGCACTTACTGTAATCACATGGGAGGAATAACTAGTTTATAAACTATGGAAAATAGTGTGTCTCTAATGTATGTAGTCAGGGACTGTGGGAAACAGATGTTCCCCTTCTTACACTATAGTGTCCTGACAGCGCATGTTTCGTGTAGGAAAGGAAAATTAATGTTAAACAAATGATTAAAAAACCCCCACTATATACTTGTCACCAGCTTTAACTGGAAATTATACAAGCCTTTTAAAAGCAAAATTAGGTAAGTAAAATACAGTATTATGTCATCATTTCTTAATGAAATTAAGAGAAGAATATCTATATAGTTCACATATCTATGTGTCTTCTTGACCTTTTAGCATTTCTACCTTGACCTGGACTACATTACTTTTTTTTTTTTAGTTTCTTCTTGATTTGTTTCAATAAAATAGATATTTTCAACATAAAGCAATGCTCTCACCTCAAATAATTTGGACTATTAGAGAAAGAAAATCAGAATGAAGATAGCAAAGTAGGAGTGAAATTGCACTTTTAAATCATTTCAGCTTAACATGAGTATATCTAAAAGAAATCTTATCAATTCAACAGTAACTAGCAACAGAAGTGCTTATTAGGCATGTGAAAAGAACTGAAACATTTTTTAAAACAAATGGTTTACACATACAGTGAACTATTACTATTATACATAATGGACTTTTTTTCTATATTTCTTTAAGAGTTTGTGGGGGTTTTTTTTCCAACATAGGTTCTTTCTGTTGAGAAATTTTTAAAACTAGCTTTTCATAATATCAAAGGCATCAAGTTCATATATGTTACATCTTTACTGACTGTCTGTCTTATGTTAAATTGAGTCTTCCCCACACTACAAAAAAATGGGAAAAATAATCCTTTGAGAACTATTAAACACAAAGGGGTACATCTTAACATAATACATTTTCAAAGGACTTGACTGCAGAATATACCAAGGAAGTTTCACTGCATGATTACCTTGTTTCATATTCTTATCCAATAATTTAATTTACTAACTAGCATAGCATGCAGAAAGTAGGCCAGTCTAACTTTTGCTATGCTCCATTATTAAGCCTGTAATAGAAATGTGAGGAAAATAACACATTTTAACAAATGTGCATGATTTCCAAACAGCAAAAAGCATAGCTATGATGTGATTCATGCCCCAGGCTACGTTTATGGTGGTAAGAAAACTTGCCCTATTTTCCCATATTAAAAAAAAAAAAAAGGTGAGATGAGAACCTAAATTAGTACTTCCTAAGAAAATAATTACTTAGCAACATAAATTATTGTAAAGAAATCTATGCAAGTCTTATTAAAGGAATTGACTCATATTTGTCCAATATACACCTGAGAGGAGGAATACGTTAATGTGAACTTGTTATGCAAAATTTTTGGTTTTGAACGTGTTATTCACTAGCTGCAGGGGATTCGTAAATCTAGGAAGGATAGTTGGTAGCCATTTTGTCTTCACTGCTGAAGTCGGTGAAAGCCTGATATTACAGCTTTTAGTCCTTCTTTGGTGATTTCCTTCTGTTCTTCAGCAAACATTCTGATGTACAAGCATCCTGATAAAACTGTGTTTTCTTATGTTTATTTGTGAGAAGAGGTGAATGTATGTGAACTGATGTGCAGACACGTCTTTTGTGTTCTTTGGTACAATAACCTGACAGAGTTAACGATGACAAGTAGCTTCATTCCTCAACTCTGCATGTGTTGGGAGTTTTTTAAGTCATTTGAAGCAATTCATGTTCTTCTTTTGCATTAGGATGCCTGTGGGAATACTATGTGCATAGTGTTATTTCCTGCATATTCTTTATTCTGTTAGCAAGTTTTCCATTTCTTCTTAAGTTTTCATCTTCAGAGTTTTGGTGGGTTATACAGGAAGGAAGATAACAAGTAATGCTGCTACTAGCATGAATTAAAAAACCCAAACTTTGATATCTGCTGAGCTATAGACATTGCTACATAATTCTTTAATTTCAAGTTGAGTTTTGTTTGGGATTACATCATGATACCTGGTTTTCAAAGGGTTTTTTGTTTTATTTTGTGTCTTTGTGTGTCATGAGATGGTGTAGGAATTAAAGCATAAGTCAGAAATCTGTGAAAGTGGATTTTCCCTCTTTCAAAACATTGAGAAACAATAATTATTTTAAACAACCATCATAGAGATACATATCTTCTTTCCTAATGTAAACTGTTATCAAAACCAACTGTTTTTTTATAATTCAAAAAGATTAAAAAAATTATAAAGTTCTGTGGAAAGTTTAGGCTATGTTTTGTTTTTCACATATTTATCTTAAGATAAGGATTGGACTTTTTATACTCAACATATGGAAAGGTCTTTTTATACTCAGTGTATGGAAAGAAACAGTAGTAGAAGGTAGTTCACGTAATCCTCCTGAGATGGTAATCTGAAGACAAGACGAAGCAGTATGTAGAGGTGCTCTTTTGTCTCCTTTGTGTAAAAAGGAAACCTATAATAACTAGCCCAGGCTTAGAAGCAAAACTTTTAGATGCCTAAAAGAGGTCAGAAAATCCAACATAATCAGTGGAAAACACATACTGCTCCTTAGTTTTATTTTTCACAGTGGAAATTTCTGATCCCTTCTGAGGGTTGTTTTATTTTTTTTTCTTTTAAAAACATAGACAAGTATGAAAAGAATCTACTCACAAGAAAAAAGGTCTTACTGAGCACTGAATTTTAAAATATCAAATGTGTTGAAGTTAGTGATAAAAGAACTTCAACATTTAGGACACAGACTTAAGTTTTGGATCAGATATTCTTTATTATTTGGCTATTCAATGGTCTGTGAGACAAATAAGGTTAAATGTTAGGCCACTTTGTAAAAATGGTTTGGATTGAATGCATATGAACATCTGTATAGTTTATGACTATCATAAAAGGTTGTTATGATCCATCATGTAAGGCTCAATAGGGAGATGGAGGAATTAGCATGGAAGGAATTGTGTTGCTAGGAATTATTCTTCTTTCCACCCATCCCCTAAAAACATTAAAAGTTATGTTTGCTTTTGTCTAAATTCCACAGATCTCAAAATCTCTTTGGATTTTGTAGAATTGAGAAAACTGATCTTAAAAATGTCATCACACTTCACAGTGGGAAATATAGTTCAGCAATTTCATTTGCTTATGCAATGAAGCTTCCTTGCTGGACTGAGGTTTCTGTGCTTGTCCTCCTTATATTTCCTTCTGTCACAGTTCACTGCCACTGCCTGATACTGGTCATGGCCCATGGCTTCTGTGGTTGTTAATTTTGGAGAAAATCTACCACCTTTGTGGTATGCAAAAAATTTTTGTGTAGAAGAATAAAGTCATGCATTAGAGTTTTCTATTTAAATTACTTCTGGAAGAAAATGCTTTGTCCAGTCAGGGAAGCCTTCAGTCCATCTAACAATTATAGTTCATTGAAATGAGTTATAGAGACATAGGAGGTTCCGTGCGTAAGATGTAAAAACGAAAATTTTCCAAGACATTATTAGGAATAGAACATTGGTCTATTCTGTGTTACTCAGCAGTGAGATTCTGAGTAATTGATTAATTTAAATTTCAATTTTTGAACTTAGAGGTGTATTTTTCATCATGGTTAATGTGCATCAGATATAATAGCTTTCATACAAAGCATATATGTGATAAATTTCCATATTATTTTTTTACAAAAGGAAGCTGCTTATATAATTCAATTACATCTTCTTATTTTTTTTTTTTTTTTTTTTTTTTTTTCACAGTACAGCTGTATACCAGCTCTGAATTAAGTGCTTTAATACACTACTGAGTCATCACTACAGATACCTTGGTAGCAAGATCAGGAGCATTACTACAATAATTTTAACTAGAAAAATATATGGTGTTGGCTTTTCTCAAAATTGCTTAAAATTTACACTGAAATCAACAGAATTAAATAAGATTCAGAGTCAAAGAAACCAGTTGGAGCTTTGCTTATCTGTGTTGAATCATGAACAAAGGCTAAAAAAACTATCTAGTTTATGTCAGATGATAAGCTACTAAACTTTTACTAACATGTTCTGACTTCACGTAGCTTTAGGAAATGTTACATTTAGGAAAAATAAAACAAAACAAAACAAAACACAACTAAACATTTCTGGAATATTGAAAATCAGTATTTATAAATCATATTTTTAGATAATGTACCATTAATGAAAAAATAAGTTCCATTGTAGAACACAAGCTGATCACACTTCCATTCCTCCTAGAAGAGATTTTGTCCTTACAAATAACAAATAGTTAGTTTGATGGAGAGGCAAACAAATATGTTTTCCATGAAAAGCAAAGGATCCTAGGTAATAAACACACTTCCATTTTAAAATATATTCTAGGCCTGTATACTTGAATTAGATTCTTAGATGTCTAGTGAAACAGTACCAAAACAATTTCATATCTAAAAGATAGTCATTCAAACATAGACATCCTGTTTGAGGAGAAGAATCTTACAGCTTTGTAAGATTTTCTAGACATTCTAGTAGAATGTCTCTACACTGCTTAAAAAAAATAAGCTTACAGAGAACTAGACCTAGCAAAGCTTTTGTTGGTATTTGGTAAAGCAATCCTATTTCCTAAACCCTGAATTCATCAAGAGATTAATAATTATTCAACAGAAAAAAAAAGATTTATGTAGTCCCAATGTGGTATTTCAGGATAAGGGAGTGTTCTTAAATACTTCTTCTTCCAGAATTCATTGAAAATGGCTTGCTATAAAGACAATGAAAAGGAACATATTTCCCTCTCTTCCACTCAGCTGACAATGTATTAGTTATTGGGATCAAATAGGTGATCAATACTGCCCTGTCTGAGATGCAGGAGACAAAGGGTACATTCAGGTAGATTCTTGAACCTAATTAGCACTCGGATCATTACAAACAACCCTAAAGTAAATTAAAACAAAATAAACCAACACCCAACCCAACCACAAAACAAAGCCACAGTTTTTAAAAGCTTCAGTAGTGTCAGCAAAACATGATCTCGAATGAAGTGATAGATAATACAGTGTATTAAAAGTATTCTGTGATCTACCTGAATGATTACTGTCTAGTTATAAATTTCACTGTAGCTTGTAATAACTTTTCCACTGAGTAGAAGTATGCTCCTATTAACGTAGGAGGAAAGAGTCTGATTCAGACTTCCTAGAGAGGTAAGACCATATGATCTGAAGTATCATTTTAATTATGGTGCAGAAGTTCAGCCAACTGATGATATTAATACTTGCTTCTGGAACCACTAGGGCAAGCATCTGGTTCAATGCGGTTTTCATTGGGGGAAATGACTTTTGTCTGGATACCCTTTGCCTTTCTTGAGTGATATGCAACCATAAATGGTGTTGATGAAGGCAGTTGATTCCAATATGCAAGCTTCAGGTTTATGGCCTAAAACAATGTGACCAGATGGGAAAATAAGTTGTGGTGATCAGATCTTCACATGAAGTTGATTTTAAAAATGTACATCTGCCACTGCCACAAAAATACGATTACTTCCCACAAGCCTCTTCCTTATGCAATCACACCATGATTTCCATTACATAAAAACTCTCTTTCATAAAAAGGTTGTCATGATTAAACTGAGAATTCCTTTGATTATATGAGACTTCAATTATCTGAGTGTTTCTTTTTCCCTGTAGGACTTCAAAATATTCAAGAGTGTATTGTATTATTGTTGTGGTTGCTTGCATAAGGAAATGATAGATATTATCTCTATCTCCAATGTGTGACTCTCTGTAGAGGCCATCTGGTCCCTAAGATTCTGGATGTCAGTCTGATGCTAGTACACTGTGTATTTATATTTGCACATATGTCCCAGTAAAGTCAGGAATGGCAGCACACTCAGCCATGTGAGACAGTGCTCACATCTGACCAGCCCATAGGGCTATCATATGCTACTTTTGATTTATATTTTAGAGAATTAATATAAAGAAACAAAGGATAAGTAAAACATTTTCTCATAAGCTAATACTTTCCTCATTTTTGAGAATGGGACAAGGACACATTTTGTCACCTGGACGAATAAGAACATTTTTGTAGTTTCTAATTGGCAGTTGCTCAAAAAATGAGTTACGTGTGTAGATCTCATCCTTCAGTTAATCATTATACTGCATCATTATAAGGATTACAATATTAGTGTAATTACCTACTATATTCTGGAAAAATAAAGGGCAAATACAGAGTTGGATATGTGTCTCTCATATTAAAGGAAAGACAACTGCATTAATTCAGCTCCATTTTCAAATATAGTGGGAAAAACTTCCTGAAGGTATTAAAGTACAAATTACTGCTTACATTCATAGTTAGTATTAAAAAAATAAAAAAAAAGAAAAACTTGTTCAATTCTTTCACAGATCTCTTTTCTATACACTTCTTTGATTTCTAGAAGCCATTTAAATGTTTTCCTTGAAATTTCTAATTTGATACTTTGCTAATTATATGGGTAAAAATGCCTTGATGATATTCTAAAATCTTTTTGTACTTCTGTTTCAGTGCTGTAATTCACACTTCTATAATAAGTTATTTCTGTTGGCATGCCTTTTCAACCACTGCCAATTTTAACGCTCGCCAAGTCAGCCATGAAATGTAATATGTGATTACAAATCTATAATCACACAGTACTTCATGTTACCAAAAAAAATATGTTGAGAATTAAAGTTCTATTTCTCTTACCCCAATCCATAAGAAAATTTAGCAAAGTAGGTAATTTAGATGACATATTAGGTGGCAGAATTGATATGGTTCAGAATGTATCATATTTCACAGAATCACCAAATTATAGAATTGTTGAGGTTGTAGGGGACCTCTGGAAGTCATCTACTCCAACCCCCTTGCTCAAGCAGGGCCACCTAGAGCAGATTGCCCAGGAGTATGGCCAGACAGCTTTTGAATGTCTCCAAGGTTGGAGACTCCACAACCTCTCTGTGCAACCTGTCACAGTGCTTGATCACCCCTACATTAAAAAAAGTGTTTCTTGATGTTTGGACAGAACCTCCTGCGTTTCAGTTTGTGCCCATTGTCTCTTGTCCTGTCGCTGGACACCACTGAAAAGAGCCTGGCTTCATCCTCTTTCCACCTTCCTTTCAGGTATTTATATACATTGAAAAGTTCACTGCTGAGCCGCCTTTTCTCCGGGCCAAACAGCCCTAGCTCTTTCAGCCTTGCCTCATATGTATGGAGATACGCTCAAGTCAATTATCTTTGTGGCCCTTCATTGAATTCTCTCAATGTGTCCATGTCTGTCTTGTACTTGGGAGCCCTGAACTGGATACAGTACTTCAGATGTGGCCTCATGAGTGCTGAGCAGAGGAAAAGGATCATCTCCTTCAATCTGCTGGCTACACTTCTAATGTTGCCCAGGGTACCATTCACCTTTGCAGCAAGGGCACATTGATGGCTCATGTTCAACTTTGTGTTCATCAGGACCTCAGGGCCTTTTCTGCCAAATTGATTTCTACCTGGTGGCCCCTAACATGTACTAGTGGCTGGGTTTGTTTTTGTTTTGTTTTTTTTTTTGTTTTTTTTTGTTTTTTTTTTTTTGTTTTTTTTTTTTTTT
>JAOTQQ010000012.1:136526540-136540474 GCA_026546715.1 Gallinago undulata | reverse complement strand
TCAGGGCATGCTCTAGTGCCCAAGATTATTGGTTTGTCGTGGGCTGCTGTGTGGGTGGGTGATGGTGTTTTTTTTTTGTTTTTTTTTTTTGTTTTTTTTGTTTTTTTTTTTTTTTTTTTTTTTTTTTTTTTCCCCTGGGACTGGGCTTGGCACTTCCTTTTATTGAACTTCATGAGGTTCCTGTTGGCTTGTTTCTTTAGTCTGTAAGGTCCCTCTGGATGGCAACATGACCCTCTGGCATATCAGCTGCTCCTCCCACCACCACTAGCCTCCAACTGGACTTCATGCTGTGATTCTGTGGGATTCTGGGTGTGGGCCCAGCCATTTAGCCACTTTCAGCCACTGTCTGCTCATCTAGCCTAGACTTCACCATCTTCTTTATGAAGATTGTATGAGAAACAGAAGTATTTCAGGCATGCCCTAAAATGGGAATACTGTAGTACAGAAAATACAGTCACTATATTGTAATACTTTCCATATTGCATAAAGAAGAAAATAAATAGTTATGGTTGCTACCACCCATCAGCTATAAAATAGAACAAAATTGAAACTTTCCTTCATCTCTGCTGGAGGCCTGTTTAAGAACTATAATGGGATCTTTCCCCATTCCATTTATTTCCAGATGTACTCTTTCTTTTATTAATTTCTTCTTGAAAATTATTGATAATTGTAGACAAAATGGTCTAATTTCCACAGGTTTTCAGGAAAGCATTTAGAAAATCAATATTTACTTTTCAATCTACTGAAATCACAAGAAATACATCTATTGCCAAGAGATAAAAACTGTTAGGGGTCATTTTTTTGTCTAAAACCAGCAACCTAGTCAGTTAATAATATCTTGTTTTTTAAGGGAAATGTTTTCAAGATTACTTGTAATTTCTTTGTACATTTTTATTTCCTGATAATGTTCCTGGAAGTTGTCAACAAATAGAAAGATAAGAGATGATAAAAGAATTTTAACATTTGTTAGAAAGATAGTAAATACCTTGTAGTAAATATTAACATCTTCAGCAGAGTTATAAGTATCTTGTTGCACAACCCAGAAGTAAGAGCATATTACATATCTTTTAGACTCCGTTAGTTTTATACTAAGGAGCCAAACAAGACAGCTGCAAAACAGAGAAAAGATATCCAAGTCTGTATGAATGCAGTTAAAAATACCCAGACATCTCTAATTTATGGAATCCCAAGCAGATGGTAGAATATGTTTACTGAACTCTTGTCTCTTTTTCTCTAAAGAACTAGAAGCTTTAAATATCACAGCATGTTTCAGAATTTGGCAGTGAGGACATGAGTTTTCTGTGGTTATTTTTTCAAGTCCAAATGAGATGTTCTTAAATTTGGAACACTGCTAAGATCTGTGCACTCTCACCAAGTTGCTAGATGACACGAAAATGGAGGAAAATAAATGTAAAAATTAGTACTTAGTAAAACCTCCTTTAAGTGCTTTATCTCACCACACAAACTAAATGATTTAGGAAAGATATATGGGAAAGAATAGAATGAATTAACCTGAATGTCAGGTTAATTCACTAATCTATTATAAAATGCAGCAAAATGAGTATGAGAAAGATAAAATACCTTCAGAAAGATTAGCACAGTACAGCTGCATCTATAGGTAATTCTTTGTTTTATTTCATTTAATGGGAATGTAGGAGAAATGTCTTTCTAGAACTCAATTTCAAATGATCAAGTTTCAGAAATGTGAATAAGATCTAAATAAAAGTGTCTTCCAAATATCTAGTTAACCATCTGAATATATTAATTTTCCAAGGTGGGAACACTCACTATTTCACACTGAATTTGTAGATAAACTTCAAAAACTGCCTAGTTCTTTTCTATGCATCTTTAAAAATTCAGGAGGAGCTGCCCAGTATTTTTATTCTGTAAATTAGCTGTGTACAGAGAAAATCAGACAAGTAATTAGGGGATAAATACCATATGAATTCCATTCGGGGATGATTAATGTCTTTCCTTCAACTTCCATTTCATCTGTTATCTAACAGGTGATCATGTCTGCTTTACTCCTCTATCAGCACATCTGCTGTTTATACAGTACTTTTTTTAAGAACCTTATGAACTTCCGTGAACCAAAACCTGCTTCTGACCAGACTCAGTGCACAGTCTTTCAGTGAAATATTTTGGTGTCAAAACTTTTCTTTTAATGGAGGAGAAAAACAAAACAAGGTGTGTTGGCAGATATCACAAAATTAGTGACATAATAAAACCAGATTTCTCCACCATCAGGTGAGTTATGATGCCATAAAGCGCTCAGGTTTAACTGCACATGGATTTACTAACTTGGGGGCCAGTTCTTGATAAAATTAGATAATATCATATAATTTCCCATAAAACAGTTTGTTGACAAGCAGTTTATATTACACTCAAGCACTTATTTCATCATTAATACAGGTGATAATCATTAATACAGGAATGACATCATTAATACAGGAATACAGATGAACTGAAGGAACTTGGAAACTGCATACATTACTATAACATTAAGCTACTTGTAAAATTGTCTTTAAAAAAGAAGCCAGAGTAAAGGTTAGCACTGCAAGTAGACTAGCTCAGACATAATAGAAAGAAAAACCTTTCAGTACATAATTCAGCATTTGTTTTTAGTAGAAAAAATATGTTTCATTTCTACTTTAGTTAGGAATGTAAGAGTCAGTAAAATGGAGACCAGAGTGTAGGAGATCCATGTAAAAGTTCCTCTTTCCCTTATCTGATTCTTGCTCTTAAGTTCCTATTTCCAGCTCAGGCTTGTTTTCTTCTGAATGGGAATATTGTTGGAAACACAGATTTTACAGGATATTCAGAAAAAATATCTTTGCCCACGTCTTGTTACAAGTCAAGAAAAAAGCACTAAGGATTCAGGAGTACTTTGAACAAAGTATTATTTACCTATTTGTATAAGATATTGATACAGATTTTTTTCTAAGATCATATTGCCCATGATTAAATTTTCTTTCAGTTTTTACTTTCCATTTTTCTAGATTTTGCTAAATGGCTTCTCCTGACTAAATAGTAAGCTGAAAATACTGACAGAACCCCCCAATCTGACAGCTCTTCTCCCCATTTAGTGCATGAAGTATAGGACACAGACATTTGAGCTTGTGGGATGCCATGGAGGTTGCATAGCAACAGATATGAGAAGCATCTCATCTCTGCTGACTGTCAGACTCCCAGGACAGCAGAGGAAGTATTTCAGATCTTTTATTCTCTTTAACCTTTTCTGTTTAAAAGAAAAAAATATGTTTACATAGCACTGGATAAGCATGCATAGCTTTTCAGGTTCCACTGAGACAAGGAGAGTTGAACAGGAATATTAATATGATTTTTTATTAAAAGCTTTTTCTTCTTCATTGCACTATCAGACAATAAAGCTAAGTATGGAAGAAAAATACGCAAGGAAAATATCATATAATTTTGTCCGTTGACAACATTGTGCTACAATCAATCTTTGTCGATACACCACTTGTATATTTCTGCATCAGTGGATCCTTAGTTGTGCAGTGAGGGCACTAAGCGATGCATGATACACAGTGAATAAAGAATGGGTTGGAAGTGAGGAGGATTGGCAGTTAGAGGTAACCAAAAAAAATTGCAGTTAGGCTAGATAACACTGGTCACTAAGTGGGCAGCACTTCCCATTGTTAAAATTTCTAATATTTTAATTTCAGGATTTTCATACTTTAAAAAGTAGAACTAGGACTTTACAAAGGATTTTAATTTCTTTACAAAGAAAACATGTGAATCCCTATAACATTTTGCACTTCTGTAACTGTTCCTTTAGAAGATTATAAGGCTCTTTAACAACATCAAGCAACAAAGCTCTGTGACAAATTACTCCCAGATATAAACAAAAAACCAAGTATGGCTCCACAGAGAAGTAATTAGGAGAAACTGGCACACTATTTAGATTGGAAATCATAATAGAATAAGATTGTCTTTTTAAGCCTCTAAAAAGTTTGAAGAAATAAATTAACTTACTAATGAAATGCAGACACCTCCTGCATTGAGCTGAACAAGGATTTTCAGGATCAGAACAAAAATGGGGATTTACGTGCCTAAAATCCGCATACATTCTCTGTGATCTGGAGTTCTTAATGATGCTACAGAAATGGCTTAAAATAAACTTTTAGGTTGGTTTTGTGTTTGTTAGTAACTGATCCAAGGTTCCAGAGGCTGAGTTTTCAGGAGTACTAAGATTTACAGTTCCAATGGAGGCCAGCATTAATGTGCTTTTGAACTTGGATGAACTTACAAAAAGTTACACAGAGTTAAATAGTGTGAAAAATTTGCTGTCTCTAAATGCAAGCTTTGTAATAACTTTTGGATTTTAAGATTACAAGCTTCAGTGCCTCCTCTGTAAACTGCATAACCTAACCTAGCATGGATATTTTTTGGTGAAACAATGTTTACATTTTTGGTAACTGGATACTTGCAGAGGAGTTAGTCTATCTGGGGCACATACCCTTTATTTCAATGGTGAAATCATCTCTGCTATTTTGCATGAGGCTTTGTTTCTGTTACTTTTGTATTTTTTTTAACATAGTATAAAATAAAATACTAATTCTGAATGTTCATGTCTGAGCTTTACTTAAGAAAAATGGCATGTAATTCAAGAGGTGGCCAATTTGTTATGATCCCTGTAAAACAAAGGCCAACCCAACTGGGAAAGATATAACAATGGTTGAAAATTACTGGTTTTGAACTGCTGCTGAGCAGACACAATTAGGATCCTCATATCCAAGATGAGAAAATTCATTTCCATGCCTGTAAGCAAAAATAGTGCCAAGTGCTAGAAGTACCCCAAGGCAGAAAAAGACTTCAAGGCATTCTTACACAGATATATAAAGCCTGGGATGTCTTATACTAAATATATGAAAGTAGTCTGCTCAATAGGTGGAATGCAACACATAAGTAACATTTTTACCCACATAATGCTTTTATATATATTTTTAAAGAATTTTATTAAATATCATACTTAAAAAAACTAATTAGAAGAGGGGCATTCTTCCAAATACTTTAACATTACCATTCATAAATTGTTTTGGAGTAAATACTATGATTTCAGAACCTGCTCCCATTTTGTAAAGGAACAAATATTTGGAACCTCCAGTTTTCATAAAATCCATTGAACAAACTAAAATAACATTATTAAGTAATTTCACTTGTTTAAACATTTTAAAGTACAGTTCATGGCATTGAATATAAAACTAGCCACTCTATTTCAAATATAAAAATCTTTGGTAAAGCTGAACAAGTGATCTCTGTTGGAACATTTTTATTGCCAATATGTTTTACCACATCACAGAAAATATAAAAGGAGAATAAGATTCAGTTCTATCGCAAGGAACTTCCCATATGTGACAATAGACTGCCACAAAAGACCTGCTGTATGTTAGCATTACTAATGTCAAATGACAGGAATTTCTTCAAATGGAAAAAAAACCTCACAATATGCATCTGACGGTAAATAAACTCACACCTTGGTTCCCATTATATAAAAATTAAGACTTTTTTATATTATAATGTCATTCCTGAAGCCTATTAAGTTTTCAATATGAAAGTTGAGCCCACAAAAATTTATCTATAAAAATTAAGTTACATACACGTTTATGGACTTTGAGTTTTAAAAGTTTCCAGTATTACCTTTCCTAGAATCAGATAATTTAACAGTAGTGACTTTTAATATTTTGATATCTCTTTTCCAAATAGTAGTAGAAAATTAAAGACAACAAACACTTAGCCTGTGCTTTGTGGAATTATGTAAGCCTGAAGGAAAGAAAAAATTTATTATTTTATTTCTGTAGATGATATACTGAGTCACAAAACTTTAATTAAGATTATAATGCATAAAAAGTGATGGAATAAGAACTGAAAGTAAAGCATTTTCTGTGATTCCCATATTACTAAAATCTTCCATTCATAAATATTTTCTCTTATGCATAGTGCTCTACCCTTCTAATCCTTGCTTCTAGTCATAGCATTTACTTTATTTTCTCTTTCTTAAATCATTTTCATATTTGTTGTTCTTTGTGTCCAATTCTGTGATTTCTGACAATTCTGTAATCACACAAACAAGAGGAGAAGTATGTGCTTGGTGTGTAATAAGTATACATGTAGTACACTTACGCAGTATGTAGAAGAATCTGAGGTCCATACTGAAACCCCTTTTCATACAATCCTTGTTTATTGTGTTCTAGCACTTGCTATATATATACAAGTATGACAGCTTAGTTTATATTATTTCAATATATCTAAGTTGGCAAGTTAAAGAACCTATAATATCAGAACAATTTCTAAATATGTATGTGCATTTCCAGATTGATTTTGCTTTTCAGTTTAAGAAATATACTAGTGAAAATAATATGTAGGATTTTCATATACTGTTTTTCAATAAACACTGGAATTAAGTTCACAATGCCTTGTCTTCAAAGGAAAATCAGAAGATAAACGTTAACCTGTTTATTTTTATGAACTACTGAAATTCAAACTCACTATAGGATTCTAATTGAAATTATGCAGGCATCTTTCTCAGAATCTTTCTTTTAAATTAAGGCAAGAGTGTAGTATAGATAGATAATGATACTTGCAAGTGTACAGCAATAGCATCCTTTTCTGGTAGTTAACTGCTTCTTATTTCTGAAGTGCCTTTTGTTCCTTGTTACATGACATGAGAGTTTGTCCCCTGCACTTGTCTAGACCTCTAAAGTAGAATCTACACATGGAAAACTATGTCTGGAGACATCCTGACCTTTGATGCTCTGAGGCAGATTATTGCTTGGCAGCTCCTTATTGCTACCAAACTAATTTTTTCCAGAACTGGGTACACAAGGTCATTCAATAACGTTTATTTTTATTAGTGGATATAACAGAGAAGGAGCGAGATGAGGGCGTATCAAGGAGTACAAGGCTCCAAGGAACAGATCCGTTCTCAAACATTGTGTATTACGCAGTAGGGACTGTTGTAGTTATAAAGCCTTAAGAATTTATTAAGTCCTGATCAGGACAGACACTGTGATTGCAGCAGGACACAAGGGGCACTAAAAATAATTCTGGCATTTTGCTAAATTTTTCACATGACTGAGTAAGATTTGTGGCATTTCCATATTTCTGCAACCCAGAAGTACATAATATTTTAACTTCCAGAATGCTGACAGATTAGCCAAATATGAATGGTTACTTATAAGTTATTTGGCTGGTATATGACCATGTGGGTGATAGAAGTTACTGATGTAATCTCAGGTAATGTACCTGTGAGCTGGGAAAAATATTATTGATGTTACTACTCAGTTTATGCCGGCTGAGAGAAATGTGAGAACATTTCCCCAAGAATTAATTCTATACTGCTTTTTTGCAATGCATGTGAAAGCCAGCAGATGGAGTGTTTCAGTTACACTGATGAATACAGTTATTCCAAATTTAATTAGAACAGCTGATACCTAATCCTTGCATTGTAGCAGTTACACTTTGCCTTAAGCAACCAAATGCTCAAAAGCTTTTAGATGCAAAATAACTGTGTTGCAAAACATCTTACATTTACAAATATAATTTCTGTATTATTATTGTTATTAACTGAAATGCAGTTCTGTATCAAGTATGCTTTCTAGGCATCTGTGAGATTTAAGTTGGTTTATGTATATATGATGCAGGAAATCCTGTCCCTTGCAAAAGTGTTTCTTTTCAATTCTACTGCATCCTTTCTGAAATGGAATATCTTGCTTGTCATATGATTTTTTTCTTAAATTTACATCATATTCAGTGTGCTCTATTCATAGCCTTTTGTACTCTTGATTATTTTAGGAAAGATCTTCCATGTGTCATCCAATAGAAATTATTATTTAATTTCTAGAGACTAAACTGTGCTTTACTTCAAAGTATAACACATAGTAAAATACAGAAATACATTACAATTACAGAAATATATTACAGAAGTACAATGGTCAAAACTTAATCTTTGTTGAAGCTGCAGTTTAAAAAATAATTTATACATAAAAAATTAATCACACTGTTGATACCTCCAGTAATTATTTTTTGACACTCAGAGATCCCCAGCAGCTGTCCCTGGAGTCCCAGCATGCCCTTTTCCTCCACTTACCCCCACCTCCCTGCCTCATCCCTAAACATACAAGCAGTCTGTCAGTGCACAGGAGCTGGCTGGGACCAGTAGCCAACCTACCAACCCTCTGGTCTGTCCCGGATCCAGCTTCAGCATCTGAATCACAGGCTCTTACCCTACTCAGCAGTTAGTCCTAGTTGATGTTCACTGCCCACTCTACACTGATGTATGTTCCCTCACGCTATGCATGTACTCCAGTCTGTCCAGTCACTGTCACCACTGTCACATGGATGTCTCACCCCTAGCTCCACCCCAGCTGCTGCACTCAGACCCCAAACATACACATGCATGGAGTATTAAGAGCATCTCACACAGGAAAAAGTTAGAGAAGGACTTTAATTAAAGACAGGGCAGATTGCACTGACCAGGCACAGGGCATGGCCGGACCAGCATGCTAACTAGCAACCTGCTGACAGGTGGCTGGTCCCCTTTGTCTTCTTAACTTTCCAATTTTACACATTTTTTCCTCCACAAACCAGCCTGACCCTCCATTTCCACACCTTTGATTTCTCTTCTAAACATCCAATAACAAGTCTCGCAGGATCTCACGATGCTTTCCTAGGGGAATGCAGGGCAGTGACAAAAGTTTCTGACTGGGGGAGATTGTGCTCCTTGGTGTGTGTAAGGTCAAGGCAGTTATCCCATAAGCTAACATTATGCTTAGAAAATCAACTCAGAGGTAAACAAATCTGGCCACAAAACTTTTTTTTTTTTTTTCCCAAGAAAGTGCAAAATTTTGAAATGACATATTGTTCTTAAGTGGAACATCGTGAAGCTTTCAGTTAAAACCAAAAAAATCTAGCAAGACATAAATAACCAATGAGATGAACTCTCTATTAGGAGTGGGGCATATTTTAAAGGTAAATTCAGTGCTTTCTGGAGGGTGTTCAAAATAAGAATGGAATTGGATGGGAAGAGAAATAATCAAAATTACAAGACTAACAGTTCTAGATTTTTCAGTAAAATTTAGAATAACAGCAAAAGCTCTGAACATCCCATAAAGTGCTTTATAAAGTTTAGAATGGCTAAACAATAGCAGAAAAACTACATGGGGAACTGATAGAGCCACGAGGTAGTTATGTGTTTCCAAAGCAGATATTTGATTTAATGACTTTTTACTGCAGTGGAAAGAAAAATGGAATGGTATTTTTAAAGAAACATAATATGAGTGGAAATTTTCTTTATAGACATAGTATGATCATTAAAAAGGAATCTTGCCCAGACTGAAGTCACTCTTGCAAGCTTGTGTATGTTACATTTTTAGAAATATTGAAGAGAGAAAAGTGTTTATCAGAACTAACAGAACTTGTTCAAGACTTTCTATATTACATGTAAATTATTGTTAAATTTTGAAAATGCAGTATTAATTCTATTAGCTACTGAATATAGGTCTTCCATAAACAATTAAAATGGAAATCCATGTTATTTCCATAATTCCATTGGCTCATAATTAGTGAGGCCTTACCATCATAAGCACAAACCTTTTTGGATGAGATCAAGGAATTCTAAATGTTCAAAATGACCCTGCCATTTTTTTGGAGGAACATCATCACCATTGAAATGTTCTAAATAATTTGCCTATTTAGGACAAATGAAGTCTATCAGCATCAAAGAATTAATACTTGAACTAAGCGTGCTTTTATATTATTTAGATGAGACTGCTAATGCCAAACTCATTGGTGTCAAAAGGGGAAAAACTTGGCTTTAGTACACGGTTGATATTGGATTTTTTTTTGATATCATTTGGTTGGATATCATTTTTCTGTTCATTGTGCCTCTTAAAAATATAAAACTTCCAGTGTGGGAGATTTATATATCTAACTTATAAGTCAGAAACTCATATAAAGACAAAGTTCTGATGCTACTCTATTTGATATGTTCCTGAATTTTTATGAAGAAAAAACTATAAAAAAAAATTGTAGGTAAAAAGATCCTTCAGAAATGCAGAGGCTACCTCCTACTTTAAAACTGAAAACTTGAGCTTGAAAACTTATCCTAAAGGACTGTTTGTGTTGTTGTTGATTGTGGGGGAGGTTTGTGTGTGTGTTTTTTTCATATGGGAGGAAAAGGTAGTTTCTTCCAAATCAGAAAACATAGGGCTTGCATTTTTTGGCTTTTGGTGGTGGTCTTTTGTTGTTGGTGGTGTTTTTTTTATTTTAAGCTATTTGGCCTGTTAATACTTGTGAACTTATCAGAAAAAGTGCAAGTGCTTGGTGGCATTAATGCCTCACTGTCCCACAAAAAGCAACTTCCAAACAAATAAAGACTGGATCTTTTTAGAGGAGTCAAAACCAAAGAGTCCCTTCCAATCTTAAAGTTTATAATGATAGAATTATGCTAATGTATAATTTTCCTTAACTGAGTAAGATTAATTTTTTCTGGAGGAATACTTCTGTGAATAAATCTTATATGCAACACTGAGCAGATATATTTTGCAATACAATTTCTAACATCAGATATTTTCATTTCTCTAGCAAATAATTTTCTACTGACATTTTTTGTGTAATTTAATGTATTTACTGTGTTCACAGTTTTAATTCATAAAAAGAAACCTCTGCTGTTTCATCTCAATAAATATTTTGAAAATTAACGGTGATGACAAAATATTGTAAGCAACATGTCAAGCTTAACACCACTGAGCACTCTGAAAAGATTTTCACATTCAGCTTTGAATTAAAATGCTACATCCCTTCTTGAGTAAAAATAAATAAAAACAGTAACAGCATAAGAAAAAATATGATGAATGGCAACATTGATGTCTATTGGTTTTTTAAAGGAAGATCTGAGCATGGTTCATTGATGAAATTACTACTTGGACAAAAAACAAAACAAAAATATTTCTGTTCTACAGAAGTTTCAAGCCAATTGTTTCTTTCTTCTCTCTTTCAAACCAGAGAAAGTATTGTAGAAAGACAATACTGACAGCAGGTTCACAATCCAATTCAAAGTTATTCATACTGAAAAGGTCAAATCTTACCCATTTCTGAAAATAAGTATTTTTGAAAGAAGCATATTAGACCTCATCAAGATTTTATAGGAAGGTAAAATGTTGTTATAACTTAACAGTTTATTTTCTTATGTATGTTTGTGAGAATCTGGATGTAGTCAGGTGTAAAAGTTTTCCTATTATTTCAGCTAATACCAGAAATTCTTTCCCCCATTCTTTATTTCTTTCCTTGCATGAGAGGCCATCAGTGAGAAACTGTACTCTTTGGGTTGGAGGCATTATATGCAACAGTAAGGAGAAGGGCAGGCACCCATGTGTGCATACAGGAAAGTCGTTTAAAAGAATATAGATCCTTTGGAATAGAATATAGATGTATTTGATTGACAGAAAAGAAATCACAACCCAAAAAAACAACACAATAAGAGAAATTAAATCTGAAAGGAATAAATGCCACAGATCTTAAAGTGACAATGAAAGCCATCAAAGTAAGTCTCTAAACTGGTATAGT
Source organism: Gallinago undulata (assembly GCA_026546715.1). Taxonomy (NCBI): domain Eukaryota; kingdom Metazoa; phylum Chordata; class Aves; order Charadriiformes; family Scolopacidae; genus Gallinago; species Gallinago undulata. Next base: position 136,528,888 of record JAOTQQ010000012.1, on the reverse strand, counting down.
ATCATGGTATCACTTTAATATAGAGAAGAAATATAGAAGAAACATATATAAACTGGTAGTTTATATCATCATTTTTCTCTAAGTAGATTAATAAGAAAATATACAGAGATTCAGAGACTTTGTAGTCACAATAGGTATGTTCTATTTATAATGGACTACATAATTTCATACTGATTATCAGTGTTTAGTTGGGAAAGGAAATAATAAAACATGGAGAGGTGTTCTCTAGAGCACTTTGTGATGGAGCTCAATTCTGCCTGTTCAACTACAGCTTCAGTTAGTAGTTCATCCAAAACATTTTTGTAGGATGTTGTAGGTTTAAGAAAGGAAGAGATTTCTGAAGAAAGGGCTTTGGTATCTTAGAAATGATAGAACAAGATAAATTCTACCAAGAGAGAAAATTTAGTGGCTGTAATTTCATAATCACATAATGTGGTTATAGGTATTAACATCTAGAACATGAGTGCTTGTATGTCTATGCAATATAATTGTAGGATATTTTTTTTCCATTGAGATAGCTTATCTTGCATTTTTAGTAAATTCATGTGCCAAGTATTTTCTTGTGTGAACAGCTTCTACAGAATACCCTGGTTAAATTGAATGTGCTTTTGGAACTTTACAATGTATAATTCTCTTCTTTTAATATTCAAGAATTAGGCAAAATAACATTGTCCCTACCCATTTTTTTCTGGTTGTTTATACATTTTTTCTGTTTATGAGTGCAGCTAAACAGTTATCAGCTGTCTTATATCACACTAACTTGCTTGAGTTCATTGGATTTTTTCCAGTGAATGACGAAGGATGTGATTTAGTACTTCAGGGGAAGAACTTTCAGGTACATTGATTCAAAATAGCAGCATTACATGTACCTTAATTTTGTGGGATTACTTTCTTCTTTGTTTTTGTTTTTGTTTTTTTTTTTTTAACTTTAGATCATTGCTTCAGTATAGTTGAGATTTTATCCAGATAAACAAAAAGGTATTCAGATTGCCATCTGGTTTTGGTAGTTTTTTTTTTTTTCATTAATTTTAAACCAGTTACTCATCATTTAGAAGTGTGTTAAGTCAAATCGAGCTATATTCCCTTTCATCCTCTGTTGTTTTCTCAAATGCTTTTTTATGGTCCTTACTAACATCCTCCCAGCCTTTTCCATCCTTTAATTTTTCAAATTATTTAATCACTGTAGAATTCAGATAGCTCTTCCTCTACCCTTTTCCAAAATCATTAGCCATTTAAAAAGAAAAAAAAACATGATTAAGAATGAGGTACTATTCACCTCCTTACTATAATATACACCAAGGTGTTATCTTTCACCCCAATTTGCTGCTCAATTTACTGTCTTTAAAAGATTTCTGTGAAGGACATTGTCCAAAGGTTTTTAGGTATTCAGATCAGTTATACCTACTGTTTGTCCTCTGTGACACTATTTTGATGACTCTGTAGTGTTTAGACACAATTTTTCTTTGTTTTTCTAATAGTCTAGGTTTTGTTAACTGGCCCCATTGACACTATCAGGATTGTGCTCTTATGAATGTAATGAATTTCACTATGGTTTTCATCAGTTTTCCAAAAACTGAAGTATGGATATCCCTTTAGTTACTAGTTTTCCTTAGCAATCTTGCTGAAATGATAATATCTAATTTGCTGCACCTTAATTGTCAATTTAACTTGAAAATTAAAATTGACAGAGAATTTTATACCACTGTGAGGGGCATAGAAGTTATCCAGTGAGCCTGTTTTGAAGAGAGGTCTTCAAAATTTAAAGTAAATGTTCTAATTACTATTAAAGTCCTTACTAGTCCTTATATTCAGACCCTGTAAAAACACAGTCCCCTCCTTGTCCTGTCTCATTCTAAATACATTTTAATTGCAATAACAAAACAAATATTTTACAGTGCAATTTGTACTGTAATAAGGAAGAAGAAAAATACTAGTGGCAGAAAAGGGAAGTGCATTTCATTCAGAAGTGTTCTGCTGATTTTGTAGGTAGTATTTTCCTGTCCTTTACCTTAGAAAATTTTTTAATTTTATTTTTACTGAGACATTTACAGATGTTTGAGGGGCAATGAACTTTATAGGTAATATTAGTAGAACTGTAGTGGTTTTCCTTGTCTTTTTTTTTATTCCTAAGTTTAGATCTTCAGGTGGTATGGTTATCTTACCGCAAAGCCACAGAATCACAGAATCACAGAATCACCTAGGTTGGAAGGGACCTTTTAAGATCATCTAGTCCTACCAATAAAAAAAAAGAAAAACAAAACAAAACAAAAACACACACCACCACATTCACATCACACAAAACACCACCCAACACTAATCCATATCCTCGAGCACCATGTCAACTCGTC
>JAOTQQ010000012.1:136481645-136526440 GCA_026546715.1 Gallinago undulata | reverse complement strand
GCTCAGACCCTATTGTGGTTGCCAGCCTATCACTGTCCCTCATGTCATCACCACATGGGTTACGATCCTCCACCTCTACTGAGGCAACAGGCCACAAGACATGTCAATGTAGCTATGTCATTCTGCTATCATTTAGGTCTGATCCTCATGAATTAATGATGTGCTTTATTAACTCCTTTCTCTAACTTTTCATATAAATGTTTTGCCATGACAAATCCCACAAAACATTAAGTTAGAGGAAATGGAGAAAAGTGGCCAGGAGTGTCATAATTTCTGAACCCAGTAACAGCTCGGTGTAAATCCATAAGTGTTTTTTTTATCTTTCTTGAACTCATTAGCTGTAATGTAGGGACTGATGAGAAGGGTAACCGTAGCTAATGTTTCTGTATTATTCCTTGGGCATTTTACAAATCTTGTAACTTAGCCAGATGGAATATTCCGGCATGTTTGTCTATAATATCTCAATCTCATCTTCCCCTGTATCAGGTAATGCAAGCTACAGAAAGGTTACTAGCTTAAGTAAACCATAAATTCCAATAACATGCAGTTTAAAAGACAGATAAGAAATGTTTTCTCCAGGTATATGTTTTAAAAGCAATTACTGTTGACAATCAATATTTTCTTTTATCTTATTCCTAACACTATTTATTACCACTTTTTTTTTAATTTTACACAGTAATCTGAAGACAGATTAGAGGGATAGTATTTAAACTGTCTTTAAAGTATTTAAATTGGAAAAAAAAACCAACAAAACAGAAAAAACCTTGAAGCAGAAAAAAACAGTATACAATTTATTGCAATGAAGACTTGAGTAAGAAAAGAATGTAAGAAGAACCTAGAAGGAAATACTGAAAAAAGAAAAAAATGGAATATCTGAATGAAGCAAATATTCAATGACACAAAATAAAGAGGCAAAAATGACACCATCTAAGCCTACCAACATACTGAACTATTGTCCATTAGATAATGACAGAAATGACAAGTAATGTTTACAATATTACCCTTACATGGGAATTTTAGTATTTGGTGTCCTAAGTAAAATTAATCATCACAGGTAATGATATATAGAATCTTTCAATAAATATTATAATTTTATTTTAATTTTTCTTGTATTATTACATAGTACATTAAGAAAAGTCAAACAGAATATTTTTACAAAAATACTTGTGAAAGTAATACACGAAATGTTGGCACAAATTGGGTGGTGTGCTATTTCAAAAACTGGGTTATATTTAATTTTAAATACAGTACTTAACACTCAGAAGGAAGTCTGTTAAGCAGGCTAGAGTTACCTGACATTTTTTCCGAAGTATGGCTTTAATATCTTATATTTTTGTGAAAACAGAAGCTTTAATTGCTTGTGAATTGCAAGAAACAAGTTGTTTTGATTTACTCCTGTTTACAGGAAAAAATCAATTCATAATTTCATAGGGGCATGAACAACTCTTTAAATAATTTTTTCCAATTATTCTTGCTGTTTATTACTCTGCATGGGGTCATTAACCCTATAAAAATTTAGGATTACAGATTCACATAAGCAAAATATTAATCAAATCTACATGCAAAGCAGGACAGAATGGGTCATGTTGAGAATGTACTTAATTGTTTTGCGACCATCTAGGAAGATATTACTCACAATTAAAGATTGCTCTTTGACAAAATGTTGTAAAGAATTAAATCTACAGATTTTCATGAAGTGTTGATAGGGGAATGAAGTACAAACAAGGAAAGAAAGTTAAATCTTCTGATTGTGAAGTTGTTATGTGAATAGAATCCTAAACTAAAAAAAGAAAATATGGTTTATAGAAGGTGTTATATATTTAATAAATGAAATCCAAAAATATATTGATTTAATATTATATAACTGTTTTAATTATGTAAATATTTAATATAACTACAAATTAACAGTTTGATTCTTATTGGGAGCTTGCTTATTCTCAGCATTTCTCAATATTAGAGTATCTAATCTATTTCAAAGTATAGCTGATGGATGGGTTTAATTTGGTGTTGACTACACTAAGTCCAGTGTCACAAAAAATATTAGGTCACAATTAAAATTAATTCTTATTTCCTCTTTAAGTCCTTATAAGCATTTTTCAGAAAAGTACACATGCAGAGTACTTTAGCAAAATTCTTTTTGAGAGTGACTTCTTGGAGTGGTCCCCATGATCTGTTTTGTCTTTCAAATACTGAAAAGTCCTCTATGAATTTTCTTATTGCACATATACTGAACTTTCAGAGAGCTCTAATGAGTTTTTAAGCTTTGAAAACAGTTGCAAAATCTGGGCATAGAGATATTCAGCTTCTTTAAATGGAGATCTGCTATCTTTAAGCTTTTGGATGAGTTCTGAGAGTTACTCTATTAATCAACCCAAATCATGATAACAATGGTTAGCCTTGATATACCACTTAATATTACGTATTCATAGAGCCTTTCCAATATTAACAATTACACTGTCTTTGTAGCACACAATTATAGCCTAGCAATCTGGATTCTTGAATGCACTAAGCAGCAGTTATATTCCCTCCCCTCCACATAAATCATATTCATATTGTTGCAATAATTCAACAAAGTCAACACATCCTTTACATCCAAGAAGTAAGTGCTATTTTTAAAAAGTTGTTAGATTCACTGTGCATTGATTTCAGCTTGTTACAATGCATTAGTAACTTAGTCACATCCCTCAAATTACAACAAAGTAATTAAGAGAGACAGAAAAATATAATTTTTTTTTGTTTGAAAATTCCATAAATTCCATGCAGACTGGGTAAATTATTCATACTGGGCGTGGTTTCCATTTTCGTTTCACTGCACTGATAGCATAATCACATAGTCCTATTTTTAGAGATAGTAAATAAGAGAGAAAAGAATATACCACTCCTCACTCCTGTAGAAATTTCTATTGGCACACTAAGCAGTAATTAAAATTCACTATTGCATCATATTTTCCACAGATCCAGAATTTTGTAACAAAAAGAAAAGAAGATATTTTGTGTGGGAAGTAGGAAGACAGAGGGTTACTGTTAAGATGTTTTTCAGTGTACTATTCTTGCTCTCTAGTCCATGTTCAAATGCTTACAGTTGTTCCCTTAAAGCTGTTGCTGTTGCTCACTGATGTAATGTGAGCTGGGGCACTCTAAAAAGAAACCCCGTGGAGAGCATGAATTCGCACCAGCTGTAGAGCTGATACAATTTTGTCTTTCTTTCGAAGAGCTGGTTAAGCAGTATTGCTATCTCACACTGCTCTCTCCCTCTTCAGCGCCCTCTCTCCATCAACTCCACCTTGTGCACATAAAAATCTGATTTTAGGATCTGAGGCTCTGTCCTGGAACTACCTGCATCTCCCTTTCCTACAAAGGGAGAGAACAGATGAGCAGCCTACTTACCTTCTGCACCTCTTGTATCTGGGAGGAACCTTTTACAGGGAGAGTGAATGAAAAAAAACTGCTAGGTGCTTCTGCCATTACCAATAAGGTGCAATGTCTTCAATTAGTACTGATGGATAAGGCTGATGGATTTCTCCTTGCGGTGCTGACCATCTTGCATTCCTCTGTGCATACTACAATGATGGCAACTCGTGTTGTAATGTGCAAGTAAGAAATGGAGACCAGATGGTAAGTGAGTATGCACTGCTCACATACCTGGACCACATCTCCTTCGGGAAAGGCAGATGAAAAGCAAGCACTGTGAACCTTGCACTTATAATCACAAGTAAATACTGAGGATTCTAAGAAATTGCTCACTTTCTCCTGTTTTTACTCCTGTCCTCATCTTACTTGGAAAGAAAAAAGGCATTATTATAATAATTGGAAAATACTGAACAGCAGATGCATATTAGGCAGGATTCCTTTACTTGACATTAGGCACCTGCAGAGCAGGTGTTTAAGTTCATATAGGCATTTAAATCTCTGTTACAGCTAACGGAGACTATATGGAGTCAGTTTATTTGATTACAGTCTGATGTACATGACTAAGCACTGCTGAATATATTGTCCAGCACTCCACTGATAATAACAGGAGCCTTGCTGTTAGGACATTGCAAACACCCACATTTATTCAAAGTCTGCTCTTTGTATCTCATCTGTGAGCAGATGAAAGAAGAATAAATGTCAGTACTGGAACATCAAGATGACTTAAAACCCTGGACTACATTCAGCTGTTAGATGATTCTGGATACACTGGCAGAAGAGTAACTGGACAAAAAAATTAAGGCTGGAAAAAACCCTCTACTTTTACAGAAACAAAATATAGAGGTTTGCAAGTTTGGCTTTGATCCTAAGTAACAACTTAAATGAAAGATGAGACACCCTAGAAGATACGAGAATTAAGCTGACTTGGAAGTAACCTAAGTCCAGTACTCTGCAGGACACATACACTGGGAGAACATGGAGAACAAGGGCTTGAAATAGAATTTTGTATACCCCGGTAATTACTGTGAAGAGCTAGCTATTACATGGGAGATCACTTTGAGTTAGACAGAAGTTCATGTTGGCACTAATAGACCTTAATAAAAATGTATTTGTATATATATTCAAAGAAAATTTGATTTAGTAATTTTTTATTATATGGCAAAAAAAAAAAAGCTATGTCCAAACATTCCAATAAATTCTGTTTCCATATGCACCAACCATCACTGAATAGACAGCTCCACACAAGGTGATCACATCTCCTATGAGACAGGCTCTTTGACAAAGTTTTTTTTTTACTCTGGTGCAATCTTTTGCCATTCCCCACTTACCTGGTGGGGTTTTTTACCAAAACTCAATCAAAATTCGATGTTCTTGCTTTGGACTGAGAACAATGAAACAATATCCCACACATTTGTAGTATGATTGTTCTTGTCACTTTAAGGCATCAAATGATGCTGTTTCTCTCGTGATCTAGGGACTAAACACAGATCTTAAAACATAATGCCATGGTAACAAAGTGGCCATGTATTGTCTTAAGATTTCTATTGGTATTGTGGCTGGTGTGTTTTCAATATACTCAGGTCTTTCTCAAAGCTGCTGTGAGAGAATACTCACAACCTTTGAAGGAAGTCTCTCCAGGTTCTTCTGGAAGGAATTTTATTGCAGTCCATTTTCAGATTTCCTGAATCCCACTTTCGGCAAGGAGTAAATATTTTAATCATGATACGCAACAATACAAAGCCACTATCTGACTTCCTAAGCTAAGAGAAAAGTCTTCCTTCTTATAAACAACTCCTACATCTTCTGCAGGATGAGACTTAGCATTTCCTTATGACAGTGAGGGTGGAGTGTTAGAACATTTTAGTTTCTTAGAGAAGTATTATACGTATGTGCTTTGCCTGCCTTAGGATCTATCTACCAACTCATCTGTCTTTATGTATGTACACATGTGTATACACCAAAATCAAATATTTTCAGGATGTTTCCCATGAAAAAGGCTGCCTTTTTACTAGTCACTGGTCTATTATAAGGAGACATTTTCAACTACTCCAAAAAAGCAGGGAATCAGAAATCAAAAACACAATAACATGCCATTAGTTAAGGAGGAAAAAAAATAATTAAAAAAAGAGAGCTCCTTAACATTTAGACCAAGGTGCCAAGAGGATCAAATGTTTATTTTTTAATGCTAAAATAAAAACCTGAGTACACAGTGTTTAAAGAATTACAAAAAAAGTGCCTCCTGCCTGAAAATGTTAGGTAAGACACTGTGACTATCTAATATTACATAAAGAGAATATGACTGATTCAACCTGAGAAAGGCACAAAGGTCTCTCTTCTCCTAGTTCAGACTTCAACAAGCTTTAATACTCTATGGAGATAGTTGATTACTGAGAATATTTCAATGCAGTAGAATTTGTTTCAAAGTAATAGCTTTCCTGTTAGAGCTAGTTTGTTATGTCAAAGGGGATGATTATCCATGATAAGCCAGTGGCACTATTACCAGCAATTATTTAGAAATGGGGGGTGCTGATTAATTTCAGAAATATACTGAAAGTATATTTCAGCAGTACTGTAGAATGGATGCAACTCTTGGAGTAACAGTTGTGAAAAGGTGAAATATGTTAAAACCAGGGAGCACATAAATTAAAGATGTAAAGTCACACAATTTAATAGAAAATTATGTTTTGTTTACTTGATAAGAGAAGACACAGGAACCTGCTGAGTATTAATGGATAGGAGGGAGGAACTGAATGTCCAAGGCTGTGCCATGGGCTGTTATACAACAAATCATCATTAAGTCTCAAGAAATAGTTAGCTCCATTTTTTTGTGTGTTGATGAAACCCAAGAAGAAAGACTTGGATCAGACATCTACATTTTTCTCATGCATAAAGGGTTTGCATGACAATAGTAATAAGGTAATAGCATGTAAAAGGAATTTGTGAATCCTTAATAACTGGCACATTAGCTAAAGTCTAAATTAATTCCAGTCAGTAGATATTGCAAAGATTAATATGCCAAATTCCTTTGTCCCATACAAATGAATATGAAGACAGCTAAGCAACAATAAAATCTCAGTATTTACAAGAAGAATTTATTAAAACAGAATGGTATAACTAATCCCAAAAATTTTTACGTGCCAAGTTAAACTACACATTCCAAATCAGAACTGTTTACCTCAATATTTTTGCTTCCTATTTCTATGACTTCAATGATGTTCTGTTTGCCTTAATTGCTTTTCTTTCACTTATTAAAATTTTTTCTATATTCCTTTTCTACAGAAATTATTTAATCTGACTTTTCACATAACCTTCTCGTCTAACTTTTTTTCTGCACCCCTAATTCAGATGATCCAGCATTTTTGGTTGAAAGATCTTGTTGGCAGGAATATGGAAAAGGCTAACTGGTCACTTCTTGAGAACAAATGGCTTTTTCTATGATGCTGGCATGGAGTGGTTGGGGTTTTGTTTGTTTCTCTGTTATTTTCAAGAGAGGAGGGAAAAGACAACACCAGTGATATGATTAAATATTTATTCCTGTTTCTCTTTTCTGCAAATGGTCGTAGTGTAGCTCCATGTTTTAACTAGCCAGGCAGAGAGAAAATTCTGCTTTTCTTGATAATGATGACTCTATGTGGTGGTTTTTATCTCATTTGGTACACTGGCAAAATCAGCTGGGGTGGATGAATAAGTTAATGTTCTCTCCCTGGCTCCTTCTTTCTGTAATTCTCTGTCATAGCAAGGACAGCTGCCCAGGGAAACTGATCATTAAGTGAAGTTTAAAACCTGGCTATTCACATAAGCTGCCAAAACTTTACCATAATATGCTGGGCTCCTCCTTAGCAACCCTGTGTATGTAGTACATCTGGCTGTCTCTTCAATGAAGCAGGTTGTCTCTGGAAAGGACCAGCATAAATATATATAGAATAACAACAACAACTTCACTGGTCCTGGGACCATTGGGACTAAAATAAAATCTGAAATAGCCTTTGATTATATTGCTTGGCTCTATAACCAAGGCAAAACATAAGTCTTATGATAAAAAAAAAGTATCTTTATGAAAGAAACACATGATAAATATGTTAATAAATTGACTTACTGCAAATTCAGAAATGTGCAGTGGGAATTCATTCAAAATTAAAAAGTGAGCAGAACTGAAAATATATGAAAATTACCTTTGCATTCAGACACATGAAAGCATTGAAAAAAAATCATAAAAGTCTGTAGAGTTACAGATGAGAAGGATATTTTATACACAGTAAAATGTTACTTCAGTCAAAAAATATTTTTTTTAAATAATATGAGTAAATGAAGACAGAATTCATGTATGTTTTTAAAATGTTTATTTTAAATGTTTTTTGTTTTTAGGAAATCCTATTCCAACATACATTATTTTAAGAAGCAAACATAAAACATTGATGCTCAAAAGAGTTTTACTGACTAAACTTTGTGGTTGGTCTAGTGTTCTTTATGTATGGAGCTTTCAGTATCAAGATGTATCATTAAAATCACAAACAGGTAATAACACAAACACTGTGGTAATGCCTGTTAAAAGTTCAAAAAACAAAGATAGTGATGTAAAATAAAATCTGTTTAAAATCTGTAGATTCATATGAGATTCCTAGCTCATAAAATTGTACTTCAAACAGAAAAATCTGTTGAAATATAGTGCTCAAATATCTACCATTTACAATCATTAGTTTCCAAAGTGTTTACATTTCTCTCCATTTTTTAAAACTGAGTCATAAACTGTCCCATAGTGTCAAATCCTTCATAAGAAGTTCTCCTGACCTCCCTGCATTCACTTGACCCTTATATACTCTGTGGCTCTTTGATTTTTGAAATGGTGGCATTTTTTTCACTATTATCTAATCTAGAAAATGAGAAACAGAAAACCTAGCCCAGTGTGCCATAATGTCATGTGTGTTTGTCTATGTGTTTACTTATGAAAGGACATTTTTTTTCTTTACTCTCTAGTGTTCTTTACTGTATTTCCTCTTTTACAGTTCTGTTCTGCTTGCCCATCTTCAGAAGCGCTATGTTTGCTAATACATTTACTAAAGGGATTGAGCTCCTGCCCATTTAATTCAAATCTGTGTCCTATTTAACTAAAAATGTTTTGTCACTGCTTGGAATAGATCAAAGATTATAGTTGGTTTTTGCAACTCCTGCTTCCTTTAAGTCTGATCGCATCTTTACTTTTGCTGCCCTCCAGTAGTTTAGGCTGTTATAGAGTTCATGAAGTGCATTTGGTACAATGGTCCAAACCTTGTAGTAATGGCATCACAGGGTAGCAATTGACATTAGGTTTTATAGATGTTTCACTGAGAAAACCTCTGTTTCACTGAGAATGGTAACGTTCCAGAAGTGTGAAACATTTGTTTGATTTTTTTTTTCTTCCCAGGTTTAGAGGAGGGTTTCAAAAGTCTGAATTTCCATGTGGTCTAAAGCAAGAAAGGTTTTGTTTCTTTTTTAAAAATTACATCTCTTCTGAAGGTAATCCCCGTGAGTGAATAAAATTACTTTCTAGGTTGTTTACGTCTAAAGCAATCTAAGCTGCCATAGAAGGTTGCCTGTTATTTTTTGAAAGAAGGAAATAGAATATAGGAATACTGTCTGTGGTACTATACAGTAAATACTGAGCCATCCCTATGTTCAGTTTCTATTGGCAGAAACCTAAAAAAAAGAGCCTTAATTTTGTCCTGATTTTCCAAGCACTGAGTCTTCAAAGTCTTTTCTGATCTTGTTGAAGTCACTTCAAACCAGCATCATATTTATTTGATAATATTTATTTCCTAGCTGAATCCTTACTGGAACTTTTTTCGTCATTCTGGGTTTTCTTCCCCCTTCTCCTTTTTGGGTTTGACTAAATCTGTGATGTTTTAGAAGGATTATAGAAAGTGTTTTTTCCTTTCTTTAAAGTTATATGCTAATTTACACAGGTTACTTAGATTTGCAAGAATGTGTTCTCTGTTACTTAACTGAAACTGCTGCAAGATTTCAAACTACCAGATGTGATACACTGTGACTGTGCTTTTCTGTGCTATTTTTTCGTTCACTAGAATGTCTTTGTAAATCTCATTAGACGTGTATACCAGATCCTAGATTTTAATGAACCAGCTGTGTACACCAATGGGCTTTAAATTTACGGAATTCAAGTCAGCATTATATTGACTGTTCTGTTGTTACATTACAATTAGTTAGAAAACTGTAATTAAGGATTTTGGACATTTGAAATTTAACTAAAAATGTAGTACTAAATATATCTTAATTTCTACAGAAGTTATTTTTGGTTTAAACTTTTTTTTTAAGAGGTTATTTGCTCATATTATAGTAGTGCCAAGAGTGAAGATTGTTGAAACTTCTGGCTGTTTGCCTTATTTAAGAATTCTGATATTTGCCAATTTCCAAGTGTTAGCAATTAATTATTCTGATGTAGATGACTTCATTTACTCTTTTTTTTTTTTTTCCCAAATATAACTTTTTCAAACTTTGTTATCTACTTATATCACAGAAACACAAAGAGTTGAAATTTGCAGCAAAATCTTTTCTCTATCAAAATTTAAAATATAATAAGAAATAAATGTGACAGTAATGTAGTGTTAGAAGCAATTTATTGCATGGATGATGCAATGATAAACTACTTCAGAAGTTTTAGTTTGACCTGCTACTGTAGTGGTTGTATCTTGCTGCTGTCTTTCATGCAGTTCATGTGGAAAGGGCTGACTATTTACCAGCACATTTTAATGAAAAGAGAATTTTTTTCTAAGGTATTTTATTTGAAAAACAATTAGGAAGTCTATGCAAATGAAAACTTGTTATTTCTAAAAGAAGAGAAAAGCTTCAAATGCTATTGGCAGTTCATAGTATTATCGGAGTAGTCTTCCTTGTCATTTTGACTTGTTAAATGATGGTTCTAAGCTTTAAAAATATTGTGATTTAATTATGAAATTAGCAGTTTCTCAGATCACCCATTTAAAAAAAAAAGATAACAAATGAAGCACAGTACAAAATCTTTGGACATGCGGTTAGCTTTGTAGAAAAGGAGCAGGTAAAATGAAATGTATAATATTATTTTTTTCAATAACTGATCTTTACAGTAGAATCTCTGTTCATATCTTTTCCACAGAGAAAATTTCCCATGTAATCAAACACAAAATCTGCATGAATTAATTTTCAACCATGCCTTTAATATTGTGTTGTCTTTAGGGCTGCTGGGAAGATTCCTGGGTAAACTTCTGGTTTCTTAAGCTAGTTAGTTTCTACTTTTCAAGTGGAAGAATTGCAAGAAGAGTAGGTAGAAGAAGAAAAAAGGGCACAGAGTACTAATGAAATCACTTTTCACAATAAATTCTCCTAAAGTGAAGAGATCATAGCTCAAAATGTTTATTCTTAAACACAGGAGAGAGAAGCACAGTGGCCAAATGCCACTGAGACCAGAAATTATATTATTTGAAAACAAAATTATTTTTAAAATCCCCAAAACCTTTAATTTCTATCTACAATCTCCCCAAACATAATAAAACTGATTCCCCTGCAAGTTTGGCAGCACTAGTACGTCTGAGGGGTATTAAGTATGGCAGGCTTTCAATCCCAGAGAAGATTTTTATTTCATTCTGTGATGAGATTCCAAATGTCCTCTCTTGGTTTTATGTCTAGTTCAGTTGCCCAGATGCTTATCACATCTGAGAGATTACCCTTCTCTGGCTGCATGAGCAAGAAGGCAGTTATTTTGGAACAGATGATCCCTTGTCTGTAAGGCATTTGAGATATTACATGAGAAATAGGAGAACTATTGAAATAGCCTTAGAAGAAAAGTTAATTACATACTGAAGATAAAAACCTGAGTGTATTTCACCTGACTTTTTTGAAACCAGACTCTCATTGTGGTGGTTGTAGCAATGCTCTTAATCTAGAAACAGAAGGTTATACCCTGTCAAAGAGTTATGTACAAAGCAAAGTAATTAAGTGCCTAAGGGTACAGGAAAAAACCTGTATTTTCCTGTGAAAGTGATAATCTTCCTCTGTAACAGGGTGGTAGATTTATATTACATCTTTTTTAAAGTTCCTCAAAGACAAAGGCAAATCTACTGAAGTTAAAGCCTCTTTGTTTTCAGTTACAGGAAATGACTTAACAGTTTTCTGTTGTAGAACAAGAAATAGACACAATGATGATAAGTATTTCTTTCAATATATGCACAAAAAATGTTATAGATGCTTCTGTTAAATGAGATCCAATTGTTTGTTTTGCTGCCTTGCCATTTTAAGCCTTCTGCTACTCAGGACAGATTCTCCAGAATTCTCCAGAAGAGAACTAGGAGAACAATCTTTCCTGATTTATGGTCATCATGAAAATTTACTGCTCCTTTCTGCCAAAGAGAGTAAAGTGATTAAAGATAAAAAATAGAAAAAGGAGTTGCAGAAAAATGCAAAGAGCAGGAGAGACAAGTGAGTAAAGTTGATGGATTCTGAATGAAAGGAGACCACCATCTGAGGGATAAAAAAGCAAGTTTGCAAATAGGTAGACTGCACAAAAAAAGGGATATGAACATAGATGACATGGTTAATGAATACTTTGAGATATGATTGACTGTGCTTTAAGATGGGTGTAAGTGAAAGAGATGAAAGATCAGGACACCAGAAAATATACAGAAGCAAAAAGCTGTATGTGAACAATTCATCTTCCATTTTCTGTTTGCTCTTAAAGGAAATGATAGAAAATATTGAATACCTCTTTAAACGGAAGTACACAAGGAATGTCTTAGAAATATCTAATGTGTTAATCAATTCAGACACAGTATAATTATCTTATGGTGATGGCTGCTATTAAAGAATACATTAAACAAAGGAGATTAAACAAAAGTTGTGGAGTACATGGAAGGAAAGGGATGTGGAAATATGTTATTAAAAAGTAAATTGAATAGTCATGAGGAAAAGAAAAGACAAAAGACAACCTTGTCATGTACTGAGTACAGTTATGAGGCATCCAAGGGCAAAGGGTATGGATATAACATTAAACATTGTTTGCTTAGTTAGAAGCCAATGCAAATTGAATAAATAGATTAAGAAGTGATGTTACTAATGCGTACTGTAATCCCACAATGAATCAAAGGATGACTGAAAATGGGAAGAGTGGCAGTATTTTATGATTTCAAGAAATATTTATCCATGTAAAATTGATGAGAATTAAACATCTGACTTTTAAAATCTGGTAGAAAGCAATACAATGGAAACTTTGAATCATCCTAACTATTAAAAGAGTATAATCAGTGGTGATGTTCATCTTCACACTTACTTCAACAAATATCTTTATTTTCCAGTCTATCTTCAAACTTTTCAAAATTCTTTATCTCATGCTTTGAACCAAACCTTTAATGAAAAGCAGTTTACAAGTAAATTCTGTTTTGAATGCCAGTTCTGAAATCTAGATGAAAAAGTTCACAGTATATGTTACTGATAATTTCAGCATGAATTTTGCTTGGTGAAAATAAATGTCATTTCTTCAACATTTGATCAGAACACTTAGTTAATGCATGTTATCTATTTGAATGTAACCAAGTTCATTTGCCAAGGTGAAGAGCATTACAGAATGGATTAACATATGAAAGCAGAGATTAAAGTGCATGTTGTATGGATTCTGTTGGCAGGATTTTTTATTTTACAGACTAAGAGGGTAAACCTATCAAATTTCATTGTTTGTTTTTTCCATTCTTGGAATTAAAGATTTGTCTACTGGCACATGCATAGCTGTGTTACTTTCTGTTAGTTAGAATTAAAAAATATCAAAGTTATATCATCATATGAATAATTCGCTTTTGTTAGAGCTTGGTTATGAAGTAAAAGGAGTAAGTGAAACTTTTATATGTCATGGGAGTTTATATTTCATATAAATGTATGGATAGTAACATTTATTGGATCCAATATGAAGCATTACATTCCTTAATAAGTAGTGTATCATCTCACAGGGCACTTCCTTGTTCTTTTGGTTCTGTTCTTGTTTTGGAAAAATATAATTTTATTTTTGTTAAAAATCTACTATTTGAGTTGTTCTTTAGAGCTTGCATTGAATTAACAGAATAGTACAAAAGTGATTGATAGCTACCCTGACTTAGACACAGCAACAGTGACACAAGTTCTGAATTATGGAGCTGTATTATGACGTTGAGTCAAAGTTCACACTGTGCTTTCCACACCTGGTCTAGGGAGATGCACAGAAATTCACAGTGCATGCTATTTAATTTTCAAGTGTCTCTAAGTTTTGTCTAATTCAATTGAAGCAGACATCATCAAGAGATTTCCAGGAAAAATTAAATTGATAACTATATGCACACAGCTATTTTAAAAGTCTTACAGCAGTAACTATATTTGGTGGGAGGTGCTGGATTTCTAGGATGAAAATCTTATAAATAGTAAATAGTTTAGTTTTGTAAAATGACTTGCGCACAAACTATATTCCAAAAGATTTTTTAAAAGTGCTAAATAAAACAGCTGAGCTTAAATAATAAATAATAACACATAAAGGAGATTTTAAAATAGTTTCAGTATATGAGGGAGATGCAGAAAGACCTAAATAAAAGAGCAATGAAGGTTGATAACAAATGGAATTACTAAGCACTGATATGAAAAAGAAATTTCTAGGCTAATTTGCAGTAGAAAGTAAAATTTGCTATACAAGTCAAATGAGGCAAACAAAGCCTAATTACTTTCTAAGATGATCTCCATTCCCTCTCTGTCCTATATAACTATGATATAGTGATATTTGTAATAAAAGAGTTATCATACTTCATAAGAGGCCTATTTTTTCATCGGAAATAAATATGAAAAAGCCAAGATAAAAAATTGGATGTGTCTCTCTTCTGTTGCCAGGAAAAGTCACTTTACGGTGCAGCAATACAAAGAATAAAATCTTTCTTAAGAGATTTCTGCTTAGTACTTCAGAGAAAGGGTCTCTGCACATTTAAATACTCAACACAAAGACAAGCTTGTGAGTGTGCCATAAAGAAGATGATTTAGTGAGCTCAAATATGTAATTAAAAAGATGGCATCTGGTTTGTCTGTTTGTAGTTTTTTATTAAATGTATACCATGTTTCTCTGAAAGAGCATGCTGAGTAGCTGAGTGCTTTGTGCTTTCTCCCTGTTGATGAAATCCCCCTGTTAGCAGAGGGGAGCACACCTGCTCTGCGCACACTTAGGTAACAGAAGTTTCAGGAGTGCGAAAGGCAAAGCAGGAAAACTGATCTAATAATTAAGGTATGAGAGAGCAGAAAGACTGGAGATTGAATGTAAACCTACAGTCAGACTGCAAAGCTGTTGGAAAGCAAAAGTATCCTAAGGAGCTAGAGGAGTTAGGAAGTGTTCTAACTGAGCAGTAGAACCGAGAGCAAAAGTATAGAAAAGAACCTGCCCTGCCAGGGCACCGTGACTTGGGTGAGATCTTTTCATAATTATTCTTTGTTTCTATTTTATTTTCTCAGGAAATTTATTTTCTATATAAAAAGAAAATTCCTTATAGTCTAAGAAAATTCAGCTTTTGAATGTAAGGGCCGTTTCTGACACTTGGGGATATTCATATTAAAAAGGATCTGTTGGCAGATCCACCTTTCAGACTGGTTGTACTGATTTTGCCTAGGACAGAGCTAATTTTCTTCATAGTAGATCCTATGGTGTTATGTTTTGTATTTGTGACCAAAACAGTGTTGATAACACAGGGCTGTTTTGGTTATTGCTCTGTTTCTCATGCTGAGCCTCCCAGTAAATAGGGTGGGGATGGGCAAGAAGTTGGGAGGGAACGTAGGTGGGACAGCTGACCCCACCTGAACTAAGAGGTATTTCATAACATATGACATCATGCTCGGTGATAAAAGCTGAAGGAAAGAGGAAGGGGGAGTGTTCAGGGTTATGGTGTTTGTCTTCCCATGTAACTGTTAGGTGTGATGGAACCCTGCTTTCCTGGAAATGGCTAAATACCTGCCTGCCAAAGTAGCCAATGAATTCCTTATTCTGTTTCACTGACGTGCACAGCTTTTGATCTATTTATTATGCTGTCTTTACTCAACACACATTTTTTTTTCACTTTTAACCTTTCTGATTCCCTCCCCATCCCACCAGTGGGAGCCAGTGGCTCTGTGTGGTTTAGCTGGCTACTAGGGTTAAACCACCATACCCACTGAGGGTCAGTCAAAAGGTGAAAGTTGTTCATCATAATAATTTATTTAAATATAGAAAAACTAACTAAATTTTTTGTGGTAACAAATGCCCAATGCAGTGAGATAATGTAATGATGTCACAGAGATGGCTATTCACATTGAGTCTTTAAGTCTGAAGTTTTCATAAAACAGAATTATTGATTGAAAAAACCTTGCTCATAATAAACAGTCTTTCAACCTGTTCCAGTCCCAAAATCTGGGGAGGAGCAGCAGAAGGTTAATCTGTATCATACCTGAACCAAAAGAATATTCATTTACTTTGCTCTGGCTGCTTCTATTCCTTTTACCAAAAAAAAACAAACAAAAAAAAACAAACAAAAAAACAAAGAGAAGGGTAATTGATGTAAATACTTTGCCTCAAAGACAACCAAATTTAGTCATAGTCATAGATGTTGTTTATATATATTTATTTGCAAAGATGCTGCCATATGTCTTTACATAAACAGTATGGAAAACACATTTGTTAAGTGGGTGGGGTTGTTTCACATCAAGCAGTCAGGATTTGTGTTAAAACATGGGCTTTACCTTTCTAAATTCAGTACTTGCAAAGAAATATTTTGCTAATTTTTTTAGAAATAATGAATTCCAATGGTACATTTTATTGAAGGTTGATATAAAAGTGGATTGCTAACTTTTGTGTCCTTGGGTTTTTTTTTAGGATTTATTTATACCTGTGGTGGAACTTTAAAAGGACTTAATGGCACTATAGAAAGCCCTGGCTTCCCATATGGATATCCAAATGGTGCAAACTGTACATGGGTTATAATAGCAGAAGAAAGAAACAGAATACAGATCGTCTTTCAGTCTTTTGCTCTAGAAGAAGAATATGATTATTTGTCGTTATATGATGGACATCCTCATCCTGCAAACTTTAGGACAAGGTAAAGAAAAAACATTACTAAAATCTAACTTTTATTCATATCTTAAAAATATCTGAGGAAATAGTTAAAGCTAATATTTTGAAATTATGGATTATTTCTTATTTAGAGTTTAAGGTACATTTTAGTTAATCATACATGTCTTAAAATCTATATGATGTGTTTTAATTCTAGTCAAAGTGCGTGCTAGAATAACTCTAGCCTTCATATAAAATTTTTTTCAACAAAAAATAATTTATTAAGAAGCATTTGAGCATGGATGAGTTAATTTAAATGAAGGTGGAGATTGTGGATGTCTCAGTTTGCACGATCTAGCAGCATTTTGCTGCAATCTTTGCAACAGAAGGCTATTGAGAGAGATTGGAAAAAGATAATGTATTTAAACAGAAAGAATAGTTGGGAAGTTTGTGCAATTGTGTATGAACATCTTCTAACACAAAGCCATCACAAGAGTGAAAAAAACAGTATGAAAAATCAAGAGTGTGATGGGTTACAGAACATTATTTACCAGCGTCTACTTCAGAGTTCTGAAAGGTTGCAGCTTGGGCCATACATAATAATTCTGCAATAGCAACAGATATATTATCCATACATACACTATTTATCTTTATTATAATCTTCCTTGACTTCTATAAATCATGTTGTCATCTACATAGGCTTCTGTAAAGCCTTTGACATGGTCCTACACAACATCCTTGTTGCTAAGTAGGAGAGATAGGGATTTGATGGGTGGACTATTTGACAAATAAGGAATTGGCTGGATGGCCACATCCAGAGTTGAATCAACAGCTTAATGTCCAGATGGAGATCAGTAACAAGAGGTCCCCCTCAGGAGTCTGTATTGATACCAACACTATTAATATCTTTGTTAATGACACGGACCGAAGGATTGAGTTCACCCTTAGCAAGTTTGCAGATGACACAAAGATAAGGTGATTCACTTGAGGGAAGGCACGCCAACCAGAAGGACATTAACAGGCTTGAGGAGCGGGCCTGTGAGAACTTCATGAGGTTCAACGAGGTCAAGTTCAAGGACCTGCACCTGAATCAGGACAATCCCCAGTATTAATACAGACTAGGGAATGAATGGATTGAGAGCAGTCTTGTGGAGATGGACTTGCGGATACTGGTAGATGAAAAATTGGACACGAGCCAGAAATGTGCACTTACAGCCTAGAACGCCAACCATATCCTGGACTGCATCAAAAGAGTTGTGGCCAGCAGGTCAAGGGAAGTGACTTTTCCCCCTTTTCCCCTCTGTTCTGCTCTTGTGAGAGCCCACTTGGAGTACTGTGTCCAGTTCTGGGGTCCCCAGGACAAGAAAGACATGGAGCTGTCAAAGTGGAGAAGGGCCATGAAAATTATCAAATGGCTGGAACACCTCTCCTTTGAGGAAAGACTGAGAGAGTTGGGGCTGTTCAGCCTGGAGAAGGCTCTGGGGACAGTTTATTGTGCCTTTTGATAACGTAAGGGGTCTTATAAGAGAGATAGAGAGAGACTTTTTACCAGGGCCTATAGTGACATGGCAAGAGGCAATGGTTTGAAAACAAAAAAGGGCAGACTTACATTAGGTATAAGGAAGAAATTTTTTATGATGAGAGTGGTGAGACATTGGAACAGGTTTCCCAGAGAAGCTGTGGATCCCCACCTTAGAAGTGTTCAAGGTCAGGTGGGATGGGGCTTTGAGTAACCTGATGTAGTGAAAGAAGTTCCTGCATATGACAGGATGTTGGAACTGGATGATCTTTGGAAGTCCCGTCCAACCCAAACCATTCTATGATTGTATAGATCTGTGATACTGTCATGAAGAATGTAACATGTATTCCTAACCAGGGGGCATCCAGTTTCATTTTACTTTGCATAGTGCTGCTCTAACAAAGGGATATGTTTTCATATTATATGGCAAGTTTTGATTCACTGTTAATGATACTAATTTTTTTTTAATTATTGTGTAACAATCCAGCATCTGTCCACTACAAAGAAAATGTAAAATGCTACTAGAAGGAAATTAGAACAGTAAAATTCTTCATCTGAAATCTGTGGAGGATGTGAATTCTGTCTGTCAAATGGGTAATGTGGTGGGTTGGCCCTGGCTGGATGCCAGTTGCCCACCAAAGGTGGTCTATCACTTCCCCTCCTCACCTGGACATGGAGATGAAATATAGCAAAAAGCTCTTAGGTTAAGATAAAGACAGGGAGAAATCTCTCCCCAATTACTGTCATGGGTAAAACAGACTTGGGGACTTTAGTTTAATTTATTACCAATCAAATCAGAGTAGGGTAATGAGACATAAAAACCAAATCTTAAAGCACCTTCCCTCCACCTCTCCCTTCTTCCCAGGCTCAATGTCACTCCCAGTTTTCTCTTCCTCGTGCCCCGTGAGCAGCACAAATGGGGAATGAGGGTTGTGGTCACTTCATCACATATTGTCTCTGCTAGTCCCTTCTCCTCAGGGGGAGAACTCCTCACACTCTTCCCCTGCTCCAGTGTGGGGCCCCTCCCATGGGACACAGTCCTCCATGAATTTCTCCAACATGACTCCTTCCCACAGGCTGCAGTTCTTCATGAAATGCTCCAGTGTGGGTTCCTTCCATGGGGTGCAGTCCTTCAGGAATGGACTGCTCTAGCATGGGTCCCCCACAGTGTTACAAGTCTTGCCAGAAAACCTGCTCCAGAGTAGGCTCATGTCTCCATAGGTTCACTGGTTCTGCCAGGAGCTGCTCCAGTGTGGACTTCCCATGAGGGTTACAGCTTCCTTCGGAGCCTAGCATGGGGTACTACATGGGCTGCAGGTGGATATCTGCTCGATAATGGACCTCCATCTGCTGCAGGGTGACAGCCTGCCTCACCATGCTCCTCCCCATGATCTGCAGGGCAATCTCTGCTCTGGTGCCTGGAGCACCCCTCCCCCTCCTTCTTCACTGAACTGCAGGGTTATTTCACATGCTGTCACTCTATACCACTGATGTTGCCTAGCAGATATTGAGAAATGTATCTGTAATTAAATTGTTTTTCTTTGTACTTCTGTGTTTCCATTTGTATTTCCTGTTTAATGAGTTATTGTGTGCTATTCTGATACCAGCTGCAGGAAAGGGGGAATGTGTACCTAAAAGATTTTAGAGTTGTGATTCACAAGAAAAACCAAGAACATGTAATTTTTCCCCTTTCTACCCACTCCTCAAAGTTTACAGAGGTATTTGATCACAAATGACCCTCTCTGTCAGTCAAGGCTTCTGTTGGTGAATCCAGTCTGAATTGTAATCTCAGAGAATATGTGAACAGTGTACTGCACAAGTGCAAAAGAATAGAACAATTATTACTGCTGGGACCTTATGGATCTTATTGAGTTACAGTTTTAATGAGCATCAGAGAAAACAGGTGAAGAAAGCTAAGAGGTTGGAAGAAAGAGGAAAATAATATCTTGCAAAGGCAGAAGCTTTTTCTTTGTATGTCTTGTTCAAGGTACCAAGAAGGTTTATGTATATCTGTATAGCATGTATGGTCATATCTATGTATATCTATCTGTACACAGAGATATATAGATACCTATCTACATATATGGATATATGTGTGCAGAATTTTTGTCATATTAAACTAAGTCTTCACTATGTCTTCAAAGCGAGAACTCTGGGATGCATTTTTTTATTTTATTTTATTTTTATATCTTGAGAGCATGGTCAAAATTATTGGTATTGTGAATTTAGGATGGCACTACGTTCTGGTAAGGAAATGCATAACAAGTCCTGTAAAAAGAACAGATCAGCACTTAAAAAGGAAAAGATGATTTAGCCTCCATACAGGTCTTGAAATAGATTACTTTTGCAAGACTTACAAGATCTTGTCAGCATGTGGGTGCAGTAGGAAAATAGTACACATTTGTGTGAGTGGAGAATTGGGTTTTAAATTAAGAAAGTGTGATAGTGGAATTATGCAAGCTTTACTAAATCTTTCATGGTGAGATTTATTTTCTCAGACTGCTGTAGCAAGTAGTAAGATGATGTTTCCTAGAGTTTTCTTTTTGCAAAAGGTTTTTACTTAAAGCAGTAAAGTTTTACTGAGGTACAGTTGCTTGTGGGAATTTTGTAGCATGACAGTAGATTTAATCATTTTATTTAATGAAATTAATGAAAGTGTAATCAGATTACACTAGTCACCCTCCGCTTCATTTTGTAACAGACAAAAATGGTTTCGGGGGACTATGCAGGTATATTTGTAAAATATGTAACTGGCCAGCTAAAAAAAATGTCAAGCAAGGACACTCGATTTCTTTTTATATTCTGATTGAAAGAAGTTTCATTGAAAATTATTTTGGAGTTAAGCTATTTGTGAACCTCATGGCCTTTGACTTCATCCTCTTCCAGTTTTGTACTTCTTTGTTTAATTGTCCTCCCCAGAATTGGATTTTGTTGAATTTTGCAGTCATTGACTGTGTTTAGTGGATGCTTAATAGCCTTAGCTGGTTTAGACAGCACTTAAATAGCAGCTAAACAATAACAAATGGAAGAGAAGCACGTCAGATAGAGCTATTACAGAAAGTGTATGGTCAATCTTAAACTTTCATCTTTGTGTTACTGTATATGCTTGATTAAGCATATTTAATATGCTAGATCTTTGTCTCAAACTATAAATAGAGAAAACATAGAATAGTTTAAAGCTGTGAACTAAATGCAATAAAATTAATACCTTTCCATAAGATATTTGTAGTCATCTAAAAAAATCTGCTTGCAGAAAGATAGTATTACCTACTGTCTGAACCAAGCTTTCAGCAAAATTTCATACTTGGGAGTCTTTCTGGGTCATGTTGTAGACACTGTCTATTTTTAGGGCTCTCTTGTTGCCCTCCCTGTGCATCTTTGTGACTTTTGTGTACCCTTTCTTTGACACTTATACATCTAGCTCCCTCAAAAACAAAAACAAAAAAAACCCACCAAAACCAACCAACAAACAAACAAAAAACAGGGTTTGGTTTTATATGATTACTTTTAAATTGCAACTTTGTATTCACCTTATTTTTGAAAGTAGCTAATACTTCTGACTGCTATTCTGAGTGAAAGTCTTGCATTTCCAGATAGAGCACCTGTTCCATTTTTTCAAGATTTCTGCCTTTCACATAACTTTTGTTTGATACTAGATGAATCACTTCAGCCAAGGTTTTTGAAGAAGCATGTCAATAACATGTTTTTAATTTTCTGGGTGCCCAGCTTGGGAAACCAGAGTTTTCTTTGTAGTAGTGATAAGAAATTTCACTTTTCAATGAAGATAAGAGAAGGTATGATTTGAACTGATAAAACATCACACAAATCAACTGTTTTGCAAAAGCCAATTGGCATAATTTGATTATATTTGTTGCATGTTATGCAAATATCTTTTAGTATGACTTGTAAATAATTCACTGTAGTAGCTACTGCTGTATATTTGGGAGTGGCAGAAGGGCTGCTCCACAAGGGGCACGAGCCAGGAGCTGAGGGTGACCCTGCTCAGGCTGTGCTCTCATTGACAGAGCACAATCCTGAAGGGGCTGAATGTGGGGGGCAGGGCTGAGGACTAGTAGAGGGTCCATTGACAGCACTCTACATGACAAGCGATGAACCAGGTCCACGGTCTCTCCAGGCAGTCCAGCTGTGAGTAAAACAGGTAAGGTCCTCACAGAGAAGGCAGGAACAGGGACGGTGCTGTAGCATGGTGGGCTGAAATGGAGTCTCAGGACCTATGGGCAGTGGTGGATGGGAGTCCCAGCTGAAGATGGTCAGGACCAGAAAGGTATATTACTTTCCTCTGGGTCATGACTCTACATAGAAAAGTCTGGGAAAAAATTATTTAATACTTGCCTTTAAAGCAAGATTTAGATATCGTACAAAAGAAAATAGGGGACTAACTATACAAATTGTTCACTGAGTACTCTTCATGTCACTGATTGAATAGTTGTATGAAAACCACAATTAATTTTGAAAGACACTATTAATGGCAGTGATATGGTGCATATGAAGGTGGATGAGAGAAAGGTAACATCAATTCTGACATTTCCTTGCAAGCATTGCAACTTTACAACTTGGATAATATTTTGTTTTCTTCTTAAAAAAAAAAAAAAAAGTAATTCTGAGAATAATGTGTAAAATACTATCAGTAAATACCAGAGTATGCTTGTCTTTTCTTTTTTTTTTTGAGTAAGGTGTTTAGAACTGGACACTAGTTTTAAAAAAGATGTCATACTCAATAGTTCTCTAAAATATAGCTTTCTAAAATATAGTTTTCTGCTCTAATTAATGACCCCAACTTGTAGTGTGATATTAGAAATACGTTTAAATAATTGAATAATAACTTGTGATTATATACCCAAGTTTTGTTCACAATTCCAAAGGAATGTATTTTCCAAAATTGCCAGTACCTAACCAGTTAATTGATTTTAAATTTAAAATTTTGCTGGGATAAACTGAATACTTCAATCCAGCATATTTTTGTCTCACATTGATTAAAAGAATCTTTCATATTTTTATGGTCAGAAAGCAATTTTTTAGTAGCCCAAATTATGTATTTTCTAAAGCTAAAAATAAAATTATTTAGAAAATGACAAGTCTACCAGAAAACATCAGAAACTTTCACTGTGTGTGGTCTTCAAAAGGACAGATATGGTAAGGAAGTTTGGAAAGCTCCACTGTCAGCAAAAAGGTATAAACATTTTGTAACAACTATTCATTTGTACGCATAAACAAAAAGAAATATGGATATGCTTATCTAAAAATCATGAAAAGTGGAGGTATGACAAACTAGCACAAACTAAAATTTTTGAACATTTAACAAATATATATTTTGCTTGTGTATGAGAGCCTGCAAGACCAGCACATATCTGCAGAGATAATTTTAAATGTTGAAATGGTCACTGTGACCAAATATTTAATAGGATGAAATAAAAACCTTTCTCTGCCTACTCATGGTTAATTTCCTCTTAAGAAATTTGAATGGAAGGAAGCTTCAACGTTCTCAGTGTTTAAAAGGTGAGCTAATACTCATCTTTTCTAATATCTTGTTTTTAAGCAAGATAAATTGTCCTTTCATCATACATTCCCTTCTGAGGCAAAAAAGAATCAAATGCACAGGTTACCTGATCAGCGCTCCTGAGCTGCACAGGGGAAATTCACTGAAATTACTGAGATCAAACACTGCCTTTTCTCTGTCGATGAATTGATTTTTTCTAAAACACCTGACTTCCCGAGTATGCCAACATTTTTAACATTTACGCCCTAACCACTTGAAGAGAAACAAAGTTTTTAGAAGATTAGTAAATAGATCTTTAAAATTTCAGGATGCTCCTAGTGTTAAATGTAATTTGGTATGTTCTCTTCCTAAAATTGCAATGAATACTTAATAATAATCATACTAAATATTGTTAGGGTTGTAGGAGGTGAGTTGGCTGCTTACTTGGCTCTGGGCTGAAGCTATTCTAATTGAAAAAGGCACGGAAAACTATTGGATGTGCCAGGACAAAAAGCCAGACTCGCTGCTCTGAGTGTGCCATACGAGTTGCACCTGTTTAATTGGTCTAGAGGATCACATTAGGAGAAGGATGAGTGCTTTCCCTGGCTAGTAAGGGAACACCTACATGTATGAGTTGAGCACCCTGCTGCCACCTTATCAGTGTCTGCTCCTGGCCTTATAGCATTGTCAGATACCTGTCTCTCTTTTCTACATCTAAAATGTTTTGGGAAAACATTCAGGGCACGGGATAAATTAAAACAAACCAAACCAACCAACCAACCAACCAACCAATGAAGGATACTTTAGTAATTTTTTTACTTAAAAAATAAATAGCACTTATCAAAATACTAGCAATTATAAATGTTTAAAGGGGAAAATATATTTCTGGAATACTAGATTTTGCCTATTAAACTTTCTGTTTTTAAAGTGGAAGGATTATAATTTATGTATTACATGTACTAAAGTGTCAAAACAATCTTACAGAAATTTTACAAAGAAGGAAGGCTAGCAAAAGTATGAATGTCAGCAATAGCAGAAAATTTTAGTGCTCTCATTCAACAGCTGTGCTTGGCTTTCCATTTCTTATTCTAACTATGCTGAATATGTGTTCTTCCTTTTAATATACAGAAGTCTGGGTCAAACAGGCAGGAATTAGGCTATGCTGCTAACATCAGCTGCTAACCTCCAGCTTGTTAATGCCACCCTAGTAGCTACAGTAATCTGTTTCTTTTAACTCAGACTCCTTCCTCTTTCTGGTCCTTAGAACTTTCACCTTAATTTTTTGTGAAGGCTTGTATCTATGTAACATCCTTTACTATCTCCTAGCTAAACTTGCTACCTTACTTTTTTCAGGAATATATTAAGCAATTATGTGTTAGAAAGTGCTTCAATCTTTCTCATACTAACTCTCATCAAAACCAGAAGACAAAAAAGACCTACCTTTATTCCTTGTTTTTCCCTCCTCCTTCCTCCACTTCTGCTATGTCAGGGTTTCCTCTTACAGATTTTCCTGGCTTTAACCCTTGATTTAGTTGCTCTTTCCTTTCCCATTTCATTTGTCTTTAGGTGATCTACAACAGTACAAGATGTAGCACAGAGTTCCCAGATCTAGTGCCTATTTTGGTCTGAGCAAAATACCACAATGATGTGTTGATTTTCCTTTCTGAATCCAAGCTTTGTTGTACGTAACTCCATTTCACTTAATGCATGTCTACAATTTTGTTCTTTGTAAATTCTTTCTCATATGAGCATTTTTGTTTACTTAAACTATATAAAGACCCTTTCTGGGTATAGTTATTATTTGGCTGCTTCTTATTGCCATTTCAAATCCTGTTATTAGGGTTATCCTCTAAGTTAGTTCCATACCTCACAGCTACTACCATAAAAGTTGCTCAAGTTAGCAGATTCAATACTAATAAAATCCAAAAAATGGCAATTCTGTGAGGTTCTAGATTAAATCTGACAGAGAAAAAAATATCTTTTACTATTTGTTTATTAAGCCTTGAAGACATGTCAGAGTGGAATATTTGCAGTAATTCAGGTCTTCATTCCAACTAAATTTGAAAACTGAAAGCATACAAAGCTTCCTTTTCTCACTGTCCTGTTGAAGATTTTTTGGATATTGACATAGAACAAGAGTTGTTGATATGGAGACAATGGACCATTTACTGAACTTCAATAATTTTCCATTATCATCAGAGGCAACAGTAGCTCTTCAGGTTTTTTCTGTTCAGACTGTTTATTATGAGTTAAGTACATGTACTTTTCTTCTCTTGTCACTGTTCACTTTCTGTCCAAATTGGCAACCAGAGCAGAAACTGTGAGCTGATTAGGATCAAATTAAGGATTCAGCACTTTGAAAACACCTTCAAACCACTGTTCATGGAGTCATTGATTTTTCTTTAAACTGATCCACAGTTCTCTAGTTTTCTCCACTATTTGCATGGAAAGAGAAGAAAGGAAGGAATTTCACTTGAGAATTTAGGGACCAGTGAACAAAACCAAATAGGATGACATGCTCCCCCTACAAAGAAAGAGAAAATAAAAAGGTATAAGTGCTAGTAAAAGATCAATGAAGAAATAAGGAAACGGAGAAAAGAACAAAGACCAATGCAGACAGAAGGAGGGAACAATGGCAATTAAAAAAAGAAAAGACAGCATAGTGAACCAGCCATCAAAGTAGAAATTGATGAGACAGATAACTGAACTGAATGAATCTTAACAAGAAAAATTTCACTGAACAAAAAATAAATACAGCTAAGGTGTAAACAGAAGATACATAGAATGTTGCAAACAGACTGAACGTGAGTAAGGACATGGCAATAAATATAGCAAAGCTTGTAGATAAGATAATTGAAAAAAAATGTAGCAGAATGTAATGGTAAATAGATATTCAGCTCTGAGAGATGGATTCTGAGCACGCAAGACATTTAAATGGAAACTTCTTTTTTCAGTCTGAAAAGTTTGTTTTATGAAGAAAATGCATTGAAGCAATAAAATGCTTGACATTGTGATTAAAAATATAAAACTGAAAGAACAGTAGCTCACACCAATTGTGCTGAACTCTTGGGAATATTTTGATATAATGTTAAATTTCTAGATACCCATTGAGAGTGAAAGATAGAAAATTTAAACTGATAAAAGAAAGTGTTTTTCCAGAAAAGATGCAACTGGTCTCTTGAACTTATGCTTACATTATTGTGAAGAATTTAGCAGGTTAGGAAAAAATGGTTAGATATCAATTTAGTTAGCAAGGAAGTCCGAAGTTAAATGGCAAGGATTTAAAACCAAAACCAAAACCAAACCAACCTGAAACCAAAACCAACCAACCAACCATTTTTGGTAATTATTGGAAGGTGGAGGTAACTTTCTGCTAATGACTTAGCTTAGAAAGAGACTTTTCCATTATCAGCCTTCCACGGGATAGCTTTCTCTTAAGTAACTGGATTGGCCAATTTGGCTACTTTGAAATAGCTGATGGATATTAGACTCCTCATGTAATGCAAGAAAAACATCTTTTACAGTCTCTGAGAATTATCTTTGGAAAAGCTGGTAACTAGGCAGCTGAAGGTGAAGAATGCATAGACCAGATTTATAGGGAGATGATGGTGGTCATCTCTGAGAACCATATATTTTTCGTTGTGTAGCTGAATTGCTTTATGGGATTTAAAACAGTCTAAGCAGTAAATTGGATTTTTGTTGTGGAGACCACTTATATACGACCCACATATATGATACTGTACAACAGTATGCCAGCACAGACTGTGGCCATTAGTATTCCATCTATGCTGTAGCTATAACAAGGGGAAGAATGATGGTTCACAATAGTAATCTTGTCCCAGAAAGTTATAGTCTATAGGAATGACTCATTCTCTTGCAGGGATGTCTAATGGTTTGACTTTGCCCACACGGCAGAAAAGTAACTGTTAACCTGGTTGTTAAATTCACCTTGTATTGTTGCAGATGACAATACTGATAAACATCCCTCAGGGAGTTGATAGTTGAATCAGAATATATCTAGAACAACCATATATTATTACTAAACTAGAATATGTTATAGTTTATTTTACCTAAGTACAAATTAATGTCAATAGTATACTAGAAATTCCTGAATCTGCTGACATGGAAGAGTGGATTTTCCTACTAAAGGAAAAAAAAAGCAACCAAAAAAGCCAACCAAAAAAACTAACCAACCAACCAAAAAACCAAACCAAAACAAAAAAACAACCAACCCCCCCCTTCCCCCCCGCCATGACCTGGAGTTTCTCTCTAAGTGCTAGTAGCATCAAAAAAATCTCAAAATCTGCTGACAGTTCTGTAGTCAGTGCAGGTCTTCAGGACCTAAATATAACAATATTGACAATTATGCAAAAATGTCCTTTTCATTAGGATTTAAAAATTCAGTCATGAATTTATGAAATTTTCTTATATTTTGTTGATCAAATTACATTACTTCAGTGTGCTTTCTTTTTTGCATTGCAAAACATATATACTTCACATCTACCTTTCAAGGTCTATAGGAAACTTAGCTTGATAATATCTATACAAAGGACTGAAGTAATTTTGATAATTAAATACTGCTTCCTTCTAATATGAAATGAGCTATGCATAGAGATAAATGTATATTTTATTCAGTTTTAAACAATATTAGAGGTTCCTTTAAGATAAAATAGGTTTGTTTTTCTTGCTTACAGTTTAAAGTCACTTTCTGTACATCTGCCATACTAAAACTATCTACATAGACTATGTTTTAACTGAGGTTTACAAGCAGGCAATCCTCGTCTCCTTCAGGTCTTTTGTAACAGTATACAAATGGGAACTTTTATTGGATAAATGTTGTTTATTGTTACCTATGGGCTGCAAGAAACTGATAAAGCCTGCAGGTGGACTTTCTCTAATATTCTTACAAGGTGGTTAAAGTTGCTGATGAGAACACCTCTAGAATAGCAAACATCTATGAAAAAAAGGAATGGACCTCCCATTTTGGGGTGGAATATTGTGTGTTGGAAAAGTGAAATGAAATGGGCTCAGTGTGATGATATATCTAATAAACACTAAGTATGAAAATGAGGAATGTTGCAAAAAGAATATATATATAGATAGCTAGCATCTTTGACATATATCTTTTATTACACCAATTTCTAAAAAACAGAAACTTCAGTAAGCAACAGGTATGATATGACAAGAATGAGAAGAGGTAGATGCTATAAAGTGCATAACAGATCCATACAAAGTCCCAAATGGAACTCTACATAGCAAAGTGCTGAGTGAAAATAGCTCTGTTGCTAGGCTATTTCTGTAATGCAAATGTCCATGTACTGTACTATTTAGCTGTCATTTAGAAAGCAGATGTTGACAAATTGTGAAAAGTTTGTACAGTTTGAAGGCAACAGTAAATATTAGAGACAATTTTCAAATCTTAACCATTGACACAAGTTTTCTTCCATGGCAAAATGCAAAACAAAGCCAAAGCATAGTGGTTTTGAAATTTGAAACCAAGTCATTTCTTTGTTTACTGCCTTCATAGAAAGCATGTAGTATGGCACTTGATAATTCAACTCTATAAATATAACCTGGATGGAAAAGTCACTGTGAAATGCTAATCAAGGTAATTACCTCTCATAGCCATTTGATTATTAACAGTTGCAAAAATATTCTTTGCCTGGTCCCAGTGCCATTGTAAACATGTTATAGCAGACCATGAAAAAATGAATCATGGCTATATTAGTTTCTATTAATTATTTTTGTTTCCTCTGTGATTTCAAGTGATTACAGGAAGTGAAAATATATTTAAATATTTAAATGAATATTTAAAATATAAAATCATAACAAAATCCTCCATGCCAAGAAAAAAAAATCAAGTAAACCTCTTGATTGGCCAAAATACAGAGCTCAGAGGTATGAAAAATACTACTATAATGATAATACTAATACTAAATTACTGTCTCTAACAATGGAACAGTACAAATACTCACATAGCAGTGTGTTCTTAAAACTGTAAATGCAATTCTTTGGTCCCTGCTGCAATAACAGTTTTAGTTATTCCTTAATATTTAAAAACATCAGAAAACAATGATTTTTTTTTTAAACAATACTACATTGTAATTTTCATGCATAGTGGAATGATATGCATGAAAGAAACAACGTTGTCAAGGCATATAGAAAAAAGAGTAGAATATTCTAGTTGTGTGTTTATTGTTGTCATAATTAAGTTGCATTCTATCCCTACATTTATGACTTTTGGAATGCTTATCTACGTTTATTATAATATATATGTGTGTGTGTGTGCATATACATATATATACAACACTGGCACAGGTTGCCCAGAGAAGCTGTGGATGCCCCTTCCCTCAAAGTCCAATTGGATAGGGCTTTGAGCAACCTCGTCTGGTGGAAGGTGTCCCTGCCCATGGGAGTGGGGTTGAAAATAGATGAACTTTAAGGTCCTTTCCAACTTTAACCATTCTGTGTTTCTAGGACTAGAGAAATAAACCCAAAACTTAAAACTGAAGAGCCCTATTCTTCTACATTCTAACTAGTCTGCTTCAGACAGGTTTTTCAGTTGTCTTTTTTGTGTTCATTGTCTGAAGACAAGTAAAAGCTTGGTTTTCGATTACTGAACAAATGTAAATCCTATTTATTTTGATAGGAATGCTCAGAGCTAAACTGTAGAGGAACTAAAGGTGTGACTCAAAACCCATGAAACTTTATGGGAAGATGCTGATTGGTTACAATAGGTTTTGTATTAAATACACAGCCCAATACACACTAACAATCTCTGGAACAGGGATGATAAATATATATAAAAAATGATGATGGGAATGATAGACTTATTTTTTAATTAATTTTATATTTTGGTTAATTTGGGAATTTGGAATTTGGAGCCCTTTTTTACCTCAGTTAAGGGAAGATTTCCAAAAGTGGAGGTTAGAATAATGTTCCCAACACCCTTCTGCTATATTATACTGGACATAAAATGTTTCCCTGTCTTTCATATAACAAAAAATTCCTCTCATAACTACTATTTTTTTTCTTTTCACTTCATATCATAGTAGGTGTTTGAAGGGAGCAATCAATTGATTTGAAAAATTGTACTTAATTATTGAATTTTTTTAACGAATCTGAAACTTAATTATACTCTGGAGGGGTTTTCTTCTTTCAAGAAATCTTTTTGCTTTGTGGGGATGGAAAGGGAAAAAATCCCCACTGTGGATTAACTGTGGGGGAAGGAGAAAAATCATAAAGGAAAATCTACATTTTCCAAGTCCAAATTTTTAATTTAGATTTTTCTCCCTTGGAAGAGGGAAGTTATTTTCTATTTTAAACTCAAATATAATGTTCTTAAAATTGTTTTCCTGCTAGAAATTTCTGTCAAGCACAAATGTGTAAAATTTGCTAAGTCATTTTTGATATATTCAGTATGGAATTAAGTACTTACCTGCTGTGAGACTGAAAACAACATGCTTATGTTCTTCATGCTTGTGTAATGCATACATTGGACTTATGCAATGTATATATGAATTTACAGTCCTTTAGTTTTCCGCTTTTGTAAAGATTGTTATAGTGTCTCATTTATGGCATGATGGAATAAATAGTGTCTAGAGTGTCACAACTTTTTTACCAGATCTATTTGTCTCAGAATTTTAGATCTGTAAATAAAAAATCTTTTCCATTGTATCCTTACTTTCTTCTCCTCTCCTTTGTGTTTTATTTGATTATTTCTGTTGCCTTATGTTTTTACATTTTTTTGTTGTGTTCTGAATCCCTTCCTCTGTCATACAATGATAAAGTTTTTCTGCCCCTCTACCTGTCCCCCAAGGGCATTTCAGAATCAATATGGGAAACTGAAAGCTTAATTTCTTCCTACAGTGGTCAAAAATAAATTCTTTGTAAATACTTCTTTCTCCACTGTAGAGGATTCAGGCTCTGCCTTGAAGCATCACATGCTCCAGACCATTCTGTATACAGATAGCAATACCCATTGTTGGAGGAGAGATACCTTCCTCTAGCATCCTCTGGACTTGCCTCTGTTCTCTGCTGCACATTTTGCCTATATCTTCTATTTCAAAGTGAACAGGGGCCTGTGAGAAAAGTAAGTTGCTTTTGACTCAGTGCAAGTTTTCTGGAAGAAAAGGAATGAAATAAAGCCCATGGATTTGTTTTGTTTGGTTGGTTTTTGTTTTTGAGCTAGACTGTCTTCCAGCTAATTTAATTAATGAATTGGTAGGATTTATTCTATTTGTTTCTGTTACTCAGTGATGACTTTATATTCTATGACAGTGAGTTCATATTAAAAGCATAGATTCTGAAATATATGCAGATAGCTTTTCCTCCTTTCACATCCCCTGCTACTGCAGCTTTATCTCTGTACCAGAACAGAAATAACACGTGTGGTGATAATATCACAAGCTTTTTGCCCATGGATGAATTCCAAAACTCCACACAATATTTAGTATAAGTCAAAGCTGTTCTGGAAGTTCCTGGCACCTACAATTGTGATAAGCAAAATATGGCATCTCTCCTTTCCATATTGTGCTATTTTCACACATTTAGGCAAAGTTATAAAAAACACTTGAGCTCATCTAAAAGGTTGTTGTCACTTACAGAAGAAAATCCAGCTCCCATATTCCTCTGGCTTTGGCCGTGTGTTCTTTCCCTTGACTTCCCTTGTCTCTGGCAGTCATCAGGCATATCCCTTTGTGGATATGCTTCCATTTGGTAACTGGATTTATTTTTAATGGATTAGTTCTTCATCACAGTAGTTAAATGAATCAGTTCAAAGAGAAGTGTGCAAATCACTAGAAGTAGTGTGAAAATTCGAAGGAGGAGCCTCCCCTCCTTTGGTGTTTAGAAAGCTCCAAGATCCACTAAAATGTACATCTTTACACAGCTTTCAAAAGACGAGAAGAATAAATTTTGTTGTTATAATATTCTAGCTGCTAGAGGCTAAAAATATGTACTTTTTGCTAAAAATATGTACTTCTTGCTTCAACATTTTTTAATTCTAGTTACCTCTAGAATCTCTAATGTTTTTGAGTGCTCTAAAAGTACTTGTTTTGATATGTTTCGTTCTGATCAGTTTTTCTGTCCAGGCAGCAGACAAATCTTCACCCTAGAGATTTTCAAAGACTATTTGTATGGTAGCGAGATATCTGGTTCTTCTTAATTACTGTTTGAAGTTCTTGATATTTTTTTTATTTTTTATGTATTAAAATAAATTGACTGTTATAGAAAAGATAATTATTTATAGAGTCTGTTTAATTTCTGATGCTAAAAGAAGTAGAGAATTGTATAATAAAAGTTTCACACTGATAATGGATCATGGCATTTTTTAGAAACATACTTTGTAAAGAATATAATAATTATGCCAGAACCTGATGAGTAATTTATTGTTTAGTTCAAAGCAGCTGTTCAATTAAAAATGTTTAGCCTTTACCTATGAAATTTATTTTAAAATAATAGATTGCATGAGCAGTTTTGCTTTTTGACAGGGAAAAATTGTCATTTAACAAAAAGAAATTGGTTCATAATTCATATGTCGATTTGTTAATGAATTGTTGAATAAAGTATAAGGTATTTTTATTAGCATTTTCACTGAGAGTAAAACTTCAGTCAGCCACATTTGTTCAATTTTGTTTGCTTTGTTTTATAGGCTATTAAGACAAACTCTATTTACTTATGTTAAACTGATTGAATAGACATTTAAATAGTGTAGGAATTACTCCTTTTCAGATTTGAATTGGAATTCTTTTAAAGAAGGCTTTAGATTCCTTACTTTCTTCTAAATTCAATGTGTGAGTCACTGCTTCCTTGGAAGGAAAATTGGAATATCAAACATCAGTTGAATTTTACCTGGATGCTGCAGATCAGCTTGGAATACTCTTTGCTGCAATTCAACATTTTAAATAACTTTTCAACGTGTACATGTGCATGTGCATATGCACACACACAAAAATTAAATACTAATTAGATACAGGCTTGAGTACTACTCAGTAGAGAAGAGTTTTCCCTTTCCAATACACTTTTGACATTTCCAAAAAGTTTGTTCTAAATTCGTGTGTAAGAAAGAACATTAGATGTTGCAGTGGGTTGACCTTGGCTAGCTGCCAGATGCCCATCCAGCCACTCCATTAAAGCCCTTCAACAGCAGGACAGCAAGAGAAAATGACATGAAAAAACTCATGGGTCAAGATAAAGATGGGGAGAACACTTACCAATTACTGTCACAGGCAGAAAAGACTCAACTTGGGGAAAATTAATTTAATTAATTGCCAATTAAAAAGATAGTTTGATGGTGAGAAACAAAGACAGAAATTAAAACACCTTCCTCCCATCCCCACCCTTTTCTTTCCAGGCTCAACTTCACTCCATTATTATCTCCTCTACTTTCACCCTCCCTGAGCAGCACAGGGGAGATGGGAAATATAGGGATGTGGTTGATCCATATTAGTTCCTCTGTGCTGCTCCTTTCTCCAGGCTGGGTCTTCCATGGTCTGCTCCAATGTGGGTCTTCTTCATGGGCTGCAATTACTTCAGGGAATATCCATCTGCTCTTGTGTGGGGTCCTCCACAAGCTACAGTGTGGATATGTGCTCTAGCATGGTCCTCCATGGGCTGCAGCGGCATGTCTGCTACATTGTCTAGGGCACCTCCACTCCTTCTATGACCTTGGTGTTCAAATTCTGTTTTTCACACTTTTTTTCTTCACTCCTCACTGCTTGTGTGTCATTTTTCCCATTCTTAAATATGTTTTCATAGAGGTGCTACCAGCTTTGCTGATGGGTTCATCTGTGTCCTGCAGTGGGTCTGTTGTAGAGCTGGCTGAAACTATCCAGTATGGGGCAGCCCCTGGCCTCTCCTCACAGAGCCTCCCCAAATTCCAAAAGGTTGACACCTGCATCCAATGCACACATGAAACACAAATGTTATAGAGCCTCACTTTAGATCACTGTCAAGAAATTGATTGATTTATTGAATCGTGATATTTTCATATCACTCCTAAACTCCAGCAATACTTTCAGTGATATACTTCTAAACTTCAAATTTACTTACTAGTCACATGTCCAATCCCTTTCTGAATCCTTCTAAACTCTTGAGTTAATAAAAGAATTAGTTCAACAAGGTAATTGAACTTCATCTTATCAGTTTTAATTTGCCACTTTTAAATTTCATAGAAAGAATTAATAACTTTTATTTA
This sequence comes from Gallinago undulata, assembly GCA_026546715.1. NCBI lineage: Eukaryota > Metazoa > Chordata > Aves > Charadriiformes > Scolopacidae > Gallinago > Gallinago undulata. Next base: position 136,491,777 of record JAOTQQ010000012.1, on the reverse strand, counting down.
AATTAAAATAGTTATTTTTCTAATAAAGTATAGCAGAATACTAGCAAAAAGAGCATGATGCTTGATTATTTGAGTATTACAGGAAAATATATACTGGGTCAATGGAAAAAGTTTGAAGTAGGAAGGATTAAAAAAGATTCTATTACAATTTTAATTATTCTGGACTATATTACTTTCTAATATAATGCTGGAAAAATAGTTAGAACATATCTGCAGAAAAAACAGAAGCACAAAGGGTAAGTCATTATTTCTCCCTCCAAAATTCATTAATAAGTGTGAGTAGTGACTTGATTGCCATCATGAACAATTGTGCGATCCAATTCACCAGAATTCTTTTGAAGCATCCTCTTTTGGATTAGCTTCTATTGCTCCTTGACTTTTTGGTCTTTAGATTCTTGGAACTTGTTGTTCAGACATGGTCTGTTCTGATCAAAGGTCAGAAAGGCATGGATGCATAAGTGGGTGCATAGAATTTGGGTGCATAGAGAAAAGGCCATGGCATTGAAGAGTTAAAGGGAAATTAGTTTTGTACTGACAGTTAAACAGCGGTCAGAAATAAATCATCATGGAAATATGGTTGATATGATCCATTAGACTAGATATGGGACTCTCAGATCTTCAGAAATTTAAACTAATATGTACAATGTAAATAACAGGTTTTTTACTTGCAGAAATGTTCTGGTATCTCATTTTAAAATATTTTCTTTTTTGTGTGTGTGAAACTTTATTTTTATCATTATTCTATCTGAACAAGAAATAAAAATAACTCAGAAAACCCACCCCAAACGTATATTGGAAACTAAAGAAAGTAGGGTGTCTTTGAGTGAATGTAGAAATACTCTTTTAAGATCGGTACAAGAAATAAATAGTAATATGTACTAATAAAAGTTTATAGCTGTTTTAGATGGGAATCTGTTGAGGTTTTCAACTGAAATCACCACAACTGGACCGACAGATGACCCTTCCCACCCTCCCCCCCCCAAAAGAGGAGAGGAAAGGATAAGGAGATTCAGAAGTTTAGAATTAACTAAAACTACTTTAATGAAAACTTAATATTAAAATAAAAAAGAAGAAAATAATCAAATAGATACAATATATACAAAACTGGATTCAAGCTCTGGACTCAGGAACACACTGATCAGGATCAAAAGCATATGAACAGAGAGTCCTCTTTGGACGTCGGCCATCGCAGGAAGCGCACTGACCCTTTGATCCCTCAGTTTTTATACTGAACATGGGGCAGATGGGATGGGTCACCTGTCCTTTCCATTTCTGACTCTCTAAGGGGCAAATGACAAAAATTGGCTGACCTTGGTTGTTATAGCAATACGTATAAGCAAGGGCCTCTCTGAATACCATTCCTTGGCATTTATCCCAAACATTGGCCTTATCATCCTGAGAACGAGCAGTTTCTCCACAATACGCTGTTAAATACAGAACACAAAATTGGTTCAGTTTTACTTCAAACCGGGACAGAATCAGTTCATTTTTACTGGAGTGATGGTAAAAATTACAATTCATTCATTTTTTCTAGGAGTTCTACAGTGAAATTTATCTTTCACCATCAGTTTTGTAGGTTGACATGTTAGATACTGTTTTTCTCAACTTCAGCAACCTTTACATTTCCTTAGTACTGTCCTTTGAGCTTTGTTTTGTTCCCCCTCCTCTCACCTCTGGGGACACCTTATTGCAACCTTTCAGTATTTGAAGGGGGCCTGCAGTAAAGATGAGGACAGTAGTAGGGCCTGCTATGGTAGGACAAGGGGTAATACTTTTAAACATAAAGAGGATAGATTCAGACTAGATATAAAGAAGATATTTTTTTACAATTTGGGTGGCAAAACACTGGAACACATTGCCCAGAGAGGATGTAGATGTGTCATCCCTGGAAACATTCAAGATCAGGCTGGACAGGGCTGTGAGTGACCTTATCTAGTTGAAGAGGTCCCTGATCATTACAGGGGGCTTGGACTAGATGACCTTGAAAGGCTCCTTCCAAACCAAACCATTCTAGGTTTCTATGATTTTATTTAGATTAAGGACTGTGAAAAAGAACTGTGTCTCTACATATATTAGGGCTTTTGAAACAAGTCTGAATCGTCTCTTTTTCTTTGAACCTGTTCCTTTCTAGCGCTCTGGGAAAAGAGCACTTTCCAACATTTGTGTGTATTGTGAGAATAAGCATGTTAGAATCACAAGGTCTTCTTTCCTGTGGTATTTGATCACTTAGGTATGTTACCTCGATCAGGCTAAAAGATGCTATTCTCACACAGAATAATTTGAATCTGAAATAATATGTTTAATGGACAATTATGGATTAGATCTGATCACCCAGAGACATTGGGCCATCTCCATCCTTGTAGATTTTCAAGATTTAACTGTAAAAAGCCCAGAGCAACCTATTCTGACCTCAGACCTGACCCTGCTTTGAGCAAGACGCTGGTCCCTTCCAACCTGATTTATCATGTTGTATTGTGTTGTGGAATGAATATTCATCAGCATGTAGTCCAACAAGACCAAGTGTCAGTAGTATCTTACTAAGTTTAAGCTGTATTTATTTGGTAAGTATTAAGTGATAATGTCTGCATACAAAATATATAATAAGTTACTAGACACAGCAGAAAATAACACAATTGGTAGGATTGTATTTAGCTTAGTGGGACAAATCTAATGGTTATGCAGTTTCATTTGTTTATGTACTATGGATTTTAAAGAATAATATACTCTGAAGATTGTCAAGTTGCATATATATAACAGATAAAAACTGATAGTGGAAGAAAAAGAAAAGTTACATTAATATTATAAAAGCAAAAGCTATAACTAGAAATATTTATTCTGTGCTTTGAAGACATCAGATATTTCAAATTCTTGCAAACAGCTAAATATGGAATAATCTCTCTACTGTCTTCAGAAAGTTTGACTTTATCTCTGTGGAAGATTCTCAGTGAAGGTATAAAAAAGTTCATTTTACTTATTTTTATACTTGACATTTTGCTTACTCTTTTTCATAATCTATCTCCATTTGACATTAAAAATAAACAGCTCTTTGGAAATGAAATTAAAACTTATAATGAATGGACTTTGACACTAATTTTGCAAAGTTATAATAAATCAACATGTTGACACATTTTACATTTCTGCATTATTTTATATAAATTAGGGACAAATATTTTTTACACCTTTCTTATTAGGCTAGAACTGTTCTTGTTGTAAAATTCTTATGAGCTAATCAAAAGTTTATGGAGATCAAATGAAAGACTGCTAATCACTTAAAAGTTCTTTTCGTGAACCTCCATGTATACTATCCAAACCAAACTTAAATATTCTAGATGAACTGTATTTTCTTTGGAAATCAGTAAAAGACTGTAGGAAAGGTATAATTTTGTGAACCTGGGGGGAAAAAACCCAACACATTTATTCAAAATTACATATTTAAAAGGGTAATCAATGCTTTGTCAAACAGCAATTATCTAAGATACTAAGGCAATGAGGAAATGCTGTCATTTATCACGCTAGTATCTCAAGTAAACAATTTATCTAGGAGTACTTTTGTATGACTAATCAAGACTGCTTTCCATCATTTTAACCTTGCAATTATGAAAAGATTGCTCTAATTTGATCCTGCATTTGGGAGTTTGTCTTTCCTTGAGGGCTTGTGAGTTTGAAGTCCAGCATGCAACTAAAAGTTCATTTGATATATGATTAAAGGTTTATTCCAAGGATCATAGTAAAAGCAGAGACCAAATGATTGATAAAACTTTAGAAATTTCCAATCAGAAGCCTTAAAATCTTTGAAACCATAAATCTGAGATGCTTTGTCATTTTTAAATGATGATATAGATGATTAAGAAAAAAAGAGTGAGAGCGTAATAACGTTTGGAGTAACAGCCTTTTAAAATCTAATTTAAAAAAAGGCAGGCAGAGATTCAACTGTTTACTGTTGTATGCACATTTTCTTTGTGAATCTGTGCATATGCTGAAATACAGTAACTCATAGGAAGAAGAGACACAGTGATTCTCACTGTAAATGGTGAGTTTTCAGTGTTTGTGTTATCAGTGTTTTAAGTGTTTTCAGTCATTTATAAACTAAAATATATTATTATAGATTCAGTTTATTTACTATATTTTAATTAATAGTGACAGAACATTTAGAAATTTCTGCAGGCATAAGACAGCGTTTTGTAATGATCTCCATTTGACCCTTTCTGTTACTGAAAAAATGTATAAGGATGGAGTTGGAAAACTTAGACTCATAGAATCATAGAATTGTATACATAGAATTCAACTTCCCTGCATATGACATAGATTCATTCAAAACTAGTCTCAGCTGGAAACAAACATCTTTTCTTCACTTCATTTGTACATAGGGAAATTTTCTGCATTTGCATCCTGAGTACTTTGGGACATCAGAGGACTCAAAATCTGTCTTATTTTGCCAAGAAGTCTTAACAAATAAAGAAAAACCCCACAAAAATGAATTTAAAAGCTGTTATTAGTAATCCACTTACAATATTACTAACATTCATGGTCCAAGTAACTAAGAATTACAGGAAAATCTTATTGATAATAGAGTTCAATTTGTAAAGAAACTTCGTAGAATCTACCTCTTTTCTCTGGTGCTGTTTTCACCCTTCTGATGTCCCTCTGGATCCTCAACAGCTTTGGTTTGCCTCAGGAGGATGAAGATGGCACCAGGGGGTGGCTATGGTAAACAACCAGCAGGATGAATTCTTTGCCAAGGAGTATGTTGGTGATGATGGAGATTTCCCTCTCCTCAGTCTGGGTCTACTTGGGGTTATTTATACACATCTCTTTAATCATATCTCATAAGCCCTTTTCTTTGCCTCCTAGTTATCAAGAGTTTCTGTTCTCTACATCTTCTTACACAATGAGATGATTACAAAAACATTGTCAGATTCACGTTACTGAAATTACTTTATAAAACATTGTAATTTTGCATGCAAATAATATCTAAATTCTAGATGTATATTGTTACTGCACATAATATAGCAACTTTAATTTCACCATATTTACTACTGAAGTTTCAGAATTTCTATTAACAAGAAGCTTTTCAGGAAGTACATCTGCTCTTTCTAATGTAAAAGAGATGAATGAGTAAAAATATCCCTCAGCTTTTTCCTGAACTTCCAGAATTATCTATATTCTTTGAGTATCCACATAGCTAGCTTCATACTTCACATTCACAGCTTCAATGTCTACTAGGTGGACAGATAATATGTCCATTTCCTGTGAGTATAAGATACGTGACAAGCTTGTTAAGACACCCATAAAGACAAAGTAAATATTAATAAACATTGTATTACATTACATCTTTTTATCACTGTTGTATACTGGATAGCACTCTGTAGCTGAACTGCAACATCTCCATCAAATATTCTAGTAGAATGTTACAGTTCTCAATTTCATTTTTTTAAGAGTTGAGACAGAAAAAAAAAAAAGTGTATTTCAGTCTCTGACCTCTGTAGACATTGTCTTTTAGTTCCCATGTCTTCTCACCAGAGCAACGAGTATCAGTTGTTTATGGGATTTCTGTGTGTATTTCAGTCAACACTAAATGAGCAAATTCCAAAAACAAAAAGGGTAAGAGGGTAAGGACTGAGTGAATAAAAATTCCAGCAAAAATATTAATAATAATAAAAAATTCCTACCTGTCCTAGTATAAATTTCTTCTGTCAAAGTGGTGGACCATAAAAGCATGATTGAAGTGCCCAACATAACCTGTAGGCACATCTAGAACCCTTAACAGATCCTGCCTGGCCTCCACTCTCCAAAAGAGCATGGTTCTCTAGTTAGTCCAATGTCATATCTACCAGCTCTATGATGATGTCTCAAATACCTCCTCATGTCTAAAATAGAGACACCTGAATCACTCCGTTAGATATTTTAAATTTAAAAATAAAGTCAATGTAAATGGAATGAATATGCAAATGGAATGCAAGAGAGAAAATTGCTGTAAATTAAAAAAACTCAGCTACTACAGGAGATTTGAATTTTAAATGTGTTTAATATGCAGATGATACAATCTTAAGGAGATGACTGCTTGTTTTGCATAAGTACTGCACCTAAAATTTTGCTTTTACCAGGGTACTCTTTCTAAGTTAGCCATTTAGTTGCAACTGGTCTGAATCTAACCACTTACAGCTGGTTACCTGACACCTCTCTCCTGCAGTTATGCACTTGGTATGTTTCATTTTAAATGGCAAAGAAATCTATTCTAGCTAACGTTTATAAGTTTTTGTAGAGTTTTACACAAATGAGACTTAAGCTCTGAGGTCAATGTACTGTAGGACCCAATGAATAATACTCAATTATTAGGTTACTTCAAATGTCTGAACAAATTACATTACATTCCCTTTTGAATATTTGTAGTATTTAACCAAGTGATATTTGCATTTTGTTCTCTTTTTACTTATTAAAATTTTTAATTAATTTTGCATCCACTAAACCACAAATAAAACCTTGGCATTTTTTCATATAAATTTAAGTGTAGCAACCAAATTAAAGAAACAATCTGTACCTTTCTGAGTCATTGCAGTGTAATGATGATGCTAAAAGGCACACTACTGAAAGCTAAGTGTTATCAAATGGCTCTAATAGTGATTTGTTTTGCATGAGGAGCTGTAATGCTCGCCATGCTAGTAACATATGTGTTCCTTTTAAAAATCCCCTACCCATCTAGATCATGCATATGTACCATTCATTCATTAGATTAACTGATTTGGAATAAATGTGTTTTTCTTTTCTGCTTGATATGTGTTTATACCCACAATTCCCTCAAATCATTGAGTAGCTAAATAGTTACCACCTAGACCTGCTGTATGCTGCAAATTAAAGTTTTATTCAAATTATTGGCTAGTTTTTATGTCAGGCCAGTTTACTTTCAAGTGATCATAGTTATCATTTCATTAGTTTATGAATAAGATAATGGGAAAATTACACTGATATTGACTTTTCAAAGAATTATGCATATACCCGTAAGCATTTTATTAATTTGCTTTATTGTTAGAACAAAAATATATTCTCATAATCAAATAAAAAGTGCATTTCCTAAGTCCTAGATATTGTCACTCATTCTCCATCTTTGTGTATTAATTTAAATTCTTTAATCTAGTCTTGCTTTTATTACATTATTCATGAAGAGGCCAATAACAAAAATAACAGGTTTGTGGGTACACACACTGATGACTTGCTGCATATATAGAGATATGTGTAGACATTTAAGTGTCATTGCTATTTTTGTTCATGTTTTCCAATTTTCAGGTCATTATGTTGTGAGTAATATTATCTTATTATTTGGCTTTCATACCTGTATGATTGTAACCCATAGCATACATTGGCTATTGCAACGTCGTCTTCACTTTTTTTCCTGGAAAAAAAAAAAGAGACAGGTTACGGTGGTGGAGTTTTTTTTTGCCAAAGATTGTTCAAGAGAAAACAATAGTATAACACTCTAAATTAGAGTATCCATTAACAACACCAAGTAGATAGTCAACAGAGTTTCATGATTCCCACAGCAAATGAGTCTCATGCTAAATTACTAGTATACTATATAGAACTCACCTAAAGTTATCTTAACATTAAGAATAAATTAAACATTAAAATAAATGCTAGTACTACAATTACAATAATATTTCAGGAAATCATTTTGAATTCTAGGCTTCTCACCTCTCTGTGTCCTTCCTTCCGGTGAGAGTAGAAATACTGATAATGGCATCACGTAACTTATCAGTTAATTTCAGAACAAGACTCGGGCTGATTTTCAGTACAAGCAGCAGAAAATGTATTCAAGCAACATTAAACATCATTGGTGCTTGCGGTACTTATATTAAGCAAAATTTTAAAAATATACCTTTTCTTCTGGTAAAAAAATATCAGTGTTTACATCTTTTTTTCAAGTGTTTACAAGACCAACCTATGAATTGGGTGTTCTCAAATCCTATAAAGATGCAATAATAAAGATGTATTGCAAAATCTAACATCTGTTGTGAATCTTATTTAATACATTGCTGACTTACAGTGTTTTTTTAACAAAGTAGTGAGGAGCTTTGGATGTTGTTTATGCATGTGTACAGTAAATTTCATATCTCATATATAGCAGTAAATCAAGACATGATCATGAATACGTATTAAAAACAAAAAATCAAACAAAAAGAAGTAGGAAATTTGTTCTAAGAATGGAAAGGGAAAAGGTAAATCTTGAGCAACCTGGACTAACTCTCCTGTTAAGCTTACTTTTAGCAGGATGTTGGCCTATCTGATCTCCACACATCCCTTCTGACCCAGTTTTTTCTATAATTCTAAATACAAGGTAATACGTAAAAATAGGGCTCAACTACAAACACATGAAACAATATTAATCATTAATAAAAGAAATCATCCTAATTTGCCATACAATTTAGCATATATGTATGTCTAGATTTCACTGGTGAGTACACACAGCTAAATTATTCAACTTTTTCTTTACATATTTTTGACAGATATATACTGTAGGTTTTTTTGGTCTGAACCCTGATGGGATTATACTCCTAGAAAAGAGAAAGTGTTACCATATGTGCGTCAAATGAAAAGAATGTGTAGAGATGAGTATCTATTGAGCATATCAGCAGTGCTAAGAGTACACAAAAATTGTTCTTTCATCTGTGTCTCAAACATAGTGTTTTTAATAAAACCAACCAACTAAACAAAGAAAAGCCCTAGCAACCATGTAATTCCTTGCAAGACTGCTTTCTTTATGGATGTTTTATTTCAAAACAGTGCTCTTTAGATTTCCTGTTTGAGTTGAAAGCAGAAATATCTTCTCTGAGGCTAAAATACATATCTTAAATAATCTTAAATCCCCTCATTAAAATAAATCATGATCCCCTTTCTTTCATCACATCGCTGCAGAAAATTCATCCAGTAAAAATTTTTAACAAACATCTGTGTAAAATATATAACACATTAGATGTTTGAGCATAACCCCAAATAATGTAAATTGGCTGGTGTTTAGAGGGTGTTTTTTTTCATCTACTGATAATCTTGACCATTTTTAAAGTCCAGTTTCTATTTCTAACTATCATCTCTACTACGTACAGTTTTCTCAAACTGATTTTTGTTGCCTGGTTGAGTATCTGTGAGAAACACAAATTTTAGTCAGGGACAAATTCTGGGACCTACACAGGGGATTTCTCCTCCTGTGGCTCAACTCTTTTATTACGTATACTTGCTTTTATCCCCTATTATTCATACATATTCATGTTTTTTCTGGTAAAATGATTTACATAGTCAATGAGTTCTCAAAATGTAACCCACCCCTGAACACACTTCCCCCCTTCTAGTGGAGCAAGCACAATGCTTCCTCAGGGGTCTTCCTGGTGGTCATCAGAGGAAGGCTTGAAGCCTTCATCACTGTGTCCTTCCTGTGGCTTCTTCATTCTTTACATAACTGACAGCTCTGCGGTTATCTTAGCTAACCACACCATCCCCTGTTTTGCCATGGTTCAGTACTTTCCACTGTTGCTTCTAACATTTTATCTAACACTATTTTATCTAACCTTATTATCTTAAGATATTGTAAGCACATATCTATTTTAGCTGCAGCAAATTTTTTTCCTAAATTACTTATTATAGTATCCATAAAAGACACAAAAATTTTGTACTGATTGCTTAAACTTTCACATAAAAATAATTTTCTCAAGTAATATGAACTACATACTTTTAAGTCAGTTGCCATTTCCATGATGAAATGCTATTCGGAACAGCAACCTGTCACACAGTTTTATTTTTCAGTCAACTAACTATGCGTTGTGCTTTTTTGTTTCTTAGGTTAACAGGATTTCATCTTCCTCCACCTGTGACAAGTACAAAATCTGTATTTTCACTGCGCTTGACAAGTGACTTTGCAGTTAGTGCTCATGGGTTTAAAGTTTACTATGAAGGTAAGACATTCTTATCAAAAGATTCTTACCAAATATCTATACAAATACACATTTATAACCTTATCAAAGTTACAGTGTATGTTTTTTTTCATTCAGACACATAAATTCACATATGAAAACTTCCCTTCCCTTCCCTTCCCTTCCCTTCCCTTCCCTTCCCTTCCCTTCCCTTCCCTTCCCTTCCCTTCCCTTCC
>JAOTQQ010000012.1:136450790-136476996 GCA_026546715.1 Gallinago undulata | reverse complement strand
AGCGGCGGTTAGCGCCCTGCTGAGTGCGAGTGGCTGCCACGTGGTCCTTTGTTGCCGTCTGAGGCTAAACCACGACACCTAGGAATTCACATCAAATTAGCTAGCATATCCTTCTGGTCTTGGAATACTAATTGTGCATGGCAAACATCCCAACGATGCCTGTTCATAGACTTGTATCTACTATCTACAGTAGTAGCAATGCAGAAATAAAATGGCTGTATATTCAGGGAAATAAAGAAAGATGCTTATTAGGGTTTAACTTCATTGTACCACTCTTCAAAATAGTCATTCACATGGTAGGTAGTTTTGAACTCTCTTGGTATAAGGAAGGCAAAGGGAAAGTTCTGATTTGCAATATTTTAAAACTACTTTAGTAAATTAAAGGGATTTATCAAAGAATAAGCAAAGTTTAGAGAAAGAATAAACAAATATGTAAGCTATAAAATATGGTTCTACATCCTATTGCAAAGTGATTTTTTATATTGGTGTGTTTTGTCTACAGCTCCACTACGAAAAGAAAATTTGCACAGATTGTATGCTGCAATTAACAATAACAAAGTATTATTCTGCTTTTGATCATATTTTTCATACTTCAGCATCAATAAGAGAAGAAAAAGCAAAACATGAAGCCCACCCTATTAAAAGTTTCAAAATACCTCTGATTTTTACCTGACAAAACTATAAATCAATATTATTTCCCATTTATTTGATACAGGGATGTATAGCCACATGGTATCTTCTAAGCCAATGTTTTTTAAAAACATAAGTAACATTTCCAAAACACCCTCTGTTAGATACTACTTAACATTGTCACTAAATAAAATAAGTATTGGCTAGGAAAATACTTCTTTCTTTCAGTTGATCCAGTGTAGCCGGTGTGTCACAATATGTCATTGCTTCGGGACTATCATGATAATCTTAATGCCAGAAGTACTTGTAATGCTGTAGCAAAACCAGGAATCACTCTTAATGAATCTAATACCAGGTTGCCTTGGCGCAAATATTAAAATATGTTTTAAATACATTACCTATATGTTGTATTGTTCCCACCATTCCTGTATAGGAATCCAGAGAGAGTAAGGGAAAATTGACCTGTGGACTTAATTTGGTTAATTTTTATTGCATTTCACACCATTTTATTGAAACTGCAATCACTAATTTGGATTTTGCTAAAGAATAACTGCTGGAAACAGATTCAGCACTTGAAGACATCAAGATTTAAGAAAACTATCACTTTCTTTGATTCTGCTGATGACTCTGCCTCACTTAGAAGTCAGACTTTTCAACTCTGATTTTTAAACGTCCAGTCACTGGCTCTTGTTCTGCTATTATATTCTAATTTACAGAGCCCTTATTATTAACATCTGTTAGTTCTTATGCTATATTTTTAGTAACTGCGATAAAATTACACACTTCAGAGTATTCTTTTTAATATGGGCTTTTAAAGTCTTAACATAAAGTATTCTGTTCCAAATCACAAATTATTTTGTGCTATTCTTCTGCATTGTCATCATATTTTGAGCGTTGTGATGTCCATCTGGAAAACAGATCTGGTCAGTATGCTCATCTGGCTGAGCCCTGCACCTGATCATCATAATTTGTCCTACCTTCTTGTTAAATTCTTTTTTAACTTTGGGTGCAGTATCACCCTCTATCCTGTGTTTATGTGAGGGCTTCAAGGGCTGAGTCCCAGCTATGAGAATCAGACTGGGGGTGTAGGTGCCCCTGGACTGTGGAATCAGTTACTGGAGCAAGTGGGGACTCAGTGCCTGCTACTGGAGTAGGTGGAGGTCTTGGCTGCAGCTCACTGGGGCAGAAACAGTGTCTGTCCCAAAAACCAGCTAATAGTAGGAAGTGGCTTGAGTGAAGTGAGAGGATCAGCTCCAGCACCTGGAGCAATTCATGTGCCTGGTGCTGGGGACATGTGGAGGGCAACTGTTCAATCTGCTTCAAATCAGGTGTGTATGTGTCATTCACCAGTACACTTGCAGCTGGACTCGCCAGCAGGTAGGAAGTACTTGATCTGGGATGAGATATCAGGTGGGTGGAGAGCCCACGCTGGATAAGTGCGTGAGTGCCTTGTGTTTGCTAGTGAGCATCAGGCTGGACAAGCCAGCAAGCAGGGGACCCATGGGGCATGTAAGAAGGCCTGGGATCTGGGCAGGGATGCTAGGTGGGCAGCAGGGTTATGCTGGCACTTAGGGGATCCACTTTTTATAAGCCATGACGCCCCTCACCAGTGTTTGTGCCCCTACATTATGCTGCTACATAGTGAATCAGCGCTTTTAGGTTCCTTTCTTGTTATCTGTTCTTTTTTCCAGTTTTTTTTTTTTGGTCTGTATTTCTTTATATTTTATTTCATTAAAAAATTACCTTGTTAGCCTCATGAGTCATTTGCCAAAGTTCACTTCCCCTTGAAACAGTTGGTTGTCTTTTAAAAAAATCGGTTGTCTCTCTGGCTGCCCTTTCTCCTCATAATTGCTTCCCAGGAGATGCTGCCTAACAATTCCCCAAATAAATCCAAATGTGATGCCTTAAAGTCTAACATCCCAATTTTGCTACTTAACTCCCAGCTTTCTGCTAATCCTGGGCTCAATTTTCTTCTCTTCTACTCTGCAGTTAGGTCCCCAACCCCTGATAAGACTATTTTTAAAGGCCCTCATTTTGAGATAAGCAAGTTCACTTCCAATTATGTCCTCCTTTTCCTTGATCAGGTGGTTTTGTTTCTTCCCAGCAGTCCTACTTCATCTTCAGGTAAGGTACCATGATTAAGGAGGTCAAACCCTTGAACTCTGCAGCTAGACACTGGTCTGCTGGATGTGCTTGCTCATAGCCAGAGCTTTTCTCCTAACCAGAAGTATTGAAAGGGCTGCCAACACCACCAGGGGTCATATCCCCATCACTCTTGCCCTGAGAATTTCATACCAACTTGATCTGCTTGAGCTTTCCCATTGGCCACTTTATTACGACTCTCATGGGTGAACTGCATGAAGTAGCAGTTGTGAAGCTGAACAAACAGCAATTGCTCTGTGAAATTATGTGTCTGGGCTCCAGGCAAGGAACACACTGTCCAAGACTATGGGTCTGGCTTGCAGGCAGGGGACTGTGCCATGCAAGAAGAAGTGGCTAACCACTGGTACCTCTCAAAGGCTCACTATGGATGTCACTTTAATACAATATGTTAATAAAGCACAGTTAAAAAAGTACAGTATGTGAAAAAAGAAAGTAAACATTGTTTCTGCTGCCAAGAATTTGCCATCCTATTTTAAAGAGAATATGTTCGATAAATTCATCTATATAGACTTATCTCCTTTGTTCTTTAATTTGCAAAATAGCATATCATTTGTAGAAAAAATGCTCATGCACATGTGCTTGATTAGAGACCTAGTGTTTTATTCTCCCACAACTACCAGTTGGACTTTAGTCTGTTGGATGCTAAATTTTCTTTGACAAATCTTAATAAATAAATAAATAAGTTGATTGATTAGAGTGCCACAGAACCTTGCATAATTTTGTTCCAGGCAAAATGAATGGAAATATATTCATTTGTTTTAATATCTGCAAAAAATTCATTGTTGGAAAGTTAAAAATGAATGAGTAAACTATCATTTCATCTGCCTTAAGAAATATTTAATTATTGGAAGAAAAAAATGTTGCTCCCTTAGTCTGGAAAAAATCTACTTACTATTTCAATGTTCTGTTTAATTTATTTCTTTCAGAATAATGTTGTTAAATAAGCCATATTTGTCAGCTTATGCTACTGTAATTTATCATTTTGATACATGCCTCATATTGAAGTTTACCTAAGACAATGATTAATTTGAGATCTTAATTATATGTCAGCCTTACTTTAGTTTTTTTTCTCATATTTTCAATGTCATTTTTCATTAAAAATATTTAATGCAAGTCATGAAAGAAATTTCTCAAGAGACTCTAAGTTTTTCATTCTGAACTTACATTCTTCAGCTACTGGACTGTCATATTATTAAGATAAATACAATACCCTGACAAAAACAAATCTTAAAGCAATCTAATTTAAGATTCACATTTTGATCCTTGTCTAGACAAGCAGTGATAACTCTAATCCAGTATAGTCAAAACAATATTCTGCAGGAACTAATACACTGCTCATTAAAGTATCAAATAAATGCAGTTCCATATTCATAAGCATGTTCTCCCTTCATGCTTTTTCTAAGTTACCGCTCAATAACATTTTGAAGTAGTAATACACAATACCAGATTTTGAAATATCCATGAAGTTTGTAAAAATGAAACTACTGCTGGGTAACACTTACACCTCTAGAACTACATGGCTGAATCCTGCATTTGTTATTTGATAAGATTTTGGCTTTGAATTGTGTTTGCTTTGATAGAACTTCTGTATCAATAATACCAGAAATGCACAGATATGCAAGAACAGGTTCAGTATGTTCAGCATGTCTTAAAAACACTTCGAAGATTAATAGGAAACTACAGGTGGAGACGTTTATTCATTATGAGAACACACATCTTAGTAATACAGAATTATAATCAAAGAACAGGCTCACTTTGTCATCTTACCAGGTTTTCAAAGTTAGCTAAGTGGTTTTTCACATGTGAGTTAAATTTATAGTTCACATTTGGACACCTATATCCATAATAAATTATTCATACTGTTGAGCATTCAGTAGTTCCCACTAGGCTCAATACAAACTATGTGACACTTAAAATGTTTAGGAATAAGTAAATTTTTTTTAAGCTTATAAATTAGGCATCTCATTGTGTCAGTCACTGACATTATCCAGTATAATTATAACCATTTAGTTTTGATTATAATGAAAAAATTATTTTAATAGGAAGAGAGAAGTAATTGCTTACTAAGCACCAGAATTCTCTGCCTTTTAAAATAAACTAAAACTTATTACAAGTTTATTTTGGAAGATATTTTATTTTTTGATCAACTATTAGCAAACAATTGTTCATTAGCCAAAGTGGTCATTCAAGCAAACCTCAGTGTAAATTTAGTCAGATTTGAGAATGGGTAGATAATAATGCCATAAACTACATGAACAGTCAAATGCATTACAATTTCAGGGGAAAAAAAAGAAAAAAAAAGTTAAAATAATTGAAAACAGTTGTGTCTATAAATATAAAATATAAAAAATTCTATCTGTAAATACTAGTTCTCTGGTGGGAGGAGCCATTCTTCTTTGGTAATTCTGCTCTTCTGTTGATGAATCCCTGTCTGAACATCATAAGGAAAGAAAAAAAGCCTTTCCTTTGTTAGATTGTTGGCAGCAGGCCACTAAAATCCCATGAACCATAAGTTGTATCTTACAGTTAAGAATTAATTAGCTATGCTCTTTTCTAAGATCCACACTATAGATGTAATTACTTAGAAGTTTACATACTTTTAAAATATCAGTTCATTATAATTAGGGCATTTTTATAAAGAATTTTCTGAAAATAATGACAATGAAATCATTAAGAAGTTCATTAAAATATCAGCTTGAGTTTTGGTGCAGAATTCTTATACCTTCCTTGCTTTTGGTTTTCATCTTACATTCTGTAGCTTCCCTGCTATGAGTAGAGCATCTGAAGTGAGTATAGAGAAAGTGATCAGACCTCATATCAGAAAGCAATCCTATTGTTTCCATATAAAAAATAGAAGATTAGGAGTCCTCTTTATTTATTTATTCAATAATTAAAGATGAAATTAAGGCATTAGGATCACAAACAGTTTTTATTATTTTTTAATTGAATTTAGCATTTATGTTGTTTTTCTCTTACTGTTCTGTAAGTATGCCTCTGAGGAATAAGTGTTCTATGTTCTTTTAGGACCAGATAACATTGCCGCTTGTATCATTCAATTCCAAGTCTCTCTAAAGAGATAATCAACACTGATGCACTTAGTGGCAGCTGATTTTGTGATGAAATTCATCTATGAAATTATTTGAAACCACAGGCTAAAAAAAAGCTACTGAACTATGGCTTCTCAACATGAGCGCTTCTGTCCAGGTCTGGATTGGTGTTATATAGAAATGAAAGCATATGCTATATGCTTATTCCTTTCAGCACCCTGTCTCTCTAGTTTACTAGTTATTAGTAAGTAGATAAGAATAAGATGCTTATAGTCAAGTTGTATTGCAAAACAACAGCATGCTGTGTCATCCTTAATTACAATGTAGTGTTGCTCAATCCTGTACTTGTCACAAGATGTCTTATTGCAAGCAAGAAGAATGTGTTATTCTGGGCATGAAGCATCTTCATATGGAAAAATTTTCTACTTCCATCCACAATTCTGTTACTGTCACACCTAAAATACATTCCAACTTCACACATGCTTCACACATTCACACATAATAAAAACAGACTCTTTATAACTCAACCTTTTCGAAGGCTCTGCAGTCACTTGAAAGGGTCTTTTTTAAAAGCTTTCTTTATCAATTAGATACATTTATTTATTTACTATTCATAGAATACCTTTTAAGCCTAGGAAAAGTTGCTGAAAACCAAGGAGTTAGTTGGACAAAATGAAACAAAAGAAGAAATTCTTGGAAGGTGATAATAGAAAAGGAGACATTGATAAGCATTGATAAAACAGATTTGGTTATAACTGCGAAATTGTAAAAAGACTCATACCACAGGAGTTTCTCACATTGGTTTTGGTAGGCAACATATTTCAATTTTGACCAATGGACCAAGAAAAATAGGGAGAGTATTTGAGAAGTTTTCAGAGGGGTAACCATCAAATTGGTAAGATTAAACCAGAAGTAAAGAGCAGGCAAAGAAATTGAAAAAAGTAGTGGAGAGACTATTACTTGAATTTTAGTATTAAATATCACTATTGCTTTTGAGGTGCTATAGACTTAATCTGGTCCCCAGCCTTATATTCCTTTCTCCCTTCTTGTTTGCTCACTGTAGCACTCACAAGGTCATGTAGGGAGCCAGATCAGGGAATTGGTATGGATGAAAACATAACATTTTATTGCCTCTGTATTATTCTCTCTTTTTTTTTTTTTTTTTCCTCTGGTCCAGCCTCCTGCGTGGTTCACAAACACTAACAGCATGAATAAGACACATACAGTTGGTGGCATGAAAAAGCATTGCTTCTTTTAGAGTCATCCATTTACCTTAATTTAAAATATTTATCAAACTGCATCTTGATGCCAATGCATCTTAATGCAGAATGACAATAGGAGATTATAACAGTTTTACAGTTGTAAATTGTGTCACTACTTGTCTGTATTTCTATTGTGTAGCACCTGCTAGCAGATCTACTGAGTACACAAAACTGGCTGTTAGAAGAAAACGCATCACGATATCTTGGATTCTTAATTGTTTTGGGTTGCAAATGCTCCAAGGAACAAGTTTGTCATGTTTGAATTTGGGTCTTTCATTAAAGTATTATACAGTGTGACTGTTATATTCATTAGAATCCAGTTCGATCACTATACAGACTTGAAATGATAAATTAAATAAGAAAAAAAAAATCCCAAAGATTAAATATGTACTACAGATTGGAACTATTTACAAAAGAGAAATTTGATATAATGAGTTGCAAACTTAGCATACACATAGGACTTACTTATTGCCTGTGCTGCTTCAATTCCCACTGACATTGGTGTCCTTTTTCCAACCTTGCCCTTAGAACCTCTTTGTTCTAAGTTTGGCTTTCTCAAGTGAGGTATTTCAGACTATACTTTCACTGCTCCCTTCTAAGGGATGGAGTTCTTTTCGCTTCTTCTGTCTCTATATTTTAGAAGTGCATTCAAGTTCATTTAGTTGATAGACAGCATGTCCTGAATTTACAATCATGATCATGATATGCATCAGTCTTCACCTCCAGTAATACCTGTGGCATAAAAGCAAATGAAAGAAAAAGGATACAGCCCTGTTTTCTGAGTTTGGTTTCCTTTTTAGGGAGATTTTTTAATTTTCATTTTAATTTCTATTTCATATTTCATCATCCTCTAGACACAGTCTAATAGTTTGATGTCCTTCTTCTATTGAGGTGCCCAGAACTGCACACGTTACCCAAGACGGGGCCACACCAGTGCAGTGTAGAATGGAACAACCCCCTGCCTCAATGGGCTAGAAGTCCTGTGCTTGATGTACCCCAGGACATGGCCCTTTTGGCTGCCAGGACACACTGTTTACTCAACAACAGATGAGTTTGCTTACTCTTCCCACGGTGTAAAATGCAAAGTGCAAAGCCAAACTGACTTTCCAGTTTACTTTTTCTTCTTGTAATGAATATTGCTAATTGCACTCTCACCATTTCAAGAATAAAAATATAAGATTAACTTGTGTTTCACCTTTCAGTTTTAATTTGTGTAAGCGTAGCATGGGAGAACATAAGAAATTACCCAGAATTCTAAGTCTGATTATAAATTGATTTTACTCCCAGTTTAAATAATACAGAAGGAATGGGTTTCATTCCTTCTTTGTCTAGAAACAAGGATATTCAATGCAAGAGAAACGTTATATTTAGGAGCAATCTAAAGTAATTCATTTGATGCAACAAACTGGACATCTACTCAAAGTCACTTGGTTTTTATTCTGCAGCAACAATTCAATCTGTTTGTTTGCTGCTACATCCAGATGTTCAAACAGTAGGTTTGTTAAAGGTCAATACCATTAGAGTTTTGAAGCAAATCAAAGACTTTATTTCAAGGACTAAACTACAGAACCTTCTTGTCTTTTCCTTAAATATTGTATGATACATCTAGTGTTGATTTTCAAATCACAGAGAAGGTTATCTTCAGGGAAAAATAAACCAATAGCTTTTCTAGCATTCCAGTCAGACTCCTTTGAATGTTTTTCTTTCTTTAAACTCTTACAGATATGCTATGCTGTCTTTTAAAAGAAAATTAATGTATTGGGAACTCATTCATTTCATGTTATTCCTTTGGGCTTAAAATCATGTTTTCTGTTAATGTATTATTTTGGGAAAACACCAATTTTTAATGGAACAGAAAAATCTGTTCTTGTAATAGAATAAAGGTAAAAGTCTCAATTACTTGTTACATGAGTCAACAGTGCACCCTGGAAGAATTGGTAGCTAATAGCATACTGGGCTGCATCAACAGAGGTGTAGTCAGTAAATTGAGGGAAGTAATTATTTCCCTTTCCTTGACTCTTAAATTTGGAATACAGCATCCAATATTAGATCCTCAGTACAAGAAAGGTGCTGATAAATTGTAGCAAATTCAGGGAAGGGCCACCATGGAGCACTTGCCCTGCAAGGAGAGGCTTAGGAAGATGGGCTTCTTCAGCCTGGAGAAGAGATGGCTAGGAGCAGGGAGGCGTTAGAGAATTCTTCAAATACCTATAAGGAGCATAAAGAGAAGGGTCTCCATTGAGGTGAAAGGCAAGACAGATATTCTCACCAAAATGAAGGGATTGTCCAGAGTGGTTGTGGATTCTCCCCTCTGAGGTCTGTTCTCCTGGTTGACTTTGCGTTGATCAGGAGGTTGGATTACAGCCCTCCTGAATTGCCTCCAACCTCAATTATTTTATGATTCTAGCGTAAGTAACTAAACATAGGAAGTAACTAAAAGTAATCATTTTTATCTTCTAACTTAATATGAAAATTGAATGTGCATTCCTGAAGGATTTATTTCCTTGTAAATACAGACAGATTTTGAAGCTGGCTTGAAGTACATCTAGTTAAACGTAATTTTGTTCTCAGAGAGCAGCAAAGGCTGGAAGACAAGGAACAAGAAACTGAGGCACACTCCACAATGGGGCACAGTCCTCAGGGGCTCAGTACTGGGGACAGAGCCTGGGGCTGGTGTCAGGGTCCATTAATATCCATGGCAACAAGGCAAACAATGGACCAGGGCAAGGGTGCATCCAGGGAACAAAAGGAAATGTGGCCAGGGCCAGGCTGGAGACAGGATACCAACATAGGACTGAGAGTCCTTGCAGGAGCTAAGCTAAGCTAAGCTTGTCCCTACAGCACAGGGAAAAAGGGTCTGTCCAGTAGACATCTGGAGAATGGCTGGAATCTGGCATTCCTACAGTGTTGCTGTGGCAGGGGACTGATAGCCCTGAGCTGAGCTGAAATAGGATTCCTTGGCCGTGCATGCTGAGTCCTCATTGGAACTGTGATAGCTGCAACAGCGTGGAGATCTTGCAGTTTCACTAGGTATCTTGTTCATGAAATCTATAAGTAAGAGGACATGCTCTGTTAATCTTTACTACATCTTCCATTCTTTATACTTCTGAACTGATAGGTCAAAAATGCCTTCATGGCAAGTTGTACAGTACTGTAATTTTAGCATTTATAACCAGGTGACCTCTACCTTCAAAATACCTTGTAAAGCATCACGAAGGCTTGTTTGCACCACTAGATTAAGGCATTTAGTTTAGCTCAGAGAATTTAAACTGGACTCTAAATTGCCCTCTGAAAAAGAACAATTTTTTCCACTGATTTTGTGAAAAACATTGTCTCTTAACTTTGAGAATTAAAATAGGAACCTGACTGTGGACACCATGATTATGTTTTCATTTCAGTACAAAACTTGTCAAAAGAGTTCAGTGCATGTATTCGCTGTCAGAGTGGTCCTCAGAAAAAACAACCAAAAAAGCCCTTTATAGGCACATGTTTAGCTCTGAGACTTAGAAGTTTATGCAACTGTTTAATGTGCTTCTTCATTGCATGAGATAATCTTAAGCATATAAATGTATATATACTGTGTAGCATTTCAGTCAATTAGAATATTATTGCTCAATGGTAAATTTTCGATTATTAAGGCATCTTCTAAATTTGATGCAATAGATGCTGAGTGCAAGCAAAACTCATCATATTAATACTGATAGTGACTTTTATTTTATTTTTAAAAATTTAATTGTACCATTTTGTCATCTGGTGAAATGTAATTAAGTGAACTGCATTTCAGTTATTTTAAAATTGTAATCAAATTACCTGTCATTTTTCAAAGATGTATAAATCACATTTCCTCCTCCTGAAAGGCTTGCAAGCTGAAGGCATTACAGACAATACAGAAGACAATGGGCTAAGACAGTATATTTCTACTTCAAGTTTATAAACCTAGATTAAATGCTTAAATTACATTGCCACTACAGAATACTTTCTTGAATGTTCCTTCCTCCTGGAGAAGCATTAGCAATTAAATTAATTAAATTGCATTAATTAAAACTGTGTAAACTCAATACAGAGAATTATTTGCATATTGTCTCCTAATTTTCTGGCCAACTACCAACTCTGAAGAACATAAACATGGTTAAGTGATTATTACTATCAATAAAAGGCTTGTGCCTTATTCTGTTTAAATACTATTATCTTTACCCTGTAGCATGTTAGCTACTTAAATAGATGGCACATTTTTTAATTTTTCCAGTAAGTGTTCATCGACTTACCCAAACAAATTCTTGAGAGCTTATAAACAGAATTCATTCATCTGCAAACTGTTGCCTGATAAACAGAAGTGTTAAAAATAAAAAGAAGGAAAAAACTCTCCAATTCTATTATGTAGTATAAAGTAATCCTCAACTTTAAGATTTAATTTGGGGTTTTGTCTTAGCTTTTTAGCTTTTTCTTTCTCTCTTTTTTTTTTTTTTTCATTTAGTAATGGTCAACCATTTTGTGATTTACCTGGAGCCAAACTAATGTTGTCACTGATGTATTTCAAATGTGAAAGTCTCTGAAACTCATAGTACTGTCACTAAAAAATCTATTTTATTATTAGAGAGATCTAATTTGTAAGAGCATGACTTCACAATTGGAACCATGAAAGTAAAGAGGTTGTCAGAAAGATTGAAAGACGACAAAAGGGAATAATATCTGGTCTTATCAAAGAGCCTCAACTAGTGAGAGAGTTGTCATTGAACTGAGACTTCATGAAAAACCGAGCACTTCAGGAAAGGTAATTGGATTATGCTGAACTTGAAAGAGTGCTGAAAAGATAATAGGAATAAAAGAAGTTTACTGTTTGTGGGGAAAAAAAAAAAGAACTATTCAGTTGATTTGTTTAAATTATAAAATAGAGAAGGGGAAATTAAATCTTAGATGACTAACTCATTTTCTCATTTTCTGAATGAGGCTCAATATTACAGTAATGTATGTCAATGTAAAAATAATTTCTTATATAGAAGAACAAGATGCAGTATCTGAATGGCTTTGCAATGCAAAAGATACCTGTCAGTAGGCTGGAAAATCTGTGTATTGATTAGAAAACTCCTTCTTAAAAAAAAAAAAACCTAAATTTAAATTGCCACCCTTCTTGCAAATCTAGGTAAATTCAAACTGGGCACTTATTCAACATCCAGACTATATAAACCTGCTAATTAACTTGCTACCAGATATTCTATAGTGGGTAACTCTCAATCTAGATTGGTGCACCTGTCCCACTTACATGGACAATTAGGTATTTATTTTATCAGGGATTTCAATCTCTTCTATTCCAGGATGGTTTTTGAGTCTGTTTGTCTGATTTTGTTGTAATGAATTCTAAGCTTTTTAAAAATATGCAAGTAAAAGTCTGTGACAGAAAAGCATTAATTCATGGGATCTGAGTGACTTAACAACTAAAGAATTAAATGCTTTATAGATTTCAAGTAGTTAGACTATACTAGTAAAAAAATAAGATGCTCTGTTACACACACACAAAAAAACCCACAATAAAGCAGTACAAAAAAGTAAAAAACCCCTCTTTTGCCCAGTGTACATTTAATTATTTAAAACAGCAATATTTAACAATCCAGACCTATTACAGATCAGATCAACAAAAGAAAAAAGAAATAGAAAGTACAGCATGATGTCATAGTAAGAGAGATATGAAGACAAAGTAATATAATTAAATATTTTATTTATAATTTTGTTTTGTTGCATACTGTTATGATCTATTGGTTATAGTTGTTTCCTCTATGATTCACTCTACTGAAATACCGCTTTGATACCAGTATATATTTATGTTAATGTATTTTTCCTTCATCCAAAGAAACCACCTGGCTTCATCCAAAGAAATACCCTGGCTTCTTGTAGCAGGAGCAAAGTTTTGTGTGGAGTCCCAGGCCTTAGAAAAAAAAGATACGGGTACTACACTGTGTCTCATTTCCTCTACAGCATTACTGGTATGATTTTTGAGAAGGGAGAGCCCTGGAAGTGATTTTTATTAAAGCTTGCTCCTGTTTTATCAAAGAGCAGCAAACCAACAGCTGACTAGCAGGCTGTTCTGATCCCCAGGACTCTACCAGCACCTTGCTGAGGAAGAACTTTTAGGCATATACTAACTGTTCTTTTTTTTTTTTTTTTTTTTCTTGAATGACCCTTTCAAATAAAGAATCTTCACATAATTTTATTGCAAAGTAAAAGAGAAAAAGAAAAGGCACATTGCAATTAAACCTTATAAGATATTTGCTGCATTTTGGAAACAATGTTAAACCAAAACAACCTTAGTCATCGATGTCTTCTTCTACGGTCCAATCCATGTGCTCATAGACCTGTGTGTTAGTTGAGACTGCAATTCAACAGCAACTTGACAAGGGTGAGATCAGTACTTTTCACTGTTCAGTATTTAACTTTCCTGAGACCACTAAACTGTGTCATTTGTTGCAACAAGTAACAGGATTCCTACTTGATGCCACATAACTTTCTTCCCTACCTTGTCTCTAACATAATGTTGGTGTGCTGTCTTGAGTCAGCCAACTGGGAAAAAAGCTCCTAAATGCTACTCTCGCATATTGAGTTATTTTAAGAATATAAAGAAAGTATTGCATTTTAATTCTCTAGAACTGCAGTATTTCAATATTTCTAATAAGCAGCTTAACATTCTAATGAATCAATTAATAGACCCATTTTCAGATATATTTTATTTTAAATAAAGCAATCATTTTTATGTAGAGAATTTCAATGTGGTGGTAAAATTTGGTCTTTTATTGTCTTTGTAGGTATTTAATTAAGTCTTGAGAATGTTGAAGCTATATTCTTATCAGCTAATGAAAGTAAACTTTATGAAAGTACCTTTTCTCCCAAAAAGAAATGTTTACTAGATTTATTAAATCTCCATTGAATTCTATTAACTCTTCCCATGTTCACTTTAAAGTAGATCTCTTTTAGTTTAATATTCTTCTCCTGGAATATAGTGAATAAATAGGAAAAGCAAAAGTGAACAAGCAGCATTTGGCTATACTGACAAGTGAAAAGTCAAAACTGAGAAAAATAAATAGTCATTAAAGTCTTCATGAGAAATTCACTATTGAAGCTAAAAAAATGACAGGATTAGAGAAAAAGGTATCCATATCTACACAGACGCCCCACTTCTATGCAAGTCTATAGACCAGGTAGAATCCAGGACACTGTAGCATTATATTTCAGAAAGTAATATTTTTAAAATAATCTCTACAGGGTCTGTAACTACCAGCTTGGATGCCATAGAAAATATAGAGGATTCTAGGTCACTTCTCTGCTGTGAACTGTTGAACAGAAGCTTTGAATTAAAAATGTTTTTTGTCAGCATTTCTGCTGCCTACAACGTAGTAACAGAAGCAAACCTGATAAGACACTTTTTAAATTGTGAAGGAGGAACTGTGCAGGCCCTTTCATTTTTTCCGTGCCAGGAGTCTCAGGCCTTTGGCTCCAGGGCAGACTGGAACCTTGTATTTTTATTTTCTACAATCTGCTTTTGTGGATGGCAGAGCAGCCATGATATCTGGGAGCATTTGCTCAAGCTGACAAACTACAATAAAAGCAGACTTGTAAAAGAGATAGGACAGTGAGCTAGGAGTAGTCTTTAAAAATCTTCCTTATCTTACCTTCCAACTATCTTTTTTAATTACCTTTATCATTCTATCTCCAGTCTGTATTTAGACATACCTACAAAATTGAAGACACCAGTACTAACATGCAGTTAATGACAGCACTCACACCTCTTACCAATTTGTTCATAAGCATATTGCCTTTGCTCAACCTCTTATTTCTATGAGAAGCAGGTTTTGAGCTGGTATGCCCTTCCATACTTTCCACTAGCACAGTGTGGTTTAGATTGCATAGAGAACTCGGGGTAGTAATTGAGATGCATCACATAAAGCTTTCTAATACAGTAGCAAGGTAGAAATGTAAATATAGTCTGTGTGCAAAGCAATCTCCTTTTCAGGATAAGTGGTTCATGTAAGCTATGCATGACTGGAATAGCCTCTTTATAAAGGTGACTAGGGAGGAATTCTACTTATATTAGTCAATGACAATGATAGACACTTTGGTAGGAAAGTATTAGTACAACGAACCTTAAGCAAGCTGGGGGAGTGGTATTTGATATATAGTAGAAAAATATGCCAGATAAAGCTGAAAAAAAAAAAAAAAGACAAAATTGAGAGTAAATTAACTGACACGCTGCATGTATTCTATTTTCTGTTTGTTCATCTTCTGGCTTACAAGATATTTCTTTTTTACTATATCTGGACACCGATCAAATTCTGCCTACGTTCTGGCATAGATGCTCACAAAGTGCAGCTGAGAGCAAGGGTAAAAACTACCCTTTAATTTGGAATAAACAACCACAAGTTAGGATGACCAAATGATACCTTTTATTTGGATAGAAAAAGCATGCCAGAATATTCAGCAGCCAGTATCATGGAAACAAAACTTGGCTTTTATACCTCAAATTATCAGTCCTTTCACAGAATACGAAAAGAAAGGAAATATCCCTGAATGCAAACTGGCAGCTTCACAGTGCTCCAGAGGGCCACAGGAGTCAAAATATCTTCTTGCCCTTGGTTTACTTGTACAACTCCCAGCTACATTAAGTGAATTGCATGGGTGAATTGAAGACATGATTATAGCCTAATTATCCTGTCACTTGCACTGTGTATAAATTCTGCTGCACAGAAACCACACCAACAGAACAGGAAGTAAAATGCATGTTAGTAATAATAATAATAATTGTATATTTAAATTGGAAACTTTTTTTTTTTGCATGCAATTCAATTGTCTACAGGAAAGGAGACTAAAAACAATCTAGGCCATGTTCTTACTTTTTCCTGACTTCAATTTTTTTTAGAAAATAAAATTAAATGGGAGAATACTGCAGTATTACATTTTGTACCCTTCCATTAATGTTCTCATTATTAGTTTTATTATTTTTCATTATTTTATTACTTTATTATTTTTTCATTCTGAATGCATCATTTCTTAATTATGTACAAGTTAAAAATTCAGACTGAAATGGAAAGTTTTGTTCAAGCTGTATTAAAAGGCAATTTTCCCAAAGAATTCTATTTATTTTGGCTTCTGAAGTCCCTACTTATGTTATATTTCTGCACATGCCTTGTATTTAAAAATCAATTAAATATATTTTTATTTCTAGATGTCCAGCCTTCACCCTTCCATCATAAAATATAAAGTTCAAAATTAATTTTGATACATGGCAAAATAAGAAAATTAAGTTCTGACAGGCATATCTGATGAAGACTGAGACTGCATATCTAATTATACAACCACTTTCAGTTTAACGCAGATTAGACCCTATCTGCAGTATCTGTAGTAGTTATTCTCATAGGCAGTATCATTGTGAGAGGGAGATTTCTAATCTGTTCTGCTCTGTGTATAGCTAGAGGAGTTTCTTTGACTTCATCTTTAAAGAATTTGAAACCTGCATTGTGTGCAGAAAAGCATAATGTGTGAATAAAAATTTTAGTTGGGGAAATAGAAGACAACATACACAAGTCTTACTTCTTATATTTTAATTTAGGTAAATGATGTTAAGGACTATTATTACAGAACTGATTATGGATTGGGTTGATCTCCTTTAATAACCATTGCTTACAATGTTGATGTCTGAAGTTGAGCTCATTACTCTACTGTAGGTGAAGGGAAATACAGCACGAGCCATCTAAATTGGTTTAGGTGGCCTTATTCTACAGGTGGTCATTCATTAAGCTGATCAATTATTCTTTAAAGATGTTACTTTCAACTAATTGTAAATTAGGTTTTTGTGGATCTAGGTTCACAATTCATAGATATCTGCACCATAGATGTCTGCATTTATTATAATAATCTTTTATTGCGGAAAGTCTGTTTTTTGTTTCTTGGTACTAGATTTTGTTTGCTATATTTTGTTTAGCTTATGCACAAAGGCAATTTTGAATCACTTGATCTAGCAAAACAATAAGGAATGATGCATATGTCCTAGTTCTGTGGAGTAGGAATAGTGATTTCAGCTATTGTGCTGTGTCTGTCCATTGAGGAGCACTACTATCAGCTTTACCATGACCTGGGAATCAACCGTATTAAGAGAAACTATTGTGACATGCTCACCACTGGCTATGATAAAGGAATTTTATTTGTCAACTTTGTCAACCTTTTTAATGTGTTTTTCAGGGCTAGTAATGTTCCTCAAATGACTTGTCATCTCTGAGACTCAGGTCATGCTGCAACAGTCAAGATCAAGAAGTACAACCGAACCAAAATTTTCATAATGAAAGAAATAAAAATAGTCAGCAGAAATTTTACCTAAGAGTTCCTGAACATTTAAACTAGGAAAGCTCATTTTGTGTTACTAGCACAATTGATAGTCATTATAAATGACTTAAACTTCTCCAGAAAATTGTATGTGCATTGTATTAGTGTCTACTACATTGTGCTTTTCCCAAACCCAAGGCATTCTTCAGTGCTTCTCTCTCTGATACTTTGTGAGTTATCAAAGGTATGGTACTTGGAGGGGGGAAAAAACAAGGCAACTTTGTTAATTTTAAACTAGTTGTTTTTTGGGAAACTAGTCATGGGAAAAGTGGCTGGTTAACAGTCCTGTTGAAACTTATTTTTATTTCTTGGTCCATAGGAATCTGGTTCTGCAAGCATTATGGATACTCTCAGGCTTTTAAAGTTCTGAATTTATATGTGAAGAGATATAGGATGAAAAGAAATTTTAGTCTTATAGTTTTGATTGGTAAAACTGGGGGTGGGTTTTATAATGTTATTCCGTTGTTTTTTTTATTAAATAGATGACATGAATATTAATGTTATATTAGCAAATTAAAATTCAGAGAAGTGCCTGGAAGTTGCTTATCTATTGAATAATAAAGAAATGCTAAGTCATAAAATGTTTACCTAAACTGAGAAAGAAAATGCCCAACCCTGCATTTTTGCTATTTCAATTGCCTATAAAGTAATATAGAAACTTAAATAATTTGGTTAGATACTACTGAAACAGATAAATCTCCAATAGTATAAGCATGTCTGTACACTACATCATCCAGGACTCATGTCAGCTAACTTCAGCCATCCACAGTTTATATATGGATTATGTGACCTAGCCACTGTAAGCTTCCTCTTCCAGTTGTAGGAGAAAGAGGAATGCTTTAAGAATGCAATTTATCTGGTCTCTGTTAGTCATTTACCTTAAGAAGGCAGTCCTCCCCTAGCATCTTTCATCAGCACTAGCAGCAGTTTTGCTGCCACACAGATTTTATGCTCAACCCAAATGGCCTCATTACAAATAAACACAAATGTCTCTACCCTCCACATGGAGTGTAGAGCTTCTCAAAAAATGTCCATTATTCTGGAAATTCAATTTCAAATGTCTACAATATGGGCTTGCCTTCTGCTTATAGTGCTATTGACAATGATTCCCGGGGTCTCCTACATATCATCCTCTCTCAGAGAATGACTTCCCTCCATACACATCACATCTTCCTCTTGCCGCTGCACCAAAATGAAAGATAAGCAGTGATACCAGTTTGAGTACTGTTAGAATAGTTCCAAGTTTTTTAATTAAAAGGTATCCTTATTAGAACAGATGGAAACGTATTTATGTAGCACTAACTGAATCACTTCCATTGCATATATACTAGCAAACCGATATCTCCATACAATGGGTGCAAACCCTAGCAAACAATCATGTCTGCCATTTAATTGTCAAAATATTTATTCCCTGGCATGTTTTCTGCTTGTATCAACTAGCACCTTGTCACAGTTCCCAGGCATGATTCAGAAGACTGAATGTATGGATGAAGCCACCATGGTCTGGGAAAAATATTTGGACATAAGGGTTTTAGCCATTCCTTGCCACTGGCTCTCAGGGTAGAGAATGGTTGCTGACCTATTTCTTTACAAGCATATGTGTATGCTTGTAACCTCTCAGAATCACACAGAATCACAGAATATGTGGTTGGAAGGGAGCTCTGGAGATCATCTAGTCCAACCCCACCACCAAAGCAGGTCCACCTAGAGCAGGTTGCACAGGAACTTGTCCAGGGGGTGGTTGGATATCTCCAGAGACTGAGACTCCACCACCTCTCTGAGCAGTCTCTTCCAGTGCTCTGCTACCCTCAAAGTAAAGAAGTTCCTCCTCATGCTGAGACCAAACTTCCTATGTCCAAGTTTGTGCCTGCTACCTCTTGTCCTATCAAGTGGTATCAAGCATCACTGAAAAAAGACTGACCCCATCCTCGACATCCACCCTTTAACTATTTATAGGCACTGATCAGATTCCCCTTCAATCTTCTCTTCTCCAGACGAAAAAGATCCAAGTCCTTCAGCCTTTCCTCATAAGAGAGAAATGATATTGAGTTGGAGGCCCCTAATCACCTTTGTAGCCCTTTGCTGTACTCTCTCCAGTTGTTCCCTGTCCTTCTTGAACTGGGGAGCCCAAAACTGGACAAAGTACTCCAGATAGAGCCTCACCAGGGCAGAGTAACCTCCATCAACCTGCTGGCCACATTCTTCCTGATGCACCTTAGTATGTCGTTGGCCTTCTTGGCCTTCACAAGGGCACATCGTTGACTCATGGTCATTCTTTTGTCCACCAGGACTCCCAAGTCTCTTTCCTCAGAGCTGTCCTCCAGCAGGTCAGTCCCCAGCCTGTACTGGTGCATGGGGTTATTCCTCCCCAGGCGCAGCACCCTACACTCATCCTTGTTGAGTTTCATCAGGTTCCTCTCTGCCCAACTCTCCAGCCTGTCCAGGTCTCTCCATATGGCAGCACAGCCTTCTGGTGTGTCAGCCACCCCTCCCAGTTTTTTATTGTCAGCAAACTTGTTGGTTTGTACCAACAAACTTGTTTGGTTTGTACCAACAAATATGTTGGTACATTCCATCCCTTCATCCAGGTCATTGACGAATATATTGAAGAGGACCACACCCAGTACTAACCCCTGGGGAACACTACTTGTTACAGACCTCCAACTAGATTCTGTGCCCCTAATCATGACCCTCTTAGCTCTGTCTTTCAGCCAGTTTTCAGTCCACCTCACTGTCCATTCTTCTAATCCACAATTCCTAAGCTTAGCTAGAGGATGTTTTGGGAAACTGTATCAAGCACCTTGCTGAAGTCAAGGTAGACAACATCCATCTCCCTCCCCTCATCTATCCATCCAGTCACGCCATCATAGAAGGCTATCAGGGTAGTCTGACATGATTTCTCCTTGGTGAATCTGTGTTGACTACTTCTGATAGCTTTCTTTTCCTCCATGTGCTTTGAGATGATGCCCAGAATGAGCCGTTCCATCATCTTTCCAGATGAGGCTGATTGGCCAATAGTTTCCTGGGTCCTCTTTCTTGCCCTTTTTGAAGACTGGAGTGACTTTGGCTCTCCTTCAGTCCTTGGGTACCCCACCTGTTCTCCAGGACTTTTTAAAGATGATGGAGAGGACTAGAGGGTGGCAAATGTAACAACCATCTACAAGAAAGGCAAAAAGGAGGATCCAGGAAACTATAGACCTGTCAGTCTGACCTCGATACCAGGGAAGGTCATGGAACAGGTCATCTTGAGAGCCATCACAAGCCACAACTAGGGGATCAGGCCTAGTCAGCATGGGTTTATGAAAGGCAGGTCATACTTGATGAACCTGATCTCCTTCTATGACAAGATGACCCGATTATTGGATGAGGGAAAGGCTGTGGATACTGTATACCTGGACTTTCAAAAAGCATTCAATACTGTACCCCGTAGAATTCTTGTGGAAAAACTGGCTGCACACGGCCTGGATGAGCATACAATCTGCTGGATCAAGCACTGGCTGGCTGGAAGGTCCCAAAGAGTGGTGCTCAATGGATTTAAATCAGCTGACGGCCGGTCACAAGTGGTGTGCCTCAGGGCTCAGTGTTGGGACCATTTTTGTTTAACATCTTTATTGATGATCTTGATAAGGACATACGGTGTATCATCAGCAAGTTTGCAGACGACACAGAGTTAAGCAGGAGAGTTGATTCACATGAGGATAGGGAAGTTCTACAGAGAGACTTAGATAGATTGGATCATTGGGCCAACATTACTGGTATGAGCTTCAACAAGGCCAAGTGCCAGGTCCTGCACTTGGGCCACACTAACCCCATGCACCGCTACAGGCTTGGGGAAGTGTGGCTGGAAAGCTGCCTGGCAAAAAAAGGCCTGGGGGTTCTAATTGACAAGTGGCAGAATACGAGCCAGCAGTGTGCCCAGGTGGCCAAGAAAGCCAATGGTATCCTGGCTTATGGTAGAAATAGTGTGACCAGCAGAAGTAGGGAGGTGATTGACCCCTGTACTCATCACTGGTGAGGCCACACCTCGAGTATTGTGTCCAGTTCGGTGCACCTCAATACAGGAGAGACATCGAGGTGCTGGAGCGAGTGCAGAGGAGGGCAACAAAGCTGGTGAAGGGCCTGGAGAACAAATCCTATGAAGAGTGGTTGAAGGAGCTGGGACTGTTTAATTTGAGGAAGAGGAGGCTGAGGGAAGACCTCATCACTCTCTACAGCTACTTGAAAGGATATTGTGGAGAGGTTGGTGCTGGTCTCTTCTCGCAGGTAATTAGTGACAGAATGAGAGGGAATGCCCTCAAACTCCAACAGGGGAGGTTGAGACTGAATATTAGGAAAGAATTTTTCACAGGAAGAGTGGTTGGGCATTGGAATGGGCTGCCCAGGGAGGTGGTTGAGTCACCATCCCTGGATGTGTGTAAGAGTTGTTTAGATGTGGTGTTGGAGGATATGGTGTAGGGGAGAACATTGTAGTATAGGGTTGATGGTTGGGCTCAATGATCCCAAGGGTCTTTTCCAACCTAAATGATTCTACGATTCTATGTTATCAGCTGCTTTAAATTCTAGATACTTTTAATATG
The DNA here is from genome assembly GCA_026546715.1 of Gallinago undulata. NCBI lineage: Eukaryota > Metazoa > Chordata > Aves > Charadriiformes > Scolopacidae > Gallinago > Gallinago undulata. The sequence goes on along the minus strand of JAOTQQ010000012.1, from coordinate 136,454,955 downwards.
GTATCACTAAGAAATGTACATGTATTTATACATGCTTATATATTCTTTATTTTAGGTGTACAAGAAGCACAAATTTTATCACTGTTGGCAAAAGTAATCTTCAAATTTTTTTTTTTTTGATTTTTCACATCAAGTTATGGTCACCAAAAGGTGATTAAGTAATCAGAAAATACCACATGTAAAAAAAAAATTCAAAGCAAAATAATAGTAAAAACAAATCTCTTCATTGGTGTTGGTGTCTTCTTCCAGTTTCTGCTCTCTCATTTTTTCCTCGGTAGTACTACATCATGGACCAGAACTAGAAGCCAGGCATTGGCTTCTGGCTGTTTACAGGCACACATGAGTATAGCACAGGATTTCTGTGAAGAAGAATAACTCCATTCCAGCCAGAACCAGCAGACCAAGTATATACTCTAAACACTAAAAATGAAGTGAAACTTTAATCGTAGGAACCATATGTTCAACACAGACTTTGTATCAATATGCTGTGTTTGGGAATTTCACATTCTGCGTATAATTTTCTGTATGGCACCCTCTGTGTAGCTGTTCACAGCCTTTTGGTGGACTCCAGACATCTTAGCCTAAATTTAATTCCTTATCAGTCATGGTCCCAACCTCCATGATGCTTTAATCACACAGCTATAATAATTATATTTTGTCTTTTCCTAAGCTTTCAAATCCGTGTATGAGCCAAAAATTGCTGTAGAAATTGTACTTTTTAAGATATAAAATTTAAAACTATAATGGAACTATTTTAGCCAACTTAACTACCAAATTCGATCTACATCTTTAGCACGTGATGAAGCAATCCTCTGAGGAAGATGCATAAGTTCTATAAGTAGTCAATGCACAGCAGTGCACTTGAAGATGCCCAGAGACTGAGCACCAAATTTAAACTGGCCTGATTTCTTCATAGAGATTCTTTAATACATATAGTCATGAAATATAATGTCAGCAGTTATTATACAGTTGAGCATATGGTACAAATTTAAAGAATGGCTTCTAAGCCTGATTTTCTTCCTCCCCCTCTCCCTCTATGGGGAGGGCTATATTAGGCAGTATGTTGGCCTAATAAAACATACTGGCTTCTCATTTCGCCTTACTCTGAGTATGCAAATGTGGTATTGTGGTATTTTTTTCACTCAGAAAGGATTGACCCAGCCATAGTTGTATTCTTTTAATAATCCTCTTAATAACTTATGGTTTTCAAGATAAGACAGTCAAGTCAGAATTTATTAATGTTTAAATTTTCTATTGACAAAGTAAAAGATGATTTTTATAACAAACAATTGAAGAAATTAACTTATCTTTGATAGAGACAATAAATTCACTTATACAGAAGTAATACTTTCAGTATAATAATTAACTAAATGTTACTCTCATTGTGCAAAACTAATAATTTTTGTACTTTCCATTATGTGATTAATACATAAATGCCGGTATGCACTCATAATTCAAATTATATTACTGTATATTACTGTTGCAGTTGGTAAAAATTTAATTAAAGTAATTTAAAATAAAACCAGATTACAGTCATATAATCCACAATGTAATTCTTTAAATTAAGACTGGTTTATGAGAACAAAAATTCAGTTATGGATTGGTGTTCTTTTCAATTTTTTAATAATGTGAAAAATATTAAGGATCTTTCTGATTTTTTGCAAAGCAATGCATTTTTAATTTCTCATGGGAGATAAACTTCTGGACACTTTGCTTTTAATCCTATAATTCTTCACAAAAAAAAAGTCACGACTCAATAAGAGTAATCATATGTCCTTTTTTATTTTTATTTTCAAAAAATTTATTGTGGCTTGCTTTATTTGATTTGGTCACTCAGTGTTGTCAAGTGCCTTATGGTAAGAGAAAACATAGCTAGAAGCAACAATTGTCATGTGAATCAGTGAAGGAAAGAGAAGCTTTCCAAGACTGCAGAACCAAGGTGAGCATTGCAAGTCCAAGGACAGGCTGGATGGATGGGCAAAGGAATCACTGCAGAGTGTTGAATAACAAAGCTGTGAAATTTTACTGGACAGTAAGGAAACCTGTATCTTTATGACAGCCTAGAACTTGTTCATTCAGATAAACCGGTAGTATGTGCATGAGCCCCATGATCTGAGCTCATATCATTTCGCTATTGATGAACAGATTAAAGAATACCTTGTTGTAGTTTATTTGCTTAGATTTCTCTCAAGAAATTCTCCAGATAACACTTTGGAAAACTGCTCAAACTACACAGGAACTCCAACTTGAGAAAGTATAGGCAGAAATGAGAACCACAAACAGGTGTAAGAATACACTTTTATAACATCATTCTAGTCCTAATTTTAAATTCTCTTGAATATCTCTCTACATAAATTTCAGACGACTTTTAGTGAGGTAAACTGTAGATTTTCAGTGAGGTACCTAGTCAGGTAGGCTGTAGATGATAAACCAGCATTTTCCCTAAGGTCTGAAGCAAGCAAGCAATGTCTATATTTTGTTTATTTTATATTCCAGAACATAGGGGCTTTTTGATAGTATGTTAGGCTTTATTAGACAATTACACAGATCTGGGATAGATTTTGATGGCTCTAATGTCCTGCAATGTTTATTCTATTTATTTATAATATACATGATGCAAGTAAAAGTCCCCTCTTTCTTGCTTCCTATCAGTGATTCTTTGGTCTGCATATCTCAGAGGATTTTAAATTATGGTAGTGAACATTTTCTTCTTTCTTTCAAATGAGAGAGAAGGAATCTCTGGTCTGAGATATTTTTTGTTCAATTATAGATAGTTTGCTCTTTGCTTATTTTTAAGTCTGTATTTATTTATTTGTTTTCTGAACTGTTCGTTTTTCCAATTGTTTTAATCTCATTGATGACCTGAGAAATCCAATATTTACCCAGCTCCATTAAAAAAGGGAGCAGATATTTGAGAAGATAAGGGTAGTTCTTTATATTCTATGTGTAGTCTGAATATTAGGAGCTTCCACCAAGAAAACAAAAAAAGCCCTGCTCTATATAAGAATATTTTAAATCTGTGAATTACAAAAGTATCAGGTAGGTATTTTGTCACTGACAATGTGTAAAGTGAAAGCCAACCAATCCTAATCTTTGTTTGGATACATTTATATGTACCTTTGAGACATATGTTACTGGGATGGTAATATAGAAAAGTTGCAAAAAGCATAAGGAAGCACTTCTACCTAAAACATAACACACATTGATTCCACTTACAATTATTTGTATACAGGAAATTTCGGAGTGGTACCTTACATCTATGAATTGTGCTTTATTTTTATGTATAGTAGAATATCACCATTTCAAAATGAACAAGTTTTAATATGTCTTTCAAGAAATATGCAGTTCTAGGATCTTTGATACACAAATTAGAGTCTTTGAAGAAACAGCGATTCAAATGGGAATGTGATTGTAAAATGCCAGTCCAAAACTTGATCTTAAACTGCACACATTTCAATACCCACTACCAAAAATGGTATCAGCTAGAAGAGCATGAAAGAGATCAGCCAGGAAAACATAAAGCCATATAACATTGATGGAAAATACATTCCATATTTGGCATCTGGTTTCATTGTTGAAGAAGATAAGGAAAGATCCTTTTTCAGAAGCAAAAAGTGCAAGTCGCTGTAGTGTTGAAGTCATGCAATAACGATACACATTAGTTTATTTAGTGTGTCATTTATAAAATTAAATATCTTTAAAATTTATAAACCCAATTCTGTATTTTCAGGAAAGCTACTGTCTTCGTGTATTTAGAGCAGAACATGGATTGGCACCCAGCACAGTAGAAATATGCACCGTTTCATTTATTTGTTTTATTCTTTAACAAAAAAGGAGGGTGGAAGGGAAACTACAGGCTGGTCAGCCTCAACTCCATCCCTGGAAAGATGATGGAACGACTAGTTCTGGGCGTCATCACAAAGCAGATGGAGAAAAAGAAAGCTAATGGAAGTAGTCAACATGGATTCACCAAGGGGAAGTCATGTCTGACTAACCTCATAGCCTTCTATGACGGCATCACTGGTTGGATAGATGAGGGGAGGGCAGTGGATGTTGTCTACCTTGACTTCAGCAAGGCTTTTGACACTGTCTCCCACAGCATACTCATAGGTAAGTTTAGGAAGTGTGGATTAGAGGAATGGACAGTGAGGTGCATTGAAAACTG
>JAOTQQ010000012.1:136413670-136450690 GCA_026546715.1 Gallinago undulata | reverse complement strand
ATATGGTGTAGGGGAGAACTTTGTAGAGTAGGGTAGATGGTTGGACTTGATGATCCCAAGGGTCTTTTCCAACCGAAGTGATTCTATGATTCTATGAGAGCAGCCCAGCAATGACTTCTGGCACTCCTTCGGCACTCATGTGTGCATTGTATCAGGACCCAACGACGACATATGTATAAAAAGCACATGTCATACATAGCTTTGCCAGTTAGCATGTTCCCATGCTCAACATTCATATCTATGAACTATTTTTCCTTGGCACTTACTTTTTCCATTATATAATACATGGAGCTAAGACACTGAATGTATATTTTTAGAATTTAGATTGGAAGATAGGTGTTTAAAATTTAGATAAGGCAACACAGGATTTGGCAACTTTTTGACTCTTAGATCATAACGGGATTTATCCTCAAAACCATTCCAAAGACAACTAGGTAACAATTTCAAAATGATGTCAGGAAAAAGGAAAAATCACTTTTATGATGGTTTGGTAGAGTTGGAAAACGCAATCATTTCAAGGCACACAGTTTTGGACAGGAGATAAAGTATCATTTGTCTTAAGATTAAATGCTTTTAAGAATTAGTTTCATGATTCAGGAACAGTCTTTAAGCAGTTAGAAAAAGTGCATCTTTATCCTGGAAAAGGGAGGAGGTACATGTCCAGCTGAGAAAAAGAGCCCTTTTAAGGAAAAACATTTTTAAGCTTATGGTAGTCTGTTATATTTGAAAGTTCTTTCTGATTTATGGTTTAAATTAATTAATATGTTTCTAGGTCATTAAAAGCTTTACTTTGTCTGTTAAGCTTCATGTGGTATCCATTAAACATAAAAGAACAAACAATTCCTTATGTAGTGTCACAAATCAATTGAATGATGCTTAATAATCTTCATTTCATGGAAATCACCACTACTAGTGAATGAATAATGCTTTGAGATAACCATAATTGTCTAATAAATAATCCCTTTAATTTAAAAACTTGCGTTGTATATGTATAAAGCTACCAGATGGCATCTTAAAATACATCTACTCTGTCAATCTGAGGTTTAAAACCCCCAAGTTTTAGGATTTTCATGACACATCACTTCTAACCTTAGTCTCTGATTTCTCAAATCATTCAAGAGATGACGGTTCTGGCAGACATAAAAAGAAGCAAAGTAAAACCAGAAAGAAGTAAATGAATGGGATCAGGGCAAATCAGATGCTAACTACAGATAAATAACTAGATATTATATGAAGCTACTACCTCTTTTTAATCTATAAAACATATCAGGATAAAATCTGTCTTAGTTTGAAATTTATATAAGCACAAAATATTTCACGAGTCAATGATGATGATATTAATTTAACTTGTGCCCAGGAGCAATTGCCCCAATTTGAAACCAACAGCTCTACATTATTTTGAATTTATTGCAGCAGTGATAAGATCCTTTGCCTTACTGTTTAACATTATGAATAATATGAATATTATGCAGCGTATTGCAGTGTCTTAAAATATGTGAAGATCTGCACGATCATTAATATTGAAAATCTCTGAAATCTCTGGCATTGAAGAAAATGAAGGAAAAAATTAAAGAAAGAGAACTTTTGCACAGTAGGATACCGTGGCATTGTTATTTCTCCCATCACCAAAATTATTTCTCATCATTAAAACATCACAAATATAACTGACTTATCCTTCCTCTTCTTGCAGGAAGGAAGACATTGTCACTTCTTTCAGTCAGGTGCTTAGAGAAAGTTGCCCCTGACTTTCCCTTTCCTCTCTCTGAAAATAAATTAAGAACTTTCTGCCTAGTAGAAATAATGGCTAATTTAAAACAAGAACTAACACTAATTAACATCAAAGAATAAATGCGGAAAGACAGACAGCCAAGCTATAGTAATATACTGAAGAGACTCAGTTCTGCTGCTCCTGCAACAAGGCCCTCTTCTGCTGTGATCCTATTTTGTGTCCTATTAACCATGCTTAGAACATGGAAGTATTTGCATGTGGTAGTAGAAACACATAAAAAAAATCAACAATGTGTTGTCAAAATCCCTTCCTGTTTCCTGTAGAAACCTTCCTGTCTGTGGCAGCTGGATGGATAGCAAGTTGCAGTGAATAAAGTGGCCTGATGATAATGAGAGAGATAACATCAAGACTTTGTATCTCTCAATTTCTATGAAAAAATCTTTACAGTCTCCCAGATTGCTGCTATAAGACGTGTTTGGAATAATTCTCTTTAGTAGGAACACTAAATTATGTGATTGATAAATTATTTTTATAATCTAACAATAACAACATTTCATAAGAAAAATAGAGGTAGAAAACAGATTCCAAGGAAACCTTTAAAAATTTCACAAACCCTTCATGCTGATACCAATATTAAATCCAATATCCTGCGCAATTATAGTATGAGTGATTCATTTTTTCCAACCTATTTTGAAATAAAAGATAGTAATTTCCTAACCCAAAATGCAATGCCCTGATAATATACTTTATTTTAAATACTCTGTTTTATCAGTGATTTCAGGACATTAACCCATGTTAAAAGATTTTGGAAACAGACAAGTCTGAAAAATGGGATATATCAGCTTCATGAAAAATCATTTAGTTATTTACTTAATCCAAACCCAATATACAAGTAGTGCACCATGCAATATTAAAGTGTTTTCAAAAGAATAATTAAATGATATTTCTAGAATTACAAAGAAATAGATTTTCACCTTTCAATGTTTTGGAAAGAAAGACAACTGAAAGTCAAAATGCAGAGAGAGGCTAAACCCCAAGAAAACTCTGAATTGAGTAAATATTAACTATGAATTCTAGAAAGATGCAATTATCCACACAAATACCAAAGCACTTTTAACAAACTAAAAGCTAATTAATTTCACCAGGTAAACCTTTTTCAAATGAAAATCAACTTAAAAGAGTTTGATTTCAATCAAAAGAGTAATCTCCTTAAGAAATGGGAAAAGTCATAGATAAGAAATATTTTATGTAATGAAAAAGTTTGAGATAATCATATATTAGTGCATGAAACATATTGATAAAGTTAATTAACAATACAGACTCTTATCTGAATACATTTCATGCACATGATATATTTAAATTATTAGTTGAATCTACTTGCCCTCATGTACCATGATTACATCACAACTTTTCACTTTATAGAATGCCTCTTCAGAACTACATTTGCAGCTAATTTAAAAAAAAAAATCTGGTTAATTGTAGCATTTTCATTTAATATTTAACTTGAGAAATAGCTTTCCTTCAAAATATTGCACAGTTCATTACTTACCATTATTTAGATGTATTTAATAAAGGTGCCTGATATTTTCCATTGTTTATAATGTTAAATTTTGAGTTTAAACAGAACTTTTTCCATTTCGATTTTCCAAATTTTTAAATTTTTATAAGTTTTTTATACATTTTTGAAGTCTTTGGAATTTTTTAGATAGTTATACACTTTCAAAGACGATCTTGAACATTTGAGAAGGTAATGTTTGTGCCTCTTATTACTTTGTCTAACTATGGCTATCATACTGAAAAACTATAGATAGATCAGGCTTAATGAGACTGTCTAGGAAACAGGGAAATGCTTTAACCTGTCAGAAACTTCTATGTTTCCATGGTAAAGGCTTCTAACGGTTTCTCCAAGCTGAGTTAGGCCAAATACTGGAACAGAAATGAGGGGACCTGTCTCTCCTCTGGTACCAAGTATTCTGCTGATGGTGTCAAGTGAAGGACACAATTTTCCAAAGCAGCTGTGACACAGTGCAAGGACTATACCTGTTCTGGCTGTGAGGTAGTAAAGGAAAACACAGTTGCAGAAATTCATTCTTGTTTCTTACAGAAACTGGAAGATATTGGTAAAATGAGAAGAAATGGAATAATAAGCCCTTTTTCTTGAAAATTATATTTTCCCTGCCAATTACAATGTCTGTGCTTCATGTAACTTAAAAATAATTTCTCTTTTCATAATTTTTTTAACTGTGAAATGAATGCCTAATATAACTGAATAAAAACTTCACTTTTCCTTCAGTAATTTTGGTTACTACCTATAAAATTAGATAGTAAAATACCTGCCACAGTTTCAAAGGCAGGTGGGTAATGACTGTCATCTACTTATTGTACAATTACCACTACTGATGTTAACCAGCCATGAAATAAGCAACATCCTTCTCAAGAAATTAATATATGAATGGTCTTACAGAAAAAATCTACTATATGAGCACTCTAGACATGCTGGTAATTGTGTCAACGTCCTCGTCCGTATATATTTGAATCTGTTGACTCAGATAAATTTAAATAACCTAAAATGACCTGAATCTAGTGTGGTTTTCACAGCAGATAACCAAAAGGAATAATACAAGAAACAGCTGATATGAATATATGGATGTATGGATTTGTTTCATCAAATAGATCTTTTTTCTTATTATTCTTTTTTAAAGATTTTGGAAAAAAGTTCTAGCTGGTTAGTGTTCAAAAGGAAACCTTGTGTTGTGAAGCATATCTATTATATACTCCACATATTACACACACATATTCCAGTTGTTAAGGGTAGGGACATGATGAAACAAAAATATTCTTTCTTAAACTGGGAACATTCAAGATCCCATGAATTAAAGAATTTTAAGTTGTAGAAATATGAAAAATATATTAATAGCATCTTCAAGTGAAGATGGTATAATTATCAGCAGGTCTTTCAAATGGACACAGTATTAGCCAGGACTAAAATTTATAGAATAGATGCACTATCAGGAGTGAGTGGCATTTAGGAAAGGATTTTACTAAGAATTTAAGTGATGTAGTTTGATTTCTGCAACTTGATATGTGGATTGCTGTGTATTTGAGGTTGCTTTGACATCCGTTTCTAACCCCTTGTTAAAAGCTTGCCCTTTACTCCAATTCTGAGGTGAAAAAGACTACTTCAGCATCATTTGATACTCTGATGTACAAATTGAAAATAGTCATAGTTATAAACAATAACTGTCATTTCTGGACACTGCTGATACTTGGAATTCAAGTTCCAGCTATGGGCCAGAGGACTATAATCCTGAAAACAGCAGTGATTTTTGAAGAGCAATCAATTGATGATGCAGTCACATTTTTGAGGGGCTCTATGGATTGTTTTCCATTTTCACCACCACCACCAGACTGATGTCAGCAAAGACTGAAGTAGAAAAGAGTGCAGAGAAATGAATATACCTTTCCAAGACAAATGATTATACCGGTCTGTCTTTGTATAACCAAAAGTACATTTGACTTGTCTATTCCCAGAAAACAAATTATGTCTGAGACATTTTCTATCTTCAAGTTTAAAATAAGTATCTAAATACAATCCCTGTTAAAAAACCACATATAAATATAGGAAAAAATAATAATAAAAGTTTTATCTCTTTATTCAGTCATAGTAATCTTCATCACCAAGAACAGTAAATCCGTAGTCATCTGGAGCTTGAGTATCTATTCACATGGTTAAGGTTTTCTTCAAACACAACTAAATAGCTCAAAAGTTTTACTAAGTAATCCCATAAATTGTAATATTTGAGAAGAAGGCTTTATTTATATCTGGCAATGCAGCAGTGCCAACAATATCATCTTTCATGAAAAAGCTGCTAAGGAGAGCTGTAACTCCTGATTTAGTAAATCATTATGTGTTTAAAAATATGATTTCAAAAAGCAAATAAAAATTCTAAGCAAGTAAGGATTTTTATTCCCTACCCTCAATTTCATTTTCAATATGCTACAGAACTAAAGCACAACAGTTATCCCTGAAGCTAGCTCAGTTGTAATGAAATATTTTTTTTAAACTGTGCATGAGAAGGACCACAATATAAATTTGACATGTTAATCTCCAATTTATCTCCAGTTTGTAGACCTGATTAATTTAGGTTTTATTACCTTTTTACAGTGGTTACCTCCATAATAACTGTAGACTTTATACCTAAATCCTATTGGGAAAAAAAAATAAAATAGGAAATTACAAATACACGTGCTGATTCCAGCTAAAAGATAATACATTTTTTTTTTATATACCAGCATATTCTCACTATCTTTGTGCAAAAGTTGCTAATATAAGAGAAGACAGAGCGTTACAGGAATTAAGTGAAACATTTAAAATAAAATAATTAACTGCAGAAACAGATAGACATAAAAATGTACTCAAAAATTTCAGCCTATATAAACATACTAATCTAATCTGAGTTGACAATTTAAATTTCATTTTTTTAAAAATATTTCAAATATGCAGAGGAAAGAAAATATGTCATAATGAAGACTTACTTGATTTTCCTTGAAACACTATAGAAGTCACATTAGCACTGTAGTCCTGTCTATGCAGTTTAATATGTCTGTTAGTAAATATCAGATTAGGTATAATTGAGGAAGAAGAAAGTTTTTCAGGATTTCCAGATGCTCATATACTAATATGTGTTGGTTAGTTGAACCATCACTAAAGTTCACTGCCAATTTTATCACAACTGAATGCTGGGTTGAGCATTCAGGATGCTGAGACCCAAACTAAGAAATCTGGATATCCATAAATTTTCTTGTCCCTGACTCCAGTCAGTCTTATACTTACATTTAGCCAATATATTAATATAGGAAATATCTGATAACCAAGTTTAATTGCAACCAACTTTAATTGCAAAAGTGTTTCAATTGCCTGATGAAAACAGACTTTTTCCCTGAATGAAAATATATCTTTCTAAACTTTTTGAAAAACAAAGTAAAAAATGGATCTTATAATTTTTCTTGTTTACTTCTATTTTGCAGGGAAAAGAAGGAGGGGAAATCAAATTGAAATGTTCATCAGTTCATTAGCACCTTTCCACCAAAAATGGGAAATTAATGCTGAAAATATATTTTGTCATTATAAATTGAGGTTTACGATTTTTTTTTTCTCCTTACACACTAAAGCAGAAATCTGTATCACAAGACTGAACATGTGAGATACAGACCCGAGCATGTATTTCTGCATATTCCTTACTATTTCGCACTGTGCTAACAGCCTACTTGTATAATATATATTTCTTTGACACTGCTTAGCTCTTCTAACATACCAATCTGTCACTCTTTAAAGAAGTTTTGCAAAGATCTCTGTAAGATATATGATCTTTCAGTGAATTAGCACTGCAACGAACACTTCATAAGCTCTGTCAAACAGTGATTTGTGCAGGACTGCAGCAGACTATTAAACTTATCTTTTCCTAGGATATTTTTCTTTTTCTCAATAAAAGCAGAGAATATTGAAAGTACTTAAACGTAAAAGCTGAAGGGGTGTTGTTCAAGTAGTTTCTCAATATAGAAATACCAGTAAGTTCTGAGAAATTACTGTCATGGCTGTTTCAGAATTAACCTGTCATGTAGAAATAGCCAGAGAAAGAGTGACTTACACAGGTGTTTAATGAGAAGTTAATTCAAATCTTGGGTTATAGTAATGATAAACTTTTCTCTCCCCTCAAATTATGACCATTTCTACTCATTCCAATAACAGATCAGTCAAGAGAGGAATGACCCACAACAGGTAACCTGAAGGGACAGGAATAACAGTAGCTGTTATTCTGGCTGCTAACATATTTGAGGGAAGGCTGAGTATATGAGTTCACGCTTATATTGGTTTAAAAATGGAGAGTTTGAAGGAAGAAAGTTAATATGTCTATGTCACATGAATTACTTTGCAGATGCTCTCCATCACTGTAACTGCAAAATAAGATTAAATGTCTTTTACAGCTTATGTCTCAAAAACAATTATTTTGATGCAAGAATAACAAAGGAAACTGCTTGATCTATGCTCCCACAGGACTCAGACTAGAAATTACAAAATTTCTGATTTTTAAAAACCTTAGGAAAAACAATGAAAAAAAGATACCTATAATAGATCATAGCCCAGAGGCAATGAACAGTGTACTATATTGTGTGCATTACTATATTATTTATTTCTTCACTATTAGAAAGAAAAATATTATAATTAAGCACTTTTCACCAAGCTTATAAGAATAGCTTATATAAAGTAGTTTTCCTTATGCCAAGTGATTCTTGCTTATAGATTAATGTTGGTACATATTCAGCTTGAAAGCTCGTTCTTTTTTTCAGACATTGTAAACCATTCCTGCATAAGGGAATCATATGTTTCATCAGAAAATACTCTACTTTCATTCTTCCATGCTTGAGAATTCTGAAAATGTTTTCCCAAATGTGCTGAGGAACTTGCCTCTAGCATGAGGCAAAGCACACAAATTTTGAAGCTTGAGAAATGTTGTCTGAGAAATGTTGTCTAAGAAATGCACAAGCCCATGCATTCAAGGTGATAATAGAATGCTGAATATTAACACTAATGTTAATTCTTGCAAAAGGAAAATTATAGCATAATGCTGAAATAAAATAATTACAGGTATTTGTTTCTCAAGTGAAGGACATCTGGGAATTCCTAAAGTGAAAGGGAAAGGTTCTGTAGATGGGAGAAGGAGACTTAATGCATTTGTGTTTGGAGTGCAATGTGATTTTCCTGCCATGGGGAAAGCTGACTGTTTTGGAAAGTACAATACTGTGGGTGCACAGCTCAGCACTGAATTATAAACTAAAGTTTTATGGAATATAGGTTATTCAAAGGTTTTTATGCATGCTTTCAATAAATGGCCTGCTGCATATTTTTATTTATTCACATTACTATCCATTAATTTAATCACATTGTCTTTCCCGGTTAATGAATCATCATATGAGTAATTTGGACAAGATCAGTAATGTTATATTATTTCACCTTATGCAGTAGAGTCATTAGGCCATAATGCACTTCAGCACTGCAAAATTATCAGTGTAAATACCATTAAAAGCAGAATCATGGTCATATCCTTGACCCAGTATTTTTAAATGTTCTCACGTCTGGATATTTTGAATGAAAAATTCATATTATATCTAAGATTAATATTAACCAAGGAGACCTTTTTTTTTAATAAAAAGGACTTTATTAGGTAGCCATCTGCTTCAGACCTTAAAAGTGTGATTGTGGTTAGAAAAATGACTCTGAAAATAGCACTTTATTATGCAAGATAAGCATTTCTGATGCAATTCTGAGTCATATCATAAATACTAAGATAAATGAGCAAAATAGAACATTTTTACTACTATTACTTGGACACTTTTAATTATAAACTTCATCCTGCTCAATATATCAGCAATGTTTTCAGCTATATTCTGAATGCAGGATCCTTGAGTACTGTTTGATGTAGGGAGAAGAGATTACGCTTCTATCCTGATATGTATTGGAGATTTTATTTCAGCATTTTGGTAAAAATATTTTGATTCAGAATAAAATGTTGTAATTGAGGATGTAATATTTTTACTTTAAATTTATTTATACACTACCACAAATGAATACATATTAATGAAAGCTATGCAATATAATAAAACATGGTTAACTGAATAAACTGTGTCAAAGTTATATATAGGTCTGAAAGATGTGCTGGTGCATCATGAAGCATTCATGAAAATACTTTAAAAGGTAGTTTGGATTGAGGATTTTAAATTTCATCTGATCTGCTGAAACCTTGAGATACATAAAAGGATAAAGAGTTTGTGTTTTCTAAAGGAGATATTCTGTTGAAAGGATATGATAAGAACATTCAGAAATGTAATTACAGCAATCGAGTCTTGACTAAACAAAGGCACTGTCTAACCACTGCATATTCTATCTATCGAGCAGTAGTATCAACCTCCTAGTTGAAATTCACTATGAAATACAAAAAAGAAAAGACTTCTGAAGAAGTAACATTCTCATGACAACCCAGGAGACTGATGGCCTTTGCCATCAAATACAGTAAGGACATTAATTCTGTCAAGAAATAGCAGTTCTGAAAAGCAATTTTGATAATGATTCAATCTTCTAAAGGAAAACTCTAAACCATAAAACTTTCTAAATGAAAACTAGATTAAAATATTAAATTCCACCTTTCTTCAAAATGGTTAAAACAGAAGCCTCTAGAAAACAAGTACAGGCATGCAGCTCTAACTTTGTAAATATGTTTTCTGTAAACAATGTTGTTAAGGAATTCTTTATACCAGCAATAATGGTGGAGACTAGACTGAAATGTAAGAGACAGCATGTCATTTTAGAAACATCAATTTTTTCAACTTCTAACAGAGCACAACAGTGTCTTCTAACAGTAATTCTATATGCTAACTTATATATACCAACACAGACATATACCAAACATATGAAATATATATTTAAAAAATATTGGAATTTTATGTTACCACTGATATATAGAGAAGGAAGTGTTTACTACTCTGCTAGTTCATACAACAGCTCTGAATGTTTCAGGTGCCACCTAGTGCCCAGTTCTCATGTGTCAAAGTCCCTTTCATGAGATGAAAGCTGACAGTGCCCATTTATGCCACTCCCTAAAGATAGGTCCATGACACATCCCATATCCACATCTTACACTTTAAATTCCAGTTTTAAACGTCAAGGGATCCTCTGTAGCAGAATTTATTCATTTTTTTGAGCAAGTTGAAAAGTTCAACATACCAGAAATTTCCTGCCTTCTATGTTAAAGCACAATTTGTGAAAAATGCCTGTGACAGGGAAACCTTGACTAATTAAGTCAGACATGAGACATGGTTGATTAGCTATGGACATGTGTATGCATCTTCAGAATATATACTGCTTATTTCAGACCTTTGACAACAGGAACCTGAAAGAGATGTCCCATATTTTCTTTTTAAGACTAGCCATTCTCTAGTTTTTCAGATTAGCCTTTATAAACATTTAAGAATAAATTCCTAATTAGCAATGCCTATCAGTGCTCAAGTGTCAGCTCTTACATTTCTTCTTACGTTTCCTTAAGAAGTCCAAGCAATCTTCCACAAAATGTGTTGTATTTCATTCTGCTCTCTGCTTTCAGTATTCCTACCATCTTGAATATAAATACTATACATCTTCCTAATATTTGTGTTATGCCTTGCAAAATGGAACCCTAATTTTAGTAGGAATCCTGGTACAACAGTACCTCAAATATATAAAATTAATGAAATTTATTTAACATATGTATCTATTCTTATCTGTGAAATTTGTATGGGATGCTGTCTATATGACGCCACACAACTACTTTGTGCTATGATATCCTCCTTTGATGGGTAAACTGCCTCATCCTAAATTCAATTAACTTTTAAAATCTTTGGTTACTGTAAATTACCCAAGTAAGGACAGCCAGTGAGGAACAATGCAGCATTTACAAAGTAGCTAGGATAAGGCAAAATAAGGTGAGGCACTGTGGCAACAGGGGAGTAAAAATAAATAACACTGTGAGATATTTGATACCATACCAGTTCAGAAATTACAGAATAAGTTCTTTTGTATAACTCTAAAAGGCATAACAAGAAATACATATTGTAGGAATATTAGCAATTTGGTATATAGGTTTCAGGATTAGTTCTTATTTTAATTGTCCTGGGCTCAGAAATAATCTTTGCTCTGTAATTACAGCAGCCTCTTCCCAGCTGCCTATAGATTAAAGCTATGCCAAAAAAAGGGCTCAGAATCACTGCAGTCTGAATGGAACAATCCTGTTATGCCTCATATGTGGGCATATCTACACTGCCATGGCAGGGTACATCTTTCTGGGCTTCATCTACCTGGGATGCTGAGCAACCACCATATATGGCAGGCTTTGGGCTATAGTGATGGGATTGAGTGATGGGATTGAGTGATGGGATTCAGAACAATGTGGATACAGCAATCTTTGCAACACTTGCAAGTCTACCTCCATTCCAAAACCTCATATAGTCTCCAATGGCCTTTCTCAATCCATGCACTATGTGAATTCTGCTTTGTCGGTTGGGTTGGACTAGATTATCTCCAAAGGACCTTTCCAACCCCTATCATTCTGTGAATCTGTGAATTTACCCTCCAGCCATATTCAGGGTTTAACTGGTACCCTCAGGTACTGGAACTCACTGCATATAAAGCTTTATTCTGAATCAAGTGGAATTTAGTAAAGGCAAATAAGGGTGGTTGGTGCTGTTAACTGTACAGGTCTCCTACCTAACTATCTGGTCTTTATCTGCTTATTATTTCCTTCATGTAATGCTTCAGAAATCTGCTTGATGGGGAAAGGTCAGATTTAACCGTATCTACTGAAGTTTATAGTAATCTTCCTGTTGATTTCACTTGATATTGGATTATTGTGTGACATGTTAAAATTAGTGACTGCCATTGTCTTTTCACATGATCTTTCAGCTCTCTCGTGCTGTTCTGTGTCTTCAGCTGATTTAAACAGATACTCCAAACAGTGTATTGCATGTGAAGGGAATGTATTGCAAATCCTGGACCATTTCTTGTATTACATTTGTCATGCTCACTGTATCAATGTTACTACAGTACTAAAATTATCACTTGTTTCCTTCACATATCCTGGAGGGTTTTTGTCGTCCTTCTTTTTGCTCTTGTTCTCTTGCTTGTATAGGAATTATATTAATGCAGTTCTAATTTACTTAATGTTCAAATGGGTTTGTTCCTATAAAAATAACAGATTATTTTAATGCTATAAATAGAAACCTTGTGTTACTTGCAAAGAGGACAAATGAAGTGATTGTTTCAATGTACTTAAAAGCAAAATCAAACTCAGTATAAAAATCTACATTTAAAGTTCTTTCGGGATACAGTTTTATAAGACACCCTTATACTAATCTGTGACTGCAGATAATCAAGTTCCTCTGTCATTTTTTGGCATAAAAATAGTTTCAAAGGGAAGAAAAAAGCAAAATTATGTCATTCATTAAAAAATAAGCAAGAAACTATGCAATGTAATTAGCTGTTTTGTCTTTAGTGAACAGTAGAGACCCTCAGTGAGGTTACTGTTACTAAGGTATTTGTCTATCAAGAAAGAACAATTAAGAACATGAGAAGAAAAAAAAACATTATTTACTTTGCTTTCCTTTAGGGGAAAAATAAAATAAATCTTTCTCACACTTTCTCTTGCCTACTTATTAATAGATAGATGCCAGAATATCATGGTTTCTTCTCATTGACCCACATAAAATGCAAAATGCAAAAGAAAAACTTCAGAGAAGCTTTGGTTGTTAGATAATCTGTTGTTTCTAGTGCTACTGTAAACAAATGTGAATTTCAGAACAGCAGCTCTTCATCCTGCAGTTGTATCTTGAGGTGGGAGATCTGCTAGAATCAAGGAATAACCACTTTTATTGTTGAATTAATACAAAAGAGAGACCTGTATTCTGGGGGAGAGTATTTTTTTTTAGTTTAATCTTTGTTTCAATAAATCTATATTGCTCATGGTAGATCTTTCAAAGAATTCTTTTATAGTGTCTCTTTCTTTGCTCTCTCAACCATACATATTTCTTGAGTTAAATTGTTGCTAAGATATTAGGTTTTTCATTTTTTCCTTCACTAAACTGATATTGCCTACTCCAAATTTTTCTTGTGGTTTCCCACATGCTGTAAACTCAAGTGGGAGAGGTATGTACACATACATATCAATATGCAAACATTCAAATATGAAAGAAAAAAATTATTATGATGTAGACAATATGCATCTAAATGACTTTTCTAGTTTATAAAACCTTTGGAAAAATATGTGCAACTAAAATATACCATCACAAGATTTGATATAGGTGAATTTTTGACAACTAAATTTCAGGTTACTTCACATTGTTACTAATGTATTATCTTTCCTAATATTTGGGACCTTGGAATGCATAATACTCATTATATCCACACACTGCTATATGCAGTATTTCTGAAATCAGTCCTGAGTCTTTAATACCAAAACATTCTCACTTATTAATAAGACAAACTACATATGCATTGTTTTTCTAAGGCATATCCGTGTACAGACATATTCTATTATTTCCAGTTATACCAATTCCTGTCCCAAAAGATAACTGGAGTGATCCCTAGAATGGCAAATTCTTTGGACTATGATCAAGTTTGTCTGGCAGAAAAATTAGTGTTTGGAACAGTAGACACCATTGAACATGCAGTCTAGGACCAGTGCCATGCAGTAATACAGGCAGATATCCAAACTGACAGTGTAGGGGTACCAGGAGTATTCCATTTCAAAAAAAATAAATGAAGTAAATATTAGCCTCTATTGGGATATTTCATAGGTTTTTCAATTAGTCAGTGATCATGGAGATATAAATTTGATATTGACAGTGTTTCTCACTTTAGATTTGGAAAAATGGGATCATAATGATTTCTAATATCTGTGAAAAAAACTGTGATAAAGATCAACCCTTTAAAAAAAAAAGACAAAAATCTTCATGTTCCTAAATTTCTAATATCAGATTTAGTGTATGAAGAACATTAACTTGCAACAAAGATAATACAAATTCTTTCCACTGAGCTCAATGGAATCCAATGGTACGAAAAATGCATTTTTTACTGGAATATTAAAAATACTTGTTCTGGACATCTGGACATTAAATTATAGATTTCATCCTTAAATTTAGGGTGGACAGGTGCAATGCTTGATTTTATAATGAACAAAGGAAAAAATTCCTGACTTAAAATATGAATGAAAAGAAAGTAAATTTGAAAGTTTCCATATCTGGTTATGACTTATTTCTCCTTGAGTGAATGCTGAGAGTCTCAACTTCTGCCAGCCTTATTTTTGAAATTATTATCACAATGAATTTTTATTTAATATGATTTAATTTGAGTAACTTATTAATTAGTGGTTTTAAGTGGCTGAATTTCTGCTAATTAAACTCTTTAAAGTGTGTGCGCAGGAGTGTGTCCATTTCTGCTAAGCCAAACGCTCTGAGGCATATTCTACCCACAGTCTTTGAACAGAATTTTCATTGATGTTAATAGGAATTAATGAAATAGAAACTTATTGAAAAGCATGCAAGGAATTTTGATCTCAGTGTTTCATCATCATGTAAAAAAAAAAAAAAAGAAGAGGACAAATAAGTTCTTATGTACCTCATTTACAGGTAGAATATTGATTTTACAAAACAACATTTTGGTTTTGTGCAAGCAAATAATGCACATGATTTCAGAGATAACTGACAATTAAATCTAGGTCAAAGAAAGTTCTTACTTGGGAGGGATTGAAATAATTAGGGCACCTTTCTTTAGAAAGATGAGCAATAATACACAATAAAAATGTTAAAAGGTAGGATGGTGTAAAAGATTCAATTATACGTATTTGCAGAATACACAAACAAGGAAAAGTTCAACCAAATTACAATGTGGCAAATTTAAAAGGAAATAGTTTTCCACATTTCATATCATTACTGAATATCAAAATGTTACTGAAGTCAAGAATCTGTGCAGAGCTGAACAAAAATTACAATCTAGTTTGGCAGTTCCTGTGTTCCCCAACAGATGACAGTCTCAAGGTAATGATATGCAGCTTTAAATGGCAGGGAGTTGGGAGTACAGTGTCACATTCAGTTTGAAAATAGATACTACCTATCAAAGAAGATTAATGCAGTTACTTGGTGAATTACACACACATCCCTCAAAAAATATGTTCTTGAATATGTTTAAAATGAAAACACTCACAGAAGAAACTAATATATTTGAAATTTTACAATTTATTTTCTATTTTATTATCTAAAATCAGGAACAAAATTACCTGAATGGTTAGTAGTAGTAACATATTCACTAGTCACTTTTGTAATATTAAAAAGTTAATGGAAATGCCAAGTATTCATTTCAGACAAGTCATATAGTAATGTAACTGGAAAATTAGTTTTATTTCAGAAGGAGGCTGTTATTTAATTAGTGCTTTAAGATGTAATATACCTTCATAAGAATATAGTGCCTTCTGTTTATAATTCTTGATGGGCCAGCAGTAAGAGTAAAGTAAGCTGTTTTAGGCAGTGACTGCTAAAGGCATCACTAATCTTTATATTCTTCTTTTCAAAGGACAGAGAATCTTTTTGTGACCTTTTATCAAACACTAAGAAATACAGGCCTCTGAAAGATTTCATCACCTTGAAGAAGCTGAAAATAAAAACACTATGTACAGGCAGAGTTTTCAAGTTTATATAATATGATTCATAAGATAAACAAAATCCACAGGATGATATTCTTACCTCTATTGTGACATGCTATGGTGATATATAATAACTGGGGGCCCTTGGAAATCTTTAAACGATTCAAGAGAAATCCCTTTGAAAAAATATGCAGGGGTCAACTGCAGCATTGCCTTCTTTGTAAAGCTTGCAAGCAAATTTGAGGACAGAGGAGTTCTGTTGGAGAACAGAACACTTAGCTCCGTAAAACAGTAGTAAGACTATCAACCATTTAGGTGAGCTTTGAAGTACCAAGACAGACTATCTTCTTACTTCTGTGCTGTGTCCTTGTGCAAGGCAATGAAAGTCAAATCCAGTTTCACAGAGTTTATTATGTAAGAGAAAGAAAACAATAGCAGCAACGACATCAGCAACTAATCTGCAAGGTTAACATATACACATTTACGATGCTCAAACACCATTCAAAAGGTACACAGTTGGAGTGTGATTACCACCTGGTAAAACTGGGCTCTAAATAATGTCCTGAGAGATCAGACCAATAGCAGAGCTGCAACCCATTTTGGATTCTCAATGGTTTAAAGCTCTGCATTATAGTAGAAGTCACACAGATCTATGGTATTCTGTATGTTTAAATTAACCAATCCTTTGCTCAGAAATAAGTTACTCATAGTATCTCATCACTTTTGTCTTATTACCATCTAAAATCCTCTAAATCATTCAACAGCTTCCTGATCGTGCTCAGGCTTATGTTTGTTAAAACTTCTTCTTGCTGTTCTGTCTTAAGTACTTCTATTTATTCTTCCAAATTTTGGTTGATTCAAATCTGGTGTTCTTTTATGTCTGTATTATAATTTTTTGTTTTGCATTTGTATAACTGGAGTCAGAACTGTATCAAGTTGCTTTGTTTCCTCCTCTTATGTAAAGAGTTCTTTGCCATCAAGTAAGAAAAATATATGAATACTTCTATAGCTGGAGCTTAAGGAAAACTTAATGTTCTTTTTTGTATAATATTCTGCATTTGGTTATGTGGGTACATAAGCAGATACTTAATAGATTCAGTAATTGATTTCCAGTCTTCAGAGTTGTGTAATATCCATGAAAACTCACTATCTATGCAAAGTTGCCGTAATTTCTGTGTTCTATATTGTGTAGCAAAATGCAGTATTGATTTATAAAAACATTACAAGTAATAATAAATATGTCTTCTCCAGAATTACAGAGTAGTTCCTGTGGTAATCCAGGAGTTCCACCAAAGGGTATCTTGTACGGTACAAGATATGATGTTGGTGACAAAATCCGATACAGCTGTGTAACTGGATATATTTTGGATGGCCACCCTCAGCTTACTTGCATAGCTAACTCTGTGAATACAGCATCATGGGACTTCCCCGTTCCTATCTGTAGAGGTAAGAGAAATGCTACAGTAATGTTCTCAAACATATAAATTATCTTTATTAGTATGAACAACTTTACATCTCTTAATTATTAACTTGTACGCTATGATTAAAGAAAAGCCTTTTTGACTATTTCAATGTCTTGCTCACATATATGATATATCTCAGCATGTGCACCTACTAATTTTTAAGTCAATATCCTATTAAAATGATATTTCTAATTTATTTTAAAATACATATTAAAAAAAAGAATTAGAAACCTAGTAATATGTAGGCTATAAACCTCTGTGTTCAACATATTTACAACTATGGGAATGTAAATTCAAGATCCATTAACACTTTCTAAGGACTGACTTCTTATCAAATATTAATTTGGATATTGAGCAAACAGAAGTTTGAAACTATCAAAACAATTGAGCTAGAGGTACTTTTCATTCTCAGTCAGATTCAATATCTCAATATTTCTATATGTGTGATATCCCTTGCATTCTAAGAAATATTTTAAGTCAAATCATTTTCCCTTGCTCATGTTAGACATACAGCAGTAGTAGGGAATCCTGTTTTATGGGCAAATCTTATTTTCTGAGACTACTAGAGAGAAATAATGTTTGCAGAGTAATGAAAGGAGCTAAGCTGATAAAATCGAGAAACTAACACTACTACACACAACCAATACAATAAAGATAGTATTTTGATGAAACTGCTGTATCAGACAAGCTTGAGATCCTTTTCTGAATTCACAGGTTAATTTTACAGAATGTTACATTTATATTTGTCTAAAATTTGTCTTGCGGGGTCTATAAAACATTAAAACTTGCAGGAGCTATAAAAACATTCCAAACAAACTTGGTATTCTGATAAATTTCTGATAAAAAAAAATAAAATAATCAGTTGGGTTGCATCCTGGTTAACCAATGCAACAAAAAAGTGGTTATATATGGGAAATACGTATCATCAGAAGTACCATTCTATCGTCCTTTTTTGGCTTAGAGCTATTTAGCTTAGAGCTATCCTTAATCTTGAAGAAAATAAAAAGTTATTATTAATACTTATCTTTTTTAGTAAAATTATTTATATCTCCCATATCTTTCCCTTCCTACTTCCCAGAAAAATGTTAGCTAGTAATGAAGAAGATACACAATCATAAATCCATTTTTTTTTTGTGAAGATTTTATGAAAAGATTTGATGAGAATATAGTAACTTGCACAAAACTTACATTTTGAACAAAGTAGAAAGCTAATGGACTTCACTGCAGACCATCGTTCAAATTCTTGTTCTGCCAATTTTCAACTTAATTGGCATAAAAAAATTGTACTTTTAAATGAGGAAGATAAGAGACTTGAACCTCATGCTCCCATTTGCCAGTCAGTCATGCTACACATGCTTTCTTTTGATACAATATTTTTTCAGCAGAACATTGCATATATTTTGTTTTTATTCCAAGGGGATGTGAAAATACACAGTGTGAATTTGAATTTGAAATATAAGCTCCCAAAGTAGTCCTGTGGTTAAACATAATTCTAGTAAGCGGAAGACTACCACATAACAATATGAAAAACATATTTCTTTCTATTCATGATTAGAGAGTTCATTATCTGAATATTGTCATTCTGTAGGGCAAAATAGATTTGAAAAATTTGAAAGGATTTAGAAAAAAAGGACACAAGTTCCATTAGTTTTCAAAATTGTCGTTTTGTATAGAGATTGAAGAAACTCAAACTTTTCAGTGTATGTGAAAGAGCATGAGGAGGTGACAATTTACTGTAGAAACTCATGGAGTACGGAAAATTTTTTGGAGAAGACAGATCTAATCAATGTCAGTGAAGAATCTAAGGGATCAAAGCTTGACAAATAAGAAGTAAAAAAAAAACAACAAGAATATTTTAATAGTGATGGTTACAAATTACTGAAAAATAACCTAGAAATGTGACAGATTCTTGATTTATGTTTTAACATCAGGCATAGTGGCTTAAAGACTTAATGCACTAAATTACTACTAAGATACTTTTGGTCTATGCTCAATAAAAAATTAACTAATTATTTTCAAAAGCTACGAGTCTATGTTTGATATCAGAAATACTCAACTTTACTTTTATTACAGAGACCTTTGTGGTTCCATTCTAATGAATTTGTTCTAATTTTTGTCTAATGCAATTATCCAACACAGAATTCTGCAGAATGTTGTTAAAGGTGATTACCCACTAATGAGCTTCTTATCTCTCTCTCTCTCTCTCTTTGCCATGGAGGCTATCTTTGATTAAACACTCATCTTTAAATAGTTCCTCTGATAAAAGTCTTATTGTTCCCTACTAATGGTCAGATGAAGTGGTGTGTAATTTTGAGACTATGTGTGTAAAAATTTTTCTCAACACTAAACAACTTGACCAGTAGGTTTTGGTAGATGGCCATGTCTCTTCCAGATGTGCATATACTAATTGTTAATTTTAATATAATTAGTTGGATTTTGGAAATACAGAGTATTTCAATGCCATGACCTAAGAAAAGCCATTCTCTGATTTGTTAGAAAAAAGCCCCTAGAATTCAAAAAAAGTGTACTTTATTCAATATTATAGTAAATAAATTGAACAAAGCTCTGAACTTACAGCATGCCTACATGTCAGTGGAGTTAAGCTCATAGATGTATTTAGATCATCTGTGTATAAATGTCATTTTCATCTGCTACTTGTAATTCAGAACAAGTAAATAAGAAATTTTTTTTAGATAATTTTTTTACATTGCTTTCATTTTGAATTAAGAGATCTGGAGGAAGCTATGCTTGTGTTTTAGTAATGATATTCTTATGAATTAATATCTCAATGAGGGGAATTTAATTGGAATCAATGGCACTTTGTATTGCCAATATATATCCATGCATGAAACCCTGTTGCATGGTTGTGGTTTAAATTTGGTGCATAACCCTGATTTTTGTATTTTTTTTTAAGTTACATATTTTTGGGCCAAATTTTATTACTGAAGAAGAGTTATTCCTCAAAAGGGTTCCTTCTCCTTTGCTAGTGTCCATAGAATTGTATTGCTAAATCAGTGCACATAGTTAACAATAACTTTATTTCATATCCCGTTTCTCAGTGAACATATGCACAAAGTGAATATATGCACAAAGTTTTTCACCTGCCATTTGCAAGTTCTGATATTAATTAAAAGCTTGTAATTTTTATTAGATTTACTATAAGTGCAAAAATACCTCAATTAAAAGAAAACTGAATTGGATTTATTGTGCTGTGGTCAATTATACTGTGCACTAAAAATGACTGACTAGTTTTTAAAAGAAGTCTTCTTTCCTGACAAATTAATTTTGATAAGGTCATTTTCAACAGTGAACAATGACAGCAGCTTTATCATATCACTTATTACTGAGATAATGTTGTAGCTTACAGTTTCTGCGTAATATAACAAGTTAGAAATAATTTACTGAGGCTAATAAATCAGGTTACATTTATATATAATATTGTCATTCTATAAAGGTTATAATAATTAGACACTTTCATAATCAAGGAACTTTTCTGACTCTTATATTTTAAAAGTTTTTCCTATTCCAGGGTAATATGGATATTATAAGTACCTTCATTCTCAAACCAAGGCTTTTTATAATGAAGAATTTAAAAAACAAAATATGGTTTTATTTGTCTTCCTAGAAGTTCTATTAAAATATTTTCACTGTGGCCTGTACATATAGCTACAAAATATTTGTCACTCTAAAATTTCTGTTCATATTTTTAACAAAATATTTTCTTTTTCCTCTTGTTTGAATTGACATATATATTTGTCTGACAAGTGCATAACCCACTGACTCTAGTTACATTTTTTACATGGAAAAAATACATTTCTGCTTTTTTAATTATTTATCTGGGAGGACATAGGGTTATTTTTTCCATATTTCATCATGACTAAATTTTAAGTTTCGGAATTCTGTAATTTCCCTGCAACTTATATATATATACATCTGTACAGATAAAGACATGTTAATTTCTACCTATCTGTATATTCAATTTATTCTTCTTCATTAGATTTATTCCAAATAAACTGGATCAAGATATCTATAAGCTTGTATTTTAAAAAGTGATCTACAAGGTTTCAGATTGAATATTAGAATATTCAGCTCACTATTGAAGTATGTTGCTATTTCCTGTGTGCAGAACCCGTGGAGAGGAAAATTTGTTAATTGCAAGTCACTAGTATAATTCTGTGACTTCATAGTTACATGACTATGCCTATTGTCTCCCATAACATCCTCATTAGAAAATTAAGGAATTGTGGGATAGATGAAGGGGCAGTGAGATGGATTGAGTCCTGGTTGTGTGACAGAACTCAGAGGGTTCTAATTAATGGAGCAGGGTCAAGTTCGAGGCCTGTCACCAGTGGTGTCCCTCAGGGGTCAATACTAGGCCCAGTCCTGTTCAACATATTCATAAATGACCTGTGTGAGGGAACAGAGTATATCCCCAGCAAGTTTGCTGATGATACCAAATTAGGAGGGCTGGCTGACACTCTAGAGGGCTGCACTGCCATCCAGCATGACCTGAATGGGCTGGAGAGCTGGGCAGAGAAGAACCTCATGAGGTTCAACAAGAGCAAATGTTAGGTCCTGCACCTGGGCAGGAAGAACCCCAGGTACCAGTACAGGTTAGGGATGGATCTTCTGGGAAGCACTACTGAGGAGAAGAATCTGGGAGTCCTGGTAGATAGCACACTTTCCATGCACCAGCAATGTGCCCATGTTGCCAAGAGGGCCAGTGGGATCCTGGGCTGCATAGGACAGAGTGTGGCCAGTAGGTCAAGGGAGGTAATTCTCCCCCTCTACTCTACACTGGTGAGGCCACAACTGGAATACTGCGTCCAGTTCTGGGCTCCCCAGTTCAAGAGGGACGGGGAACTACTGGAGAGAGTCCAGCATAGGGCAACAAAGATGATTAAGGGATTGGAGCACCTCCCTTATGAGGAAAAGACAAGCGAAGGCTGAGGGGAGACCTTATTAATGCTTATAAGCATCTACAGGGTGGGTTGAAGGATAATGGAGCCAGACTCTTTTCAGTGGTTCCCAGTGACAGGATGAGGGGCAATGGGCACAAGCTGGAACATAGGAAGTTCAATTCAAATATGAGGAAGAACTTTATGGTGAGGGTGACAGAGCAGTGGAACAGGCTGCCCAGGGAGGTCATGGATTCCCTTTCTCTGGAGATCTTCAAGACCCGCCTGGATGCAGTCCTGAGTGATGTGCTCTAGGCGTTCCTGCTTTAGCAGGGGAGTTGGACTAGATGATCTGTAGAGGTCTCTTCCAGCTCTGACAATTCCATGATTCCATGATTTCAACTGCATGAGGTAAGTTTTCAGTCAGGTACAAAAGAGAGCATCTTCAAATGAAATAAAAGGATGCCTAAGAGTCTTGTAGACCCTCCAGTACACTTAGTTGAACATTATATATATGTTTATATATGGCTTATAATGGTACAGAATTAAAAAAAACCACAAAATAAACAAACAACAAAAACAAACAAACAAAACCACAAAAAACCCCAGAACAAAACAACTTCACATACCTACAAAGAAATAAAGAAATATTCATATACCAATGTAAGCATTTCACAGACAGATAAATATGATTGCATCTAGGTAACTAATTTTGTGATAATGTGGCAAATATAACCTAGTAACATAAGAAGTAAATAAGCTGACTTTGTGTCTTTGTTGTAAGATGTGCTTTTGTAAACTGCTTGTCACTGCTTATCCTTTCGAAAGCCTTGTACAACTTTATGAGATGACTGGATTGAAAACATGTTTGATCATTTAAAGGAAGTTAAAAAAAACCCAACAAAAATGTGTAGTAGAATGATGCATTTGTATATAAGGTATGAAGATGACTTGACACTAATGAATGAGCAACTTTTCAGAGGTTGTTCCACAGGTCCTTTTTGAGACATTATAAATCAGTGGCTTAGAAGGACCAATGCTCTTATGGCTAGTACATTAAAAAATGTAAATGGTCTACAAATGGCCATGATGACCCCCTAAATAAAGTTAGAGAAGTTAATTAAGATGGGAAGGGGGAATGAGAAATGAGAAATGAAAAAATCTACAATTTTATTGAAATAGTAGTAAAAATAGATGTGTGTTTTCAAGCAGGACACAGATGTTCTTCAAAACAACATTCGTGGGATTTCTGATTGGTTACAAAACATTAGATTCATGTCCAAAACCTGTACTTGTTCATTTGTGATAATGATAGCCACATAGCTAATTTCTTATGATGGGTGAAGAACTGTAGTGGGTTAAGAGTGTAGTACTCATTGTAGTCACCTGTGAAAATATACTGCATGCAATGATATGCTACTGTACTAGTGAATAGTGAAGACACTTATAAAAATTACTTATAAAAATTAAATCATTACTAATTTTTAGAAAGCAAGCTCAGTATGGAAACTTGAGTTTAATTTTATTAGTTGTTTTTTTTAAATATTCAAAGTGTGATTAATACAAAAAAGAATGGGCTGTACTTAACAGCTTATGAAACTATGCAAAATATCTTAAAATGTGATCTTAAAATATCTCATTGGGCCTAATATGGATCCCTGGGGGATCCCACTTGTGACAGGTTGCCAGTTTGAAAATGAGCTCTTTACATCCGTCCTTTGGATACAGCCTGTCAGCCAGTTCCCCATCCACTGCAGAGATCACTTGTCTGGACCATAAAAAATGAGTTTCTCTAGGAGGGGGCTGTGGGGAACCATGTCAAAAGCCTTGGAGAAATCCAGGTAGACAGTCTTTACCACTCACCTCACATCAACCAAGCAGGTTACTTTGTCATAGAGGGCAATCAGATTTGTCAATCATGATTTTCCCTTGCTGAATCTGTGCTGGCTTTTCCCAATCTTTTCCCAAACTTTCCCAGGATCTGAAGTAAGACTGATGGACCTATACATTCCTGGATCCTCCTTTAAGGTCTTCTTGTAGATGAAGGTGACAATAGCCTTCTTCTAGTCTTCTGGGACATCTCCTGATCTCCATGAATTCTCGAAGATTATGGAGAGTGGCCTCACAACATCAGCCAGTTCTCTTAACACTCTCGGGTGGATAGTGTCAGGGCCCACTGATTTGCAGGAGTGAAGCTCCTGTAATAGTTCACGTACCAACTCTTCCTTCACTGACAGTAGGTCTGTGTTTGCATCAACCTGGATTTTTGTTTCCAAGGCCTGGGGCCCAACAGTGCTGGTAAACATAGAGGTGAAGAAAGTGTTGAGAATCTCTTCCTTTTCAGCATTATTGGTGACTGATTTACCTCTCCTGTTCAAGAGCAAACCAATATGTACCTGAAGAACATTTTTTGTAGTTTTTGACATCTCTGGCGATAAGCTGAGCTTTTGCTTTTCTAACTGCTTTTGCTTTCCTATGTGGCATTCCTGAATAAATCCTTTCCAGTGATCAATTAGCATAAATAACATTTGTGAAATAACTTGAAATACTTTCAAAGTAATTACTGGTAAATCCCAGGTTCATTAACTCATTTTAGTATCAAGCTTAATCCAAAAAGATTTTGCTGCCATGGGCTTTTAAATAAACTAGTATATTTTTCTTGGATTATTTAAATTACATCTTGATAAAACATTCTCTGTGTCTTAATTTCTGCCTAAAATTAGAATTTACCTGGGTACAAATGGAAATTGTGAAAACAGTATTTAGTATTTAAGTAAAACTTTTCAAACCTGATTTATATCTCAGTTGTAATTACATATGAAAAGCAGAAGTCATAACAAATTATTTTTCTGAGAAATCTTTAAAGCCCTTCAAATATTACTCCAAGAGAACAACTGATTGCCAGTAGGGTTTTTTTTTCAGGGAAAAGGTTTCTTTGCTAAAAATCTAGCATGATATTTTAGCATTCTTCAAAACTGCATCTTTATTAACCTAAAGAATGATTACTGATTTGCCTGTGGATCATTAATCTTGCTCTTCAGCATTAATTAATTTCCTTGTTTTCATCATTGGCAGGAGTGCTGCTAGTTTATTTAAATATTAAGACAGCATTGTCTCTCTCTTGCGAGATAGATTTCAGATCTGTAACCTGTTCTTAACGAGATTAGGAGTCTGAAAATTGTTCAGTTGTGTTAAAAAAATAAAGAATTTAACAAAATTTAATCATCTTTTTATTCAGCTCTACAAATTAAAAGGATAAAGACAATCTGCTACAAATTGTGTTGATGCTGGAAGGGCATTTAAATGTAATAGAAGCCATAGCAGAGTTTTCCTACATCTGCATGAACAATTCCATTGTATTTAAGATGGCCAAGAAAGGCCCAACAACACAGGCATAATCTCTTACAGAGATTGTAATCTCTGGAATTATCTTACATATTTTACAGAGATGTAATAATCATATAGGTAAGAGGTCTGCTTTGTTATTTTTCTTGTATGATGGCCTTCTGAGTTTCGTTCAGGGTGAAACCTTTGGTGGTAGATCTGTACAAATCTAGCACATAAAATTTCTTTCATGTTGCAGTCAATCAGGGAGCTGACATTATTTCACCAGAGCAGAGCAGTTTATGGGTAAAGGTTCTCTTTGCTGCTCTACATCATAAGGTTGACTCCGTGTCCTTCTAAGACTGTGTGGGAGAGGGTGAAAAACTTTAACTGTGAGAATTTAGGATCACTAGTTGCTTTATCAGTTTAATGTTCCTAATACAAATACTCTTAACACTGGCTGGTATTTTACACTTCAGAGAAAGATGCTTCCTGCTGTGCAGCTAATTAATACATTCTTTCTTTCCATATCATGATTCTACCCTTCTTTCATTGTGGATGTTTGATTTTATGTTCCAACATTATATACATTTTGTATTTTCTATAACTATTTTCCCATATCATTGTAAATATGTATATTTAAATTTTTATATATATATGTCTTAGAACTTTTAAAAACTCTTTAAAGTATAATAAAAAATATTATATATTCTTTGGTTTTTAGGCCTGCTGGTTCCCAGTTTTCTTAGTAAACCGTGAGGAAAGGAGATCAATACTTCATACAAAATAATCAAGTTGGAAAAAAAAATTAACAACTTTAAGTTCTGAGTCACAGGAAACATACATTTTGACACACCTTTAAATGAGGTAGCAGTGGACAGTGGTCAAAAGCAAAGGGTGCAGACTGATGGGAATATGGGAGACTTGAGAAGTTATAAAGTTGGGTGAAGGGACACCTGGACATCAACCTCAAGTCAGCCTGGGGTACAAGCAGAAGGAACTGCAACTCCATGTGCAGTCACAAAATAGTGACGCTATTGAAGTAACTGAGAGATGGTAGGACAACTCACATGTCTGGAGTGTAATAAAGGATGGATACAAACTCCTCAGGAGAGATAGGCCATATGTCCATTGGACATATGGATCTGTTGTGGGTGCAGAATGGGCTGGTTAAGAAGTTGTGAATCAGAATCAGAGAACAATAAAAAAGAACTCAAACTAAGAGTCTGTAACACACCACTGAGTAAGGGTGAGGAAATGTGTGAAGTGTTCTTCAAACAGCTGAAGGAAGTCTCTAATTCACAGACTGTAGTTCTCATGGGACTTAAACCTTCCTGACATATGGTGAAAAGGCAATACGGCAGAACTCAAGGAGTAAATATTTCAGAATATTTTAAAGAATCCATACCTATGTTTTTTTTTCCTCTTTGTAACTTGCTTTTACTTGTTTAGTTTTAATCATCTTTTCTTTAGCTGCAATAATCCTAATGCACTCCGTCTTCACAAATCATGCTTTTGACACCACTAGCAATATTTGTTGTTCTCCTCTGGATT
Source organism: Gallinago undulata (assembly GCA_026546715.1). Taxonomy (NCBI): domain Eukaryota; kingdom Metazoa; phylum Chordata; class Aves; order Charadriiformes; family Scolopacidae; genus Gallinago; species Gallinago undulata. The sequence continues at coordinate 136,423,503 of JAOTQQ010000012.1, read as the reverse complement.
GTTTTTAATTTATCCATGCTTTCTTTTGAAGTGTTGGGCTCCAATTAGTGAAGAGTGGATAAGAATTTTTGTGATTCATTGATCACAGTTCATAGTCTGAGCATGCTCTATTCTGCTCTCTGAGGGGCTGGTGTGTCCAGTTATTCACCTTATTAGTCTATGACAGTTATTTTAATTACTGTTCCACTTCTAAAATAAGGTTCTGGAGTTTAAATAGCATTTTTAATGAAGACTCTTGTTTTCATTAGTGCTGGGTTTGGTTTTGGCTTTTTTTTTGTCAGTATGGTTTAATTGTTGAATTCCAGGTTGATAGGGAAGGCTTTCATCTTTCTGTATTGCCCATGGAATGAAGCACTTGTGGTAAGGCACAAATAAAAAGTCTCCAGGACCTCTAGACAAATCTGGCCAAAATCCCAGAAAAATATTGTGCTAATTTACTGCAATCTATAAATCTCCAGGCTGGCCAAAAATACAGCGCCAGATTCCAATTTTCTATCTATATAAAGTAAAAAAACAAAGTGCACACATTTATAGGAATAATGTTGTGGTTTAACTCTTCATTTACTCCTATTTCATTTAGTACAAATACTGAAAAGGAAATATTTGGAAATTCAGTCCTCCTGCAGCTTTGAGCATCACGTAAAATGCTGAGGCACTGTTTATTTCACATCAAACTGAAAGCATAATGAAAATTCCTTTTTATATTTTTGTTCATATGAGCAGGATTAGAAAAAACAGAGATTTATTAATAACAATAATGATCATAGCTTCATAAACAAACTGTTTTGGGAATTTTCTTCTCATTGGGAATGAAAGTTCAAAGGGCATGATGTGGACATCATACACCAAGGATTTTATAAAGTGTTCAATTTCTGTCATTACTAGGAACACCAAAGACTGAGGTAAAATGTTATCATTATTAACAAATGCTAGCACTCCAGGAACCTGGGAAAATCAAATTGAGATATCTAATAGTCACTGAACTAATGTTTGTCACTCATAAATGGTACAGCAAATGGATTAAGAGCTCTGCTTCACTGAAGGGAGAAAGCAAAATGAACAGCAGAAGAATCGATAACTGGTTGCTTCAGATACTCAAAGTACAATGATGACAGTTATTCTCTTTTCTGGTCCCTTGATGATGCAACTGCTAGGATAGTCAAGTTCTTTTCATGTAACATGCACTTATGCATCACTCATAGTACAGGATTTATAATTCAAGGGTGCTGTCATCTTCCTTGTTTAATTGCATAGCCTCATTTAAGATGCAGCTAAATCAGCAAAGTGACTTGTCAACTGTTTGCCCTTCCTAGCTGTTCCAAGCAGCCATGCTTGATGTAGTTATTCTAGTACCTCTAGATGTATGGTTGCTCCATTATCCACTTTTGCTGGTCGCTGCATCTTTTCAAGTAAGCTTGAATTGTGTAAGAAAAACAAGTGTATATAACAAATATATGTTTGTACTTAGAAAAATACCTACTATTTAAAAATACCTTTTAAAAGGGACTCTGATCCTTCCTCTTTCAAATTTATGACTTGCTTTTTGAGTCTGTAAATTCTTGCCTTAAATTTAAGGCAATTTAATTACCTCACATGCAGGCATAGTTTGATGTATCTTGTGGGTACTATTCTTCATGTTACTACCACTATAACATTTCTTTTATTACAGTCTTGAGTTGTGGTTTCTTTTATTGTTGGGTTGTGTGGGTTTGTTTTTTTCCTAAAATAGAAAGGTACCCAACTATAATCAAAAACCAAAATATACATATGGGAGACCTGTTCATGCTTCCTTTCACTTATTCTTCCTTCCATTAACCATATACCAATAGAGGAAGATCCTCCCCTTTTGATTCCGTTTCATCATGTTGCTGCCTGGAAAAGTGACTGAATATTTCAATCATGTATAGTTGACATAATTTTTTATTTTTATTTTTTTTTATTAATTTTTTAAATAATCTGTGTTTCATTTCACTTGCAAATGGCCTTATGATCATCAGATGAAAGATACTATAAATTACGTATTTATGTGAAATACATGACACTACCTCATTACCATCACTGTTCTTTTTTACTTCTGTAGGTATAAATTAAAAAGCATTTCCTTCTCTGTGTTAAGGATAGTTCTACTAAATTAAACCCAAAAAGAAGTGCCCCCAAATTCAATACAATATTAAACTTTGTCCACTAGGAAAAAAAAAAAGGAAAAAAGGAAAAGGAAAAAAGGAAAAGGAAAAGGAAAAGGAAAAGGAAAAGGAAAAGGAAAAGGAAAAGGAAAAAAAGGAAAAGGAAAAGGAAAAAAAGGAAAGGAAAATAAAGGAAAAAACCTCAACAACCCCCGTGATTTTCACAATATTTTTCTTTATTTCAGTCCCAATAGTGATACATTTTTCTGTTCATTCAAAATGCCCCGGTAAACCAGATGTTCCTTTTCACATACATGTAATCATTTGCCACTATTATTTAAAGAATTGTAGTTATCAAAGAGGCCAGAGTGTACTTCATGGTTCTTGGGTTGAATTTCAGATATTTCAGGATGACAACTTAACTAATTCATTTTATGTTAGAGTACAGAAACTGCAGCGAAGACTAAGCTTTTCTAGACTTAGGACAATTTTTGATGGCCTTACCATGGTGAGCCCATTCATTCAAAAAGCCATAGAAGGGCAGGTTTCTAAGACCTTTGCAAGGAAGTTATTTCTATTCTTCAGTTTCCTCTACATCCCTAGTCACTTGTATTTGAAAAAGACACTACTGTATTACAGTTACTCAGTGTAGTGTGTAGGGGTATGAGTTTAGGTTCCTAAAAATTCTAACTAAGTAGTTTCCCCGGACAGACCTTATTTTAATCTCTATTTTTTACAGTATTGAGCTAAAAAGAAACTAAGGAAAGAGACTTCAAACATCTCACTGTCTAAGAATTGTAGCTGGAATGTATTTTTTAACCAAACATTTTCTACATTTTCATGGTTATTTTTTTTCTTTCTAAGAAATGTGATCTTAAAAACTTTGAATGCTGAATGAATTTCTTTTTCTCGTTTCTTAGAACAGAGAAAAAAAATTGAACTCATTGCAGTAGTACTCTGTAATGCATTATGAAAATATATCCATGGCTTTTTAATATAATTTCCATATTTTGGATCACCTGTTGAAGCACATGACATTGGTTTTGGAAGTCTGGAGTTTTCAGTGGGAGTCAGGCTATCCAATGACTATGGTACTTAGTAGGTTATGTTTTACGGGTTCTTTCAGTGTTGTGTAATTATTAAAAGCAGTGGTTACATTGTCTAACATGATATCTGATTTTTCATCTGAATTGTGATTCTTCTTAGAGCATGCATATAACTACATAAGGGAATATTCATGTTTATGAACAAGCTTCCTGCTGATTGCTTTTAGTTTTGACTGCTAACACATTTCATATGATTGTTTATCAAACATATTTTAAATGATACATAAGCTACAAGGACATTATCAAAATGTAGAGAACTGCAGCATACATATCAGTTAAAACCAGCTTACAGTGAAATGCCTGTATAACACAGATATGTTGAGATGGAAAGGAGAGATAACACAGGAAAACTCATCTTTCCTTGGCTCAGTGAATTGACAAGTACTTGGAGTAGAGATTTATCCTTCTAATTTAATCTTTAAGAAACTTTTTCTGCTAGTACATAGGTACTGCAAAGCCTTGCTCTCTGTGTCCAGTTGAGACCTCAGGTGGTCCTCCAGGTGAGTCATATCCAGTTCTATGTACGGGACACCTGGGTGGGGTGGAAGTCAACTTCTGTTGAGAAAATGAGTTGATTTAAATTGGAATTTACTGTGGACCAAATTAAGAGCCAGGGAAGCCAAAGCAAAGTAATCATAGAATTTTCTAGGTTGGAAGGCACTTTTAAGATCACCTAGTCCTCTGAAAGGCTGTGCAGAAACCATATTTAAGAATAAGTACAGGGATTAGAGCGATGTAGAGTGAAACAATTTAATAGTGCTAGATCAGAAGAAAAGATATATACTTTAAATGCAGATAACTGGTGGCAATACATACAAAACTGCAAAGGCTATACAAAGTATACAAGACAGGGAACTTGGATGGTGAAAAATAATATACTGCATTGCTAAATGAGCATTCTTCCAACAAACTTAATGGTCATGGTAACAGGCAAGAAAAACGTAACAGGGGAAGTCGGCAAGACTAAGGTTTCAAAGGATGCTGCTGCAATAAAGATATTATACTATAAGAAAGAAAATATTTTTTTCAGAGTTATTTTGGAGAGGGAAGACTTTATGTAGGAAGCCCACTATCTGACTTTCCTTTTAGTCCAAATATGAATTAATTTTCTATGTTGGAGCCATAGTTTTTTTTTTCCCATCCTACTTTTTACAGAACTACTAAGATGACTGGAAAAGTGCACACAAATCCAGGGTGATATGCATCTGCCCACAAATCTGTCTTTCAGAACTGCAGTTTTCAGGCATTTGTTCTATCAAATTTTGTGCCTCTCATAACTCTGAAGGCATCCACAAGAAATGCAAAGACATTGCTTTAAGTATCATAACTTAATGTTGCTTTACAAACAGTATTTGTTCAACAACACAAGATAATTGTTAGATATGATTTATGATTTTGGTCAGTGAGTGAAATTATTTTACAGTTTTTCCAAACTCTGTTTACTGGAAAAACTACAGCTTAATCTGGTTTTGCAGTACCTTCATCAGTCTGTGATAACAGACTGTGTTTATATGTCTTGTTTCTCAATTATGAATGCTACCTTCTGCTCACCACTCTATAGATATATTGCTTGGCCTAAAGTTCATACATGCATAGAAGAACCAGACAAAAAGGGTCCTGCATCCTCAAGTGCTAAGCATGACAATGCGTGTTAATTCCATTTGCTTTGTGCTATTGTATATAGACAACACTATCCTAATTTCAGTTATTTTTGGATTAAATTTGTTTGTGTCTCATGTCTACAATGTTATATGCAAGTCTACCTGCCATTTTGAACAAGGATGCTATAATGATCTAGCTATTAGCCAAATAATTTCCTCTCAGACATTAATTTCAACATTGCATATTATCTGCTTTGTGCCAGCACTATGGAGATGATTTACAGACATTAATGATTCTGTAGCCCTCTAGTCCCAGAATAAATTAATGCATAATCTGCACATTGTCAGCTCAGGTGTTGGCACGCTTGGTAGATTCTGCTTCACTTCATCGGTTTCCTGGCTAAGCTAACACATAGAAATTCCAAATGAGAGATTTTCTAAATGTGCAGAAATAATTACACTAAAAGCTCCCTTTCTGTCATCCCTAGTATTTCACTCTCACAGTCCTTCTACCTTCCTAATTGTTGTACCATCATTTGCATAAAAGTCTGAAAGATATATGGTCCACATCAAGATGATGCTAGTGAAGAGATTTGCCATCAGTGTTTGGATATATTATGAACAATAGCTTGAAACTTGTCAGCAGATCCTGGAATGTTAACAGAACAAGTTTATTTCTGAAGAGTGTTCAGATACCCCTGTCAGATAATAACTTTAAGATAGTGGATCAATATTACAGACATTTACACCAAAAAAAAAGTAAAAAGTGAAAGTAAAAATATAAGCATTAAAAGTAACAAACAAACACACTTGCTTATGTTAATGATGCTTGTCATATAACTTGCAAATTGAGGAAAAAAATGGAATTCTAGAATAAGCCCACATTTTTTACTTTGAATTGTGTTGCCCCCATCTATTTATTTAGGGAGTTCTGAAGACAAACTGTTCATGTCTAAGTATAACATTTGTCATAGCTACCTCCAAAGATTTTATGTTGTAACATTTCAGCTTCATATGAAAATCTTGAGCAAACCAAAATAGTAAATGAAGATAAATGAACCAATTAAGACACAGACACTTCTAGAAGGTAGGTAAACAGTCAACACATAATTTTCAAGGTTTCGTAACAGCCCCTCCGAGAGGCTGCAAGTCTTGCTGCAATTTATTTTGTAATATTATAGAGGGAAAATTCAGAAAACAGTTCACAGTATTTGATGGGAGCAAATACTTGACAAGCAAAATAGAGCTGTGCAAACTGAAGTCTTTTGTAGAATCTGGAAATAAGGAGTGCATACAGACCATTTTTCAGAGATGACTAATGAGGATGAGTATGAAAGTCCATCTAAGACTGAAGTACAGGCTGCCCCAGAGAAAGCAAGCAACTCAGTCCAGATCTGTCTTAAGGCACAGGCATAAAGCAACTATTTGCTTTTGCTAGTGCCTGAAAAGTCCTGTGTTTCAGGACTTGACTTCACTGACAGTGATTCCAGATTCACTGTCTATGATGGGGTAATTTTTATACATGAAGTTAGTCTAACATTTTGTATATGCATATTATTTCTTCTACTAAATATGCAGACAAATGCATAAAAATGAGAGTATTCTCACTGAGCTTCTATAAAAAAGGAATGCTGTGTTTTTTGTGTAGATTGTCTCGACACCAAGTATGTTAGGTGCTTGGCTTCAATTCAACTTAAGCAGATTTAGTAGGTTTTTCACAAGGTCATTCAGAATATTGTGTATTGCTTCTTAAAATCTGGTTTGCTTTATATCTATATTATTTAATTTATTATGCATGTATTTATCTATATATTTAAACTTTGTGCAACAGTAGAACTGGTGTAAGTCAACTTACACCACTACTTTGTCTTCTGTGTAGCTTAGCTGCATGTTATATTGTTTTCCTTTTCCTTATGAAATGTATCCTGTGTACTTTTCTGGCAATGTAAGTGTGGCATTAAGAGTTGTACTTAAAAACATAAATCAAGTTGTTGCTAGACAATTAAGAAGTCTTGCATAATTTGATCACCAGTTCCCTAGAGGTTTCTATCCAGCACACTGCCAGGGTTTCCATGGAAACAAAAACCCTATTAAAGCCTCCAAGAAGTCCTGTCTTTCTCTGGTTTCTCCTCCCACTTCCCTCCACTCCTTTTTAGCTAGTTTGCATTGCGCATAAACATTTAATTTCAAATGGTGCAATAATGGAATAATTTAATCCACTCATTAAATGGAATATATTGCTTTCCATAATAAGCTCTGAAACTCTGTGGACCAACTGTTCTGTCCTTTTGCTGCTGTCCTAATTTTAGGCAGTTTTACATTAGGGGGAATATGGCTATTTGTTTACAAGTTAGCCGTATTATTTGGGAGCTAAGAAGATTTAAGTTATATGTGAGACACACTTCAAATAACGTGAAAATTAAGCAGTGAATAGACTGCTCACGAAGACTGTAGAATTGCCATTATTTGGTGGAGTTTGGGTGGAGTTCCTTCTTTTTTCCTTCAGAAATATATGAGATTAGTGGGGTGCTTTGTAATTTGTAGCCCTTTTGAATTCCCTAATGGAAGCATCTCCCCCTTTCTAAGATGTAGACTTACTTCTCTCAGCTATTGTCTTATGAAGTAGAGCAACTGTTCTGTGAACCAGAAATCAAAACATAATGATAATTAATTTCTCATCTTCTTTGTTCTGTAGGGTTTGTTTGTTTGTCTGTTTTCAATAAGCCAATGCCTTTCCAAAAATTTCAGATTCATGGATCTGAGATGTAAGTTCATTCTGGACAGCTGATCTAAATATTTATAAAATATTTTCAGTACAGTTTCAGCCCTATTCAGTACATTTAGAACTGTATTTGTAAATGTTGAGTCAGGTTAGGAATTAAGATCATAAGAAGATACAAAGTTTAGAAATCTTTCAAGACAAGATTTTTTAAAATTTGACAGTTTGTGGCAAATTAACTTCCCAGTGGGTAGATGTGAAAGTAGTTATTTCAAAGTTCTCATTACCACTGTGCTCAGTAGCCTTGGCAGATTCAGAATTTGCAAATGAATTTTTGCAAAATGAGAGAATGAAGCCAAATTTATAAAATGTAAAGGTAAGTAAAAGGCCTATAAATATCAAAATGTGCAAAAAAGTAGTGTATGCATTATTTCTTCATGGCATAGTATTACTGGAAAGAAGAATTAATCTGTATGAGAACCAAAGGCTGACAGTTAAGGGGGAAAAGAGATCAAGTCTGCTATTTTTCTGTCATACTTACTTTTTTCTAGTGGCTTTAAAATAAAATAAAATACGCTAAATCAAAGAAACAAAAAACAAGTTCACTTCCATGGCTTGTGACTTAAATCAGTTTACTAACTTGTTTGCTCCATCTCTGAATTTCCATAGTTCTTAGAGAATTCTATCACTCAGTGTTGGGGTTTTTCTTGGACTGAAATGTTTACATTAGACAATTCTGCTGGGCTCTGAACTATGTGTATACAATTGAGATGTTGGCAATTGCAGAGAAATCATACTTGCAAAAAAAATTGTTTAGCTGAGAAAACAATTTAATGAAAGATTCATTCAACAAGACAGCAGTAAATACATTGTTAAATCTATCTTTGTAATGGAAATTAAGCTGTGTTATCTCAGAAATAGAAGTATCATATTCTATTCCCAAAAAAAGAAGAGTTTAAGGAAGCCTGCTTTTCTTTTTTTTCATGGCTTTTTGCATTTCTCAAATGTGCCTTCTTCTTCTGATAATTCATTGTCACATTATGTGATTAATTCATATAACCACCACTCAATATTTTTAATTCATTTTATGATAGTTCTCAAAATGTTTAGAAGTTAGGAGGGCTGTTTAATGGCCAAAGATGTGAGGGATTCCTTCAGCCATCTTCAATATAGAAGTCTACATGTTGACTAATTGTCTGGACTACAGTTAACACTCATTCAACATGAGCCAGTAGTGTGCACTTGCAGCCCAGAAAGCTAACTGCATCTTGGGCTGTATCAAAACAAGTGTGGCCGAAAGGTCAAGGGAGACACTTCTGCCCCTCTACGCTGCTCAGGTGACACCCCACCTGGAGTACTACATCAGCTCTCGAGCTCCCAACATAAGGAGGACATGGACCTGTTGGAATGGGTCCAGTGGAGGGCCACAAAGATGATCAGAGAGCTGGAGCACCTCTCGTACGAGGACAGATTGAGAGAGTTGGTGCTGATCATCCTGGAGAATAGAAGAACAGAAAGCTCCAGGAAGATCTTATAGCAGACTTTCTGTATTTAAAGAGGGCTTACAGAAAAGGTGGAGAGGGACTCTTTATCAGGGATTGTAGCAATAGGACAAGGGGTAATGGTTTTAGACAGAAACAGGGTAGATTTAGATTAGATATTAGGAAGAAATTCTTTACTGTGAAGGTGGTAGGACACTGGAACAGGTTGCCCAGAGAAGCTGTGAATGCCCCATCCCTGGAAGTGTTCAAGGCCAGGCAGATGGGGCTTTGAATAATCTGGTCTAGTGGCTAGTGTCCCTGCCCATGGCAGCGGGGTTGGAACTACATGAACTTTAAGGTCCCTTTCAACTATAATCATTCTGTGATTCTATGATTTAAGGACACAAAGGAGAGTAAATCACGTGTGTTCTGTCTAGTGTTCACTGCTAAAATAGATCATAGAATCATGACATCATGTAGTTTGGAAGGGGCCTCTGGAGGTCTCTAGTCCAACCTTCTGCTCAAAGCAAGGTCAGCTACAGGAAGTTGCTCGGGGCCATGTCTAGTTGAGTTTTTAATATATCTAAGGATGGAGATTCCAGACTGCTTCTGGGCCTCTGTTCCAGTGTCTGACCTCACTTATGAAAAATTTATTTTTCCTGATGTTGAATCAGAATTTTCCATGTTTGAGCATCTGTTCATTCTCTCTTGTCCTTTCACTGAATTTTTCACTGAATTATTAGAGTTGGAAGGGACCATAGAGATCATCTAGTCCAACTCCCCTGCTGAAGCAGGATTGCCTA
>JAOTQQ010000012.1:136388670-136413336 GCA_026546715.1 Gallinago undulata | reverse complement strand
CGGAGCCTCCTCTTCTCCAGGCTGAACAACCCCAGCTCCCTCAGCCTGTCCTCGTAGCAGAGGTGCTCCAACCCCCCAATCATTTTTGTGGCCCTCCTTTGGACCCGCTCCATCAGGTCTATGTCCTTCTTCTCTTGAGGGCTCCAGACCTGCACACAGTATTTCAGGTGAGGTCTCACCAGAGCAGAGTAAAGTGGCAGAATCACTTCTCTGGACCTGCTGGCAATACTTCTTTTGATGCAGGATGTGATTGGCCTTCTGGGTTGCAAGTGCACATTGCCTGTTCATGTCCAGCTTCTCGTCCATCAGCACCCCCAAATCCCTTTCCTCAGGGCTGCTTTCTAATACCTCCTCCCCCAGCCTGTATTGATGGTGAGGATTGTTCTGGCCCAGGTGCAGAACCTTGAGAACTTCTGCCTTCTCCTCATCCATTGAGAAATCATCATCATCTTCATCCATTGCAGTTTGTTCTGCCAAAAAATAGTACATTCCCCTTTGTCAAATTCAGACAAAGATTTTCAGTGTGGCAAGAAGAAAAACGTGAAAATTATCTTGTCCATAAACTAACAGACTGAATGGCAAGCAATCTAATTGCATCAGAGAAGCTTGTAAAGATTTGTTGATTACAACATAGTATGTTCATATAAAGTAAAAAAATCCAGTAAGATAAACTTCATAAATCTGCTATATTTTAAATGAACAAATATTATATATTTTCTAGAAAAGTCTAATAATAATCTTATACTTTTTCATATGTGTCCTTCAAATAACATTCATAAAGATGAAGCAAAAGTATGGAGTATATTATTTATATGTAATATTATATAAATATAGGTAAGATTTATTTATAAAAGACATAAGCATACATTTATATAAAAACTAGAATGGAGTCAGTTTCTATATGTATCCATGAGGTCTTGGGACTGTTTTTGAGGTATTACAGTTCATGCATATTTTTGAAGTGGTATGACACAAGCTGAGAAGCGTACTTTTGATTTTTCACAAATTCTAATATTTTAAAAGCTTCATTTTTTATCACTCTGCAGAAGTATATGAAATTCCTGAATCAGAGAATGAGGTAAGAATAAAATAGAACACAGTTCCAAAATAGTAGTCATGGAATCATAGCCATGGAATCATAATCATAGAATTGTTTTGATTGGAAGAGACCTTTATGATCATCAAGTCCAAACATTAACCTAGCACTGCCATGTTACCTCTATACAGTGTTCCTCAGCACTACATCTACGTGTCTTTTAAATACCTCCAGGGATGGTGACACAACCACTTTCTGGGCAGCCTGTTCCAATGCTTGATAACCCCTTCAGTGAAGAAATTTTTCCTAATATCCAATCTAAACCTCCCCTGGTAGATCTTGAGGCCTTTTCTTCTTGTCCTATCACTTGTTACTTGGGAGAAGACAGTGACACCCACCTCGCTACAACCTCCTTTCAGGTAGTTGTAGAGAGCAATAAGGTCTTCCTTGAGCATTCTTTTCTCCTCCTTTTCTCCAGGCTAAACACCACAAGTTCCCCGAGAAAAATATAACCACTTGTAGAAACAGATTAGGTTTAGAATATGAGGAAAAAAACGTATTTTCAACATTTAAAATATAAAGTAATAAAAGTTCTATGCAGCCAAAGCTCTAGTCAACAAAAAAAAGCAAACAAAGAAACAAGGTTAAAGCTCTTAATTTCTGTGGTGGTGGTTGGCTGTAACACAAAAAAGTAACAGAAATGCCAAGCAGTAGAACTTAGAAATCTTGGCTTTCTGGTGCCTTCCCTTCTGTGGATTTTCAGTGCCTAATAGTATGATTGCATTCACACTTCAGTATTTTCTGCAATGGGAGCAGTAATTTATCCCTATCCAGCTGCCTGTTTTCATGAAAATCTTAGCAAGGTTTTTCAAAATGTGTCTTTACTTTAAAATTTTATTAGTTACACTATAATTTCAAAAACTGCTGGAGTGGGAAGAAGGCAAGCTGAAATTCTTAGTGTTTGTATAATCAATTCAGCATTGAATTTCAACAATACAGTCCTGGGCTTCTCTTGCATTTTGCTACACAAGTAATCGTATGCACTGTGTTCTCCTAAGTATAATGCTTAATTTATATGACAATAATTTATGCTGTTATTAAATAATTTAACTTTCAGGTAGTCTGTGTTGTAAGGAATGTGTTTTTCTTTGATTCTAACTGATAGACTGACATCATGATGAAAATACCATGTTATGCATTTTATTACTGCATTATTGCATTCTGTGCGTTGAGAATTGTCACTTCATGCAAATATTCTGGCATCCAATGAATTGTATGACTTTTCTTAGCCATTTTTTTTCCTTGTTGATTTTCTTTGCTGTTCCTGCACTGAAGTTGCCCAGACATATGACTGGAATTCGCATTGTGTCAGCACTGATATTAAAACCTGATTCACTTTAGAATTCATCTTTTAAAATTCTTCTGATATGAAATTTAGCATGCTGACCTAGGCTTTTTTTCCCTTGTACTTCTAAATACCTTTACTGAGTAAAAATCTTGCTTTCCTAAATCCTGTGTAATGCCATTGTTCCAGATGGAATTGCAAAATCTAGCCATCATTATACATACCACCGAATCATCTTCAAAAGCAGTATGATCTAGCAAGTATTGGATGAGAACTCTTTCAACTGAATAGATAATTAATTTCATGCGTATATATCAGGGAGTTAGAGTATGTTGTCATGGAATATTTAGAAAACTGATAAATCAAACCAGTTTTAAACTCTAAAACTCATTTTTACTAAATCCACATATTAAAAGCACATTTTGTGCAAACAGTTAATACATATTATTAATTAACATCATTATTTACACAAACCTGTTAGCCTTGAAAACATATCTTTGCTAGTCATTCTCATGTAATGGTCAGGACATTAGTCTCTAGTTACTTGTGCTTATCTTTCAACTTTTTTCAGTTGGATGCCTCCTATGTGCAACTACAAACATCTTTGTCCCTTTACTGATCACGTTGTTGGCATACTTCTCAAAAATGCTTGTGTATTTTGTCTTTCTGTGGCATCATAGCATCACAGAAGTGCTTATGTACGACTGGCCATGCTGTTACATTGGGTTACACTGTTTCAGTGCACTTATATTGAGGTTCAAGGTAAACAAATATTAATTACATCCCAATTAATGAACTTTTAATTTATATGTGTCGCAGGCCTTTGTTCTAGCTACAGGAGTCACATGGAAAAAAATGAAAAAAAAGAATTCTAGCTCTCTCACTGACTTCCTGTCTGCTGTGAAGTTGGCGATACTGAGTTAAGAAGTCAATATTTATTGCCTTTTGATATTTATTTCATCCACCCACTTTAATAGCATGATTTCATTGTATTCTGATAGTCCATTTTCGTCATGCTACAAATAAACGGTGATTGATTATGATATATTATAGCAGGATAATGTAAATCCTGATTTTAATTACCTTTATCAGGTGAGAACTGTGGTAGCAACAATATATATTCGGCTTTCTGAATAGTTTGAAAAGGTTTTAAACTTACTAAGAAAAAGGATACTTCACAAAGATTTATAAAACAGAGTAGTTAATGTCTTGTATTTTGAAACATTATATCCTTTTAATACCAGAAGTATTTTATGACTGCATTTCAAACTAAAACCAATGTGAGCTGGAGGTATGAAACTTCTTACCTTGTGTACTGTGTTCAGCTGTCATGGAGGTAATTTTCCTCTTGAACAGCCCCGATGGTGTCTGTTTTAGATTTGTGACCAAATCAGTGCAGATAACACACCAATATTTTAGCTATTGCTGAACAGTGTTCACACAGCACCAAGGCCTCCTCCATTTCTCACTGCCCCTACCTCCCTGAGCAATTAGGCTGGGGATAGGTAAGAGGCTGGGAGAAGAGACAGCTGGGACAGCTGGCCTCAGCTGACCAAAGAGCTATTCCACACTATATAATGTCATCCTGAGCAATAAAACTACAGGGAGAGGGCTTCAAAGTAGCCATTGCTTGAGGACTGACTTGGCAATGGACGGTGAGTTGCATCACTTGACTTTTGCTTGTGTGGTTTGTTGGGGTTTTTTTCCTTTCCCTTTCCTACTGCCATCTTAACTTATTAAACTTATTAAATCTTTTTGACCAACAAACTTTCTCACTTCTGCCCTTCCAATCCTCTCCCCCATTCCGCTGGGGGCAAGTGAGCAACGGTGAGGGCTGACCTGCCAGCTGGGGTCAACCCACCACACCTGGCTAGATCAGCGAAAGTTTGGAATCTGATGCTTTTATTGAAGCAATCTATAAAGCTCATTTTTACTTAATAGGTGCAAAATAAAGCCTGATATGTATATGGCCATCAGTGCCAGAAGAATATGTATCATCAGCATGTGAAGCACATATACTATTTAAGGATGAATATAGGAATAAAGAATGAACATGGTAAAATACAGGAGGCCTTTCAAAATTTAGAATTCCTTTCTGTGTTCTCTCAGGAAGGTGGTTTACTATAACGTCTGTCCTCAGGGACTTCAGATGCTTCAGGGGCTTCAGACACATGCACTGAAATTTTCCAGGAAAAAATTCTGTAATGACTTTGGGCACATATCTTTCGTGCTTTGGATTCCTATCATAAACAGAATGTCTCTGAAGATGCCTTTGCTACCTATTGAGTAAATGATACGTGAAATAAGGGGAACGTATATTGTAGGGCTTAGTGGCTCTAAAAGAATGGCTCTCAAAAAGAATCCTCATGTATAACTTTTTTGATTATGATGAAACAAAAAAAAAAGTACAGATATAAGGAACATATGTGTGTGTGTGTGCATGCATTCACTGGGCAATTTGTTGTGGGGTGAATGGAATACCAAAGAATGTAGCTGGCCAGAGTTCAGTCTTTCAAACAACAGTGGAGGAAAAGATGTGTCAGGGTAAACATTTTATCTTACTCACACTGACATACATTGTGATCACCGTTCCAGAGAGGATGTCAGGGAAGCCCAGGGAAGGCAATTCTCACTCCAGCTAGACTCAGTGCTCATCCTCATGCGCAGCATCTCAGCTTTATCACAGAGTGATTCCACCATGGGCACTCTTCTTCTATGTGATCTTGTACAGCTGTGTTAAAATAGTCCATCATACCTCTATAGACAATGGTCTTTGTAGTGACTCAGTCAAATTCAGTCTTGAGTATCTCTAAGGATAGCAATCCCACAATTTCCTTGGACAGCATACTCAAGTGTTCAATCAATCTTGCACTGGGAAAAAAATATCTGATGTTTAAATTGTATTTATTCTTTCTTATCTGGTGCCATATTTTCTCTTGTTTTCACTTGACGTCACTGAGAATAGCTTGGCTCTATGTTCTTCACTCCCCCATCAAGTGTTTATGCACATTGATGAGATCCCCCTTGAACCTTCTCTACCCCGTGTTGAACAGTCTCAGCTCTCTCAGATTCTCCCCACACATCGGGCACTGCAGTCCCTCATTCTTTTTTGCAGATTTTTGCTGGACTTTCTCCTGTATGTCCATATCTCTCATACTGGGGAGACGAGCTGGACTGGACTTTATGCTGCTTCATGCACTTCAGCACCCTTTGATCCCAGCTGTTCAGTCAGTTTCCAGTACACCTCACTGACTTTATCTATCCCATGCTTTATTCAGTTTGTCTATGAGGTTGTTAGGGGAGACACTGAGAAAAGCTTTGCTGAAGTGAAGATAATACACATGGCTCCTCCCTCATCTACGATGTCAGAAAAATCACTAAAGATCACTATGTCATTGACCCAGTATTTTTCCTCACTTTAACAAATCAAGACTGACTACTTCCATCTTTTTGTTCTTCATGTTTCAAAATGGTTTCCACAGGGTTGGTTCAGTTACTTTCCCAGTGATCAAAGTGATACTGAACAGCCTGCAGCTCCCTGAATCCCCCTTCTTGTTCTACTTAAAGATAGAGATGATTTATACTTTCTTCCAGTCCACAGAAACCTCTTCACTGTCACCACAACCTTTCAGAGATAATTGACAGTGGCATTGCAGTAACATTGTCCATCTCATGAGTGCATCCCACCACATCATGTAGACTTAGGCATGTCTGGTTTGTTTAAATGTTCCCTAGATTGATCCTCCACCACCAAGGTTAACTCTTGCTTGCTCCAGGCTTTCTCACTGGTCTGGAATTCCTGAAGTCTTACTGAAGTAAAAAAGGCAATGAGTACTTTGGCCTTTTCCATGCCCTTTGTCACAAAGACCCTCTGCCCATTAGGAAGCAGGCTCACTTTTCCCCAGTTCTTTTTGCTGCCCACATACCCATAGAAAGTATAACACATATGTGTTTGGAATTCATCATAAGTGCACTGTATCAAACCTGTGGATTGATTGTGACCTCTGTGTTGTCCCTCCAGCACATCTCAGGGTAGTGCAAGTCCTTAAGCGGGTCAGGGCCTGCATATGTGAGGCTTCTTCCAGTTGTTTGAAGAAGGCCTCATCTACTTCTTCCTCCATCTCTCCCCTAACTTCCTACTATAAAGCTGTCCTCACCATGTTGGCCAGCCTCTTGGCAAAGATATTTTTGCCTCATCTCTTGGATCCCCCAGGCTCAGCTGGCTCAAGTGCTTTGTTGGACTCAGGTCCCAGCCCCTCATCTATTATCAGGACACTGACCTACTTTGTAGCTGCAGAGCTGCAGGAGGAGCAGGAGCTGTCCTCCTCATGTCAGAAATTACAAGCTTCTAGCCTTCACCGTCACAGAGTCTCCATTTCCTATGGTACTACACAGGTAATGGTAGCAGAAAAGTTAATGAGGTTTCTCTGCAATCACTAGGTGATTAGGACTATTATCTACCATTAAATCTAATTAGATGAAAAATATTTTCTTGTCTGCATATACATTGTGTGTTCCTTTCTGCCTACGAGAAGGTTTTGAGCATAACAATAAAATCGTCTGGTGGCAGGATGTGGTATGAGTGGCAGAGGCATTTGGATACAGGAAGGAGATATATTCAACTTCTACTTGAAAAACTTCTTCGTACATTCCTCAAGTAGAACACTGAAACGCTTATTTCTAAATGCTTCTGTGGTGTAAAATCTTTACCTTCAAGTTCTGATTTTAGTTTTCCAAATTTGAATGTATCTGTGAACTTTTCAAATGCAAGGAGATTTAATTTAAGTTTGATAAATTTTGGCAAACAAGATAACAGAACTGCCAAAGCAGTTATCGTAAATTGGCTGAGAAAATACCTTCAGAAGAGGTTAAGCCCTGTTCCTCTCTTCTGGTGAAGCAGTAGTCACAGATCACATTTTGGAGTGCTGAATTTTAAGGTCTCTGCAAAATTAAGCAACTACAGAAATCTTAACTCTGAAATCTTGAAAACATTTTATCATCCTTAGACATTTTGTGCTGGGATAAAAGGCAGATTCCTTTAGATACATAACATTGCAGGAGTAAAGCTATCACAAATGTGCCACAGAAATTTTGCTTCCTGCTTTGCATGGTGCTCAGTGAATATACAGCCTGTTGTTTAGCTGTTTTGTGAGCCCGAGCATATGGAATTGTATATTTTAGAAATATATTTTGGTGAACATTTGCATTTTACTTCAGTTCATAAAAGGAAATTATTTTAAGTTATGCTCCTTGTAATCCAGTTTTCATGAGGCCAGAAGATTCAAAGGACTAGACAATGAAAAATATGACTGATTCATATCCCACTAAGGTCCTATAGTGAATGAAATGTAGAAGGTTAGTAAGAGTTCATTGCATAGTGGTTTACATAAGATGAGATTGAAGTGATCTCGTTTCACAGTTTTTATAACAAAGGTAAAAATGATTGAAGATGTATGCATTGCAATTCTTTCTCCACTGGGTAGTGCAAAACTTAAAGTTGATGGACTTGTTTGAAGGCAAAAACTACAACTTTAAATACCAACCCAAGGAAGTTGAAAATAAAATCTGGGGAAATATTCTTTTTTTTTTCCCTGATTTTCTCTAGATATTCCACTGCGTTATATGCAGGGAAGTTTAAAAAATAGTAAGTTAATTCAGACAATAGATATTCCTGGTTTTTGTGTTTCAATTTGCTTAGTTGTTGTTCTTTCCTATCTCTAAGCTATCACAGAAATGATAGCAGAACTTATTTTGGGACCCAAAGAGTTTATCAAAACCAACACAAAACAAGTCACATAGGAACAATTCAAAAGATTTAAGAGTTGTCAGGCGACAACTCTTACTTAAAGATAAAATGTGTCCCTCATACAGTTTTGTCAAATATTTCAGTCTATTATATATTCAAGGATTTTTAAGAAATGATAAATTTTTCTAACAGGTACCTGTTAACTTAAATGTAAATTGATTTTTTAGGCATCAGTATAAATTCTGCAAAATTATCCTCAAGTATTACTAATAAATGAATTAAAAACGGTAAAATTGATAACATGATGTACTTGATAATAAAATAGACATTAGTCATTTCCATTATAAAAATCAAAAAAAAGGTAAAACTTTCTTAAAAAAAGCTTTATTGAAATTTTAATTTTGATATCAGGTTACTATTTCATTAAAACACTAACAAAAAAATATATATTTTTGGGGTATGATAAAGAAAAAAAAGTTATTTTCTTTTCCTAATCTTGATAACTTGGCAAAGGTTTTTTAAATGGAATTCAGAAATTGAAATATTTGAATATTTGTTGAAATATATGGGGGGGGGGGGTTTTGAAGCATAGCTTTTGAGATGGCAAGGACGAAATTCAACTGGGGATGAGGCAATAACACATTCTGAAGCACTCTTTAAAAGCAGAAGTGATTTGTAGTGAAGAAATTCAAGGAGGAAGTTTGAGCGACATTCAAATCTCTGAAATTGTATGTTGACAGACCTCTCTGGGCAATCTGTTCTACTTCTTGATTGTTCTTATTGTGAAAAGGTTTCTCCTTATATCCACTGTGAACCTCTCTTCAGGCCTATTGACTCTTGTTCTCCACACGACACTGAAAATAACTTGCCTCTGTCATCTCATTAGCCTTCCTGTAGGCACTGGGGGCTGCCATTAAGCATTTCCAAACACCACCAAACTGTATGGGCTGTTGACATGCTGGAAGGTAGGGATGCCAGCCAGAGGGATGTGGACAGGTTTGAGAGATGAGCATGTGCAGGCCTCATGAAGTCCTACATGGTTGTAAAAATCAACCATCACTAAACTCGCACTTTAACATAGTTTACTGAGAAATAAAAAAAAATAAAATAAAATCAGAGTAGTTCCTATACTTTTTCTAAAATCTCAAATAATATGTTGTGGGTCATCTCTTGTGTTTGGAAAGCTTGGTTTAAAGACAAAATTACAATTCAAAACCTTAGTAAAAACCTTTGATGTTTTCAGTTATTAAAAATAATTAAAAAGTAAAATAACTTCTTTTCAAATTGATGAATTGAAATATTTATTACTAAATCTTTTTTCCCTTTTCTTTGCCTGAACAATTAACTAAAGAAATTCCTGCTTTCCTCTGTATTTCATTTTTAATTAATTTACTCTTAAGCCTTCTGTCCCTCAGCAGAAGTGGCAGTTAATATTAGGCTGAAACAGTTAATATCAGGCTGAAACAGTTAATATCAGGCTTGAGAACTATGAGATCTGAATTAATATCTTAATGCAGAACTGCTAAGTTTTATTGTTTTACAAAGGAGTTGGAAACAGTTTGATAAACAAGAAATCTTTTATTTTTCATTTCTTCTGTTGTGCTTAGACAAGGAAGACCTATCCAAATATTTTAATTTAAATTACCTTGTTTTGTTTGTAAACAATAAAAGTGCCAATCCCTCTCCAATATTCATTTTATGTGAGAAAAAGATGTATTTCATGTGTCTGCTGGAAAACAGTAGTAAAGGAACAGTTGGCTGATGTACAGACTGGTGGGTTATCTTACTTTGTTAAACATTATTGTGCGTTAATCCATCAAATTTCAAGCCTTAGTCTGTAAGAACAGAAAATGTAAAATAATGAGCCACACATGTACATTTTTAACCAAACAGCTTCTGATGTTTTACAAATATGTAGGTAAGAACTCAGAAGACTGCACACCTTTCATGGTTTTTTTACAAAAAACAAACAAGCAATTCACTTTATGTGCCAAGATTTTTCCAATGTTAACATTTTTTCTTTCTTCTTTATAGATAAAATAATACATGAGATCACTGTGCCATGTTTACCAGAGAACAGTTACTTTTCCTATCAGTAACCCTTCAGAAGAGCCCAACTCATCTAAGTCACATTCACAATAATGGTGTTTCCTTGCAAGAGAAACAGCCAACTGAGAATCTAATTGAATTTTATTTTATTTTATTGCCAGTTCACACAAACATTTAGTTACTGATTCATGATTTGTGAAATAAAAGACAATGAAAACTTAAACACTTTAGGGAAAAGACCTTTCCTCCCCCTTTGCCTGAGTCAACTTCACTCCAGACCCCACCTACCCTTCCTGGCTTCCACTCCGCTTGCTCCTGCCACACCTCACCCTCAGCCCTGCCAGTGAGGTGTGGCGCAGGGAGGTGTGTGAGGTGTCAGGACCCACTGGCTTCCCTTTTCCCTCATCCTTGTCTCCCAGTCTTATCCTTTGTTTCAGCAGGGTTCCTCCAAGGGCCGCACTCCCTTCAGGACGTCCCTTCTGTACAGCCTTTGGTGTGTCCTCACATTCATTTCTTCCTACGCTCTCCTTTGTGCTTCCTCTTATGCTGCCGCCTGTCCACTCCGGTGGCTCCTCTGCAGCTGCCATTTTGTCAGGTGGTGGGTCAGCATGGGTAGTTGCACAGTCAGCTGGAACCAGCTGTGACCAGCCTGGGGCAGTTCATGGCCTCTCCTCACACCGGTCACTCCTGCAGCTCCTCTGACAATTTTACCCAGTACCAGACTCCAGGTAGGCACAAGCTGTGCGGGTGTCGGTAGTGTTTTTATGACAGAAACAATTTTGTGTTTCTGTCCTGAAAGAGCCAGGTTAGGAGGCAATTTGTTCCATTTAACTTCTGCTGGAGCATCATTTAAACTTCCTCACCTTTTTAGCTACAGATGCTATTATTTGATTTTTTTTGCTGGCTGCCAAAGCTGTATAAGCTATACTGAGTATACAAGTGCAAAGCAAATGGATTTCAGGATGTGAATCATGTCAATTTATAATCATCCTTGGGTTTATTTGGAATTTTAAAATCTGTGAGTTTTACAAATTGCAACACAAAGTCATAGAAAATAAGACTTTCGTGTGCCCTCAATAAATGTTTTATGTCCCTCTCCTCAAAAGGTGGATGAATTTTATGTGAGTTATTAATGACAGATCTTCTGCAAAGTGATCCTTAAAGATGTTCGGTTGATGGATGTTTTGCAGTCATTTCATTTAACTTTCTGAAAGCTGTAAGGTAATTCTGTGGATAAATTATGAGGGAAGGCTGACATTTCTTATTACTGCAGGTTTGTAGAAAGAGCCAACATATAAATGTTTCTCAGAAATTATATATATGTATGTGTATCATTCATTATATTAATAAATATACACAGAATACTATATTATACATAGCATATAATATATTTTTTCATTACATATATCTATTTCATTATATTTGGACTTTTTAGGATATATCAGAATTTTAAAAGAAAATAAAATGTAATATGCATATACTGTTCCCTGTAATTTAAAGACCCATTAGTGTATTTTCTGACTTTGAATATTAGATTACTGAGACTAAGTTAAACTAGTTGAATAACTCGTTTTTATATAGTGGGGCAAGACCATCATCACCAAAAGGCTTGCTAACGTAGTAAGGAGGTCTTTAAACTAGGTTTATTGGGGTTGGTGATCAAATCTTGCAGGTTTATCAGGGAAGGGGATAGGGGGAAGCATATATGGGGCAGGGTGATGAAGGATTTTCTTGCACTCTTTTTGAGAAAGTGGGGTGACCTGGAACACACCTCAAGTGCCTATACGCAAATGCATGCAGTATGGGAAACTGGAGTCCTGCAACTGATGCATACAGGCTCTCCAATAAAGGTGGGTAGGGAACAAAAGGAGTAAGTGTTGTAGTTTGTGCAAAAGAGGGAGCAGAGGGACCTCTGCTAGAAAATGGCATTGCCTATGGAACATCTTACAGGTATTTTTTTTTGTTTATCTATTAATCTATTACTGTGTTCATTTGCAAATTTCATAATCAGATTATTGTACTATAGACTTTTAAACTGAGTTTAACTTTTAAGGGCCTTTCCACTTCAGCCCATACAGTTTCCTTTCTGTTGCTTTTCTATGGTACAGAGGATGAAGAAACTTAATAAGAGACACATTCTAAGTTGGTTTTATATGAAAGCAGTATAGATTGTACAGAAAATGGCAAAGGTGGAGTGAATATAAGAGATTTGGATTAAGCACTGGCCAAGTGTGACACTGGAAATTTATGAAAGTTGCTGATGGATAAACCAGCAAATTCAGTCTTGTGGACAATTAAGTTCAAAATGTGTTATGAAGCTGCTTCTTAATGCTGTGCTCTGTAAAAACAGTCTGAGTGTATAAACATACAGACTTATAAAGGGGAAAATACTAAGCATAAAATGCTTGTGTAGTAGTAATATTCAAGTCAAGACAATTCTAAGCTTCCTCCAAAAAAAAAAAAAAAGGTAAACAGTTCTATATAATTGTTATAGACATATTTTAAAACATCCATAATGAGTGCCTACTGAAGACATAAAAACCCTTCCCTAAACAGCGGTTAGTGGGGCTGGCATCTAGATGAGATTTTAAATTAATTTACTTTTTATTTAGAGCTAACCTCTGACAAACTTTCAAAAGTAACAAAAAGGGACAAGGTCCTTGGGGGAGAAATGTTTGTATGATTTAAATTATAGCTAAGATAGTCTTCTGCCTTCTTCATAGATAATAGTGTTTGCTTTTTCATGTGAAATTACTGCCTGGAGGTCATAATCTCATTTTCTTTACCTTTGCTTTGAATATAAAGGTAATTGATTAAAATTCTTAGTTAGGGAACAGTGGTAGAATTTATAACAAAACATTATTTTTTTTTTTTCTGTCAGAATCAAGATTACAGCTAAAAGGTTGTGGTTTTGGAAAAACATCAAAAAGTACAATCTGCATAATTAATTTACATTTTTATTTTACTTTACTGCATTAAATAATTATGAGCTGTTTCAGAAGGATGTAAAAGCAATACATTTCATTTAGAAACATCTGAAAATACTTAGAATTATGCTTTACTTTCCACAAAATTATTTTATGCATATAAGTGGTTAATTTATTTTTAATTTATGATAAATATGCAGTGATAGAGTAGAGAATGGCATTTTCAGGGTCCCTGTTTTCTTCAGTTGCTTATCAGAAATTTTAACAGTTAGATAACAACATTTAAGGCAATGGTTGAGCCTCAAATAAAATTCTGTAGATGGTTAGAGTTTGTGCAGACACATGCATATGTGTGTTTGCTATGCAGAAGCAGGTGGTAGTTTTTCACGACATAACTGGCATCAGTAGTTAGTGTTATGTGTTTGCCTATATTAAATTCTTTTGAAGAGAACTGGAGTTTCTTATACCTGAACTACACTGTGAAGTGCATGCCATGAATTTCATACAGTTTGCATAGCTAAAATCAAGGTATAAAGGGATTACTGCCGGTCCTCTTGATGGGTTTCTTCAAAAGTGGCTCATCTTGCTCAGAACTTTTATTGGCTATTGTAAATATAATTCCTTAAACTTGGAAAGTTGCTATGTTCTTTTTTTTTTCTCACATTGTTTTCAAGAGTAGACAACAGATGTATTACTCTGTGATGACTTGAGTTATGCACTTAAGTTTAACTGTTTGGTACACTATAAATATCTAGATAGATAAGATGACGCGATGCATTGTATGCCAGATTAACGCTTGATCTACCATGCAATCTCATTGAATTCTCACTGAAATAAATGAATTTGCATGGTCTGTAAATCACTGATAATGTCTGTCTTTGATCATCTGACTTGAAAACTACATTTATGTAACTACATATTTATGTAAACTACATATTTATGTAACATTATTGTAAATATCACTGAAACTTACAAGAATAAGCAGAAAATTAAAGGTAAATAAGGCTAACTAGAGAAATATCTTTTATATTATTTATTATAATATAAATTTATTATGAAAAAGGAACAGTGAACAGCAAACCAGGAAGATGGTTAGAAAATAAAATATAAAATTTTAGTAAATTAATTTACATCAGAAATTACTCAAATGTATGCTCATTTCATGTTACTTTTGTTTTACAGACATTTAGACATAATATTAAAAAGAAGAAAAAAAAGCTGCATGTACCTATGTATAGAAATAAAAAACTATTTCCACAAAAAGCAAAATAAAATTCCCAAACCCTCACAATCTCATAATCATCACTCACATCATAATATCAGTGATATTCCCTCTGCACAAGAGCCCTTATGCATATTCAGATATAGATCTTCGTTTGAATTCATAATACCTTGGAAAGCTTTTCTAAGCCAAGTCCCCACTTGCATATCACTTTGAAAAATCTTCCCCTTTCAGCATATGGTTAAGATCAGAGAAGAAAGTTTGGAAAAATGACATCTTGGCAGTATGTGTATTTTTTGCATTTAGGCCTTCATATCACTTTTGCAAATTTGTAGGTTAGATACATTTTCCCTGTACATGAGAAAATAGATTTAATTTAAGAATATGGGGTAGGAATATTTAATTTTAATTTTTATTAATGTCATCAATGTTAGCTGTGTATTTGTAATTGCATAATGTCGGATTCTATCAAGTCCTAACCAAAGCATTGTCTTCTCAGCATTCCTGTGAATGTTTTTCTCCATATTTGGTAACTGGAAATTAAAAGAACGGGGACGGATACACAGTTCTTTCAAGGCTTTTAGGTGAAAACTGCAGTTTGTTTGCACTGATTGTAGTGTTAGGCACTTAAATATCTTTGAGGACTCCTACCTCAGTGGCTTGACAGAAGTAATTCAGAAAGCTGTGGAAAGGCATAGCGAGAAGGATTCTCAGGGGTCTGTATAGAAATCACTGCAAAGATCATCTTTCCTCTCTTTCTTCCTTGTTCACATATTCACATTGGACTTGTTGCACAGTGATGAAGATGGGCCACTGTTAGTCTTCATAAATGTTCTCTTACCAGTTATTGTTTTATTAGTATTGTTTCTTAGATGACATCTAAGCAATTTTGCTCTTTCAATGTGATAGAAATACAGGTGCTAAGAGGACTGCACAGAAACAATTATTACATTTTCTTTTATTTGTCAAGGTCTGATGCACTATCAAGTCAGTGGTAGAACTGCTGTCAACTTCAGTGTTTGTCAAATTACTGAAGATCAAGTGTCTATTCCATTGGCTTCACAACTTAAGGCTTCAAACATTTTCATGAGTGTTAATATTTGTTAGCTTCCTCCCAGATGCAGGTTTTTACCTGTGAGGGTCTGACTGAAAGACTGGAACCAAATACATCACAGCCAAAGGATAGGTGGAGGACTATAGGAACACAGCACAGTAATTCTGTTATTTATTGGGCTAATGCTTGTATTATAGAGGCTGAGATGGTATCTGGTGTGCTCTTGGTTATATTTACAGCACTTAAATGCAGTTGTCAGTATTATTTTTATTTGTAGCAAATTTGCTACCTGAATCAGAACAAAATACATGATGATTTTTATGGGCCATTTTGCTGACAGTAGCAAAATTACATTATGGCCAAAATTTCTAAACAGATGTGGCTCAGAAATAGCAGACATGTTCATTGACACAGCTTGTGTTTTTAAACACAGCCACTTTATTTTTTCTTTTAGGTATCGGTAGCAACATTTTTATATATTGCTAGGAACTACATTAGGTTTCTCTGTAATTAATTTGTGAAAAGCAACAAAAGATTACTGAAGTACAGTAGTTTTCAAAAGCATTCTATTTTTGAGTCTGAAAGAAAGCTATTCCAGAGTCTTGTCTTGCATGATAATCCTAGGTTTCTGGTTTTAAATTGTTCCATAAGCTAAATAAATATTTCACATGCTACTATCTGTTTTTCAAGTTTGCATAAGTTTCAGTAATTTAGCTGTGAATATTTTTCAAATTTTTTTTACTTTTTCAAATCAGTACTTCAGAAAACATATTTCAATCAATATTTAAAAATTAATATACAGATCGTTCAAAATCATTGAACCAGCATGTCACCTGTTGATTTAATGGACGTTTACTTCTCTGAACTAACAACTAAACATTATTATACTAATTGTCCTTAATGCATGAAACCAAAACATCATTATTACTTTTTTGTATTTTTTTATTCCTTTCCCAGTAAAAGACCTCAATCTGTGATGTGATGTGGTTCTTCAGTTCTGATGCATTTAGTGGATGCTGAATGCACTGGCTAATTAGTTTAAAACCAAGATATGGTTTCTTTTTCATTTTCTATCTGGTCATATAATAATTTATCAGAATCTTTAAAAGACAAAACGTGATATTTTAAACTCCTAAACTACTGTAATTTTTCCAACAATGATTAAAATTTTTCTTTCTGTCAGAAATGAGTCATTCTGCATGTCAGAATACTTTAAAGCCTTTTTTCTGTGACGCCGTACTCCTTAAGATTTTTTTATCTTTGTCATTAATTTTTCAGCAATATTGATGTTTTTTTCAGGCTCTAGGGCAAATTTTATTCATGTTAGCACTCTAATTAAGCCAGAACAGGAATTGCTTTTCATGTATGCTTCAAACATTTGGATAATAAACTGAATAAGTAGTGCAAGATCGTATTTCCATCTAGTAACATGGTATTTCCATCTAAGTTACTTGAAAGGTATTTCCATTTCTGAAAGTAATACCACTGTATTCGCAATCAATTTTATTATCTCACTGGAAAAATTTTGACATGATAGCCTTAAAAACAATTTTTGAGTTACTAGGCATATCTGTACCATTAAAATAGAAAATGCAAAACATCAGTCAACTTTACTGAATGAAATTTGTGAATCGCTATTTGAGAATTACTTTCTCACAGAATTCATTCTGTTGGTATTAGAACTGATTTGTAAATTTCCAATATTTACCA
Source organism: Gallinago undulata (assembly GCA_026546715.1). Classification (NCBI taxonomy): domain Eukaryota; kingdom Metazoa; phylum Chordata; class Aves; order Charadriiformes; family Scolopacidae; genus Gallinago; species Gallinago undulata. The sequence continues at coordinate 136,396,247 of JAOTQQ010000012.1, read as the reverse complement.
AGTTTATTCACCATAAGCATGCATGTTAGAAAATAGAACATTATTGTGTCAGTCAGATACACTGACCAAGTTCTTTTAGATATGCCACACGTGGAAGATGTAATGTTCAATATAAAATTTACTCAGAATCATAGAATGGTTTGGGTTGGAAGGGACCTTAAAGATCATCAAGTTCCAATCCCCCTGCCATGGGCAGGGACACCTCCCACCAAAGCAGGTTGCTCAAAGCACCATCCAGCCTGGCCTTGAACACCTCCAGGGATGGAGCATCCATGACTTCCCTGGGCAACTTGTTCCAGTGTCTCACCACCCTCACTGTAAAGAATTTCTTTCTAATATCTAATCTAAATCTCCCCTCTTCCGATTTAAAACAGTTACCCCTTGTCTTTTCACCACACTTTCTGACAAAGAGTCCCTCTCCAGCTCTCCTATAGGCTCCCTTCAGATCTTGAAAGGCTGCTATAAGGTCTCCCTGCAGCCTTCTCTTCTCCAGGCTGAACAACCCCAGCTCTCTCAGCCTGTCCTCATAGGAGAGGTGCTCCATCCCTCTGATTATCTTTGTGGCCCTCTGCTAGACCCATTCCAACAGATGCATGTCCTTTCTGTGTTGAGGACTCCAAAGCTGGATACAGTACTCCAGGTGGAGTTTCACAAGTGAAGAGTAGAGGGGCAGAATCACCTCCTGTGACCTGCTGGCCACACTTCTCTTGATGCAGCCCAGGATGCGGTTGGCTCTCTGGGCTGCCAGTGCACACTGCCGGCTCATGTTAAGCTTCTCATCTACCAACACCCCCAAGTCCTTCTCCTCAGGGCTGCTTTGTAGCCATTCTCCACCCAACCTGTATTTGTGCTGGGATCGCTACATCCCAGGTGCAGGACCCTGCACTTGGCTTGGTTAAACTTCATGCAATTTTCACAAGCCCACCTCTCAAGCCTGTCCAGGTCCCTCTGGATGGCATCCCTTACCTCCAGCGTGTCAACTGCACCACTGAGTTTGGTGTCATCGGCAAACTTGCTGAGGGTGCACTCTATGCTACTGTCCATGTCTCCAACAAAGATGTTGAACAGCACTGGTCCCAGCGGAACCACTGGTCCCCTGGGGAACACCACTCATCACTGGCCGCCACTTGGACATAGAACCATTGACCACAACCCTTTGAGTGTGGCCATTCAGCCAGCTCCTTATATACCAAGTGGTCCATCCATGGAATCCATTAGTTTCTAATTTTGAGACCATGATGTCATGCAGACCAGTGTCAAATGCTTTGCATTTATTTAAAGATAGTTGATCTTACACAGGACTTCTAATTTAGCAGGGTGATACAAAATATATTGCATAACAACACAAATGTAGGTTACACTTAGCAAAATATATAGCAATTAGTTTTATCACAATACCAATGTGATTCCCATTACAGGTATCTATAATATGCTCACCATCACAACACTGGGCATCCCCAGTTGTTGGAAGGAATACATGTGTTGAAACCAACTCAAGCACTTTGCTCTCTTTGAAGTTCTTCTGTTAGTTGTCTAGTTTTTATACCCTTTGTTGGGATGAGCCAAATATTCACTCCCCCTATGCTTATCCAGCTAACTCAGGGGGACATTTATGCTCTTAATGAACTCAGGGAGAACCATTTCCACCATCACTTAATCATCTCAACTGTTGACAGTTGTTTATCTAAAACAAAGGCCACCCTCTGATTCTCTTTGTGTTGAATAAAAGTCCAGTTCTTTGCAACAGCTCTGCTCAGTCATACGCTGCATTTTTCAATGAACTTTATGGGCACATTACCCTGCCTATCTCCTCTGAGCCTTCTCCCATTTTAGGGATTTATTGGTGTATTCACAGCCAATAAATAATTGGTTGTGATAATTGGTTAAATAATTTCACAATTATTTACGTATCGAGAAAAATGTATTCCTATGGTCGCATTTGAAATACTTGATCTACTAAAACTTATACCCAATAAAATGACCCTGATGTAAACACCTTAATTGTAAAAGTGTCTTGCATCTGACATTTGGGAAATCATCCATGAATGGCTGTGGTTTGAAAACTGATCAACTGTTTAAAAATTGGAAAAAGATTATTGGAGAATAAATTTAAATATCACTAGATGTTCACTAAAATAAAACATGATAATTCAACTAGCATAAGATGGGTAGGATTCTCATGCTTCTTTTCTCAGTAAATGTGACTGCTGCATATCATGTGTGATACTGCATATGATAGGGATTAAACTCAACTTGCTTTATGAAAACATTTCTAGTTAAAGAAGAAGAGGAAATAATAAATTGTTTGCATGCTCTTTTAAAGTGAATTAAACAACACTACTCAAAATAATAAATAGTAGTTTGCAAGAATATGTCCTGGCATTGTTATAGTAGTTTTTAAATAATTTAAATCTCAAGTAATTACTTGTTAACACCTTAACTATGCAGCAACATTCCAAGTCTAACATGTTAGAAAAACCCATAAGTAATTGTTCACCTAATAAGTAATAAACTTCTCTTCTCAACAAGAAAATATGCACTTCTAAGGGGTGATTTTAATGACATTTACAATTATTTTTTTTAACAGCTGAGGATGCATGTGGAGGAACTATGAGAGGATCCAGTGGTATCATCTCAAGCCCCAACTTTCCTAATGAATATCATAATAGTGCCGACTGCACATGGACAATTGTGGCAGAGCCTGGTGATACTATCTCACTCATATTTACAGATTTCCAAATGGAAGAAAAATATGATTATTTGGAAGTAGAAGGTTCTGAACCACCTACAATATGGTAAGTCAACTATTGCAATTTTAATATGGTTTAAAAAAAAGATGATAAAATGTGGAAGGATAAACTTTATTACTTTTCCTTTTGTTGATAGATAGTCTTGCTGAAAATAAACAAAAAAAAAAAACCCAGTAATGGTTGTTACTACGGCATAAATGTTGATATTCTAATTGCAGCTGTAAAATAATTTCCAAAGGATGCAACATTGAGATGAAAGTATCTATAGGCTCATTCATCTTACTGCCTCTATGTCTAACCATTTTAACCATTATTGTATTAAAAATGTATATATTTCAAAACAGAATGGAATGGACTGATAAGGATTGGTGGAGCTTTCAGGTAGTTTTCATAATGTCAGAAAGTAAATGGTATGGACTCCTTTCAGCACAGAGCTGGGGGAAGTAGCATTGGTCACACCTGTTGGTCACAAATTCTCTCTGAAGGAGTTTCTGTACACAGAACCATGTATGTGGTCTCACTAAATACTAGAAAATTCCATTGTGATCTGTGAGATACAACACCCTGAGCTGAGTAGCCACAGCACTTTATGATTTTGGTTTTATTCCATATACACTACTTTTAGAGAGAATTTCTGTTGGCTTGTTTGTTGACTTAGCAGTAGTAACAATGTTTTTGCTAGGCTTACTTCTGCAATTCTTGATCTCAGTGTAGATGCATTCAAAGAAGGAGCAAGATCAGGTTCAGTTAAGTACAAAATATAAATTACACATTCTGTGGTTTTCTGGCCCCATAGTTTTATGGTAACATAACATCACCCTACTCCAGACACATGTGAATATGAGAAATCCTTTTGTTTGTTATATTATTTTAAATATTCTATTGGTTCACAAAACAGAGGAGTATACAAAACTATAAAAAACAGTGATGCTCTCTAGTAAAATCTTAAGCTCTTAACTATTTCATAAAGCATTATGAGGGTTCTGCACAACAAAAGGGTGGATTTGAACAACAGGTGATACAACAGGTGGTTGGCTAAATACATTAAGGATAGTAGAGTCTTGTTTTCTTATCATCAGTACAAAAAAATCAAATATAGTGTAGACCAAATAAACTAAATTGTTTTAAATTTTATAATAAGAAACTATGCTAAACAAAATAATTACATCATTTCAAAAGTATCAGTCTCAGTTTCTACAAGTGATGCTTATAAGTAATCTTCTGTACTAGTTCAGGGTATAGTAGAAGTCTATACACTAAGTCTCAGCTTTAGCAAATAGTATTTCATAATTTGAGTTAATTCATAACACCACCTACATAGTTAATTACATGTATTAGAATATTAATTAATTACCATTGAGTTTTTCAAGCTGTTAAATTGAAATCTTTGAAGTAGCTGTCAGCTAAAATAATTTTTAAACAATAATTTATAATAATTATTAGTGAAGTAACACCAATGATATACAGACAACATGAATGTCTTGAATAGCTAAATGTGCATTTGATTATTCTTGAACATTTTTATGTACTTAATCATGAGCTTCAAACAATGATTTATTTTTTTTTATGCAAAAGCCTATAGCTATATTTAGATGATAGAATAAGTTTACTTTATATATGGAAATTCTCACAGTATCTGTTTACAAAACATAAAAAATTACAATGCTAATATAGTAATTGCTCATGTAGAGAAGTAGATTGAGAATACACTCTTTTTTTAGCTTGTCATTTATATTCCCTGAATTAGACAGATGTATTCAATTATGCAAAAGTACCCCCATATGTTAGCAAAAGTAGATTTAGAAGGCTTAATTAACAATTTGTTAATTAGATTTACAGTGGTAATATGCAATATCCTCTTAGACTATAGCTTGAGGTTTAGTTCAAGATACCTTAGTTCATAAATTCTATATAAAACTTGTTCTTTCATTCTGGAAAACAAATAGTACATAATTTGTAAAATTACTAAAAACATATTGGTTGATCTGGATAGTAAGTAGTATTATAAAATCTTTTCTTAGACATTTTGTTGCTTTGTATGACTATTACACCTATTGTTATAAAAAAAAAACACCTCAAACTTTTCTTGTTCTACACATCTGATGTGTAACAAAATATCCTTACTTATTGGTTCGAAGACAAACAAGGAGCTAGACTATACAACAAGTAGATAGTCTGGGGTTATCCATGAGACATGTCTTGGAATTCTTCATTAAATGCTATCTTTCCACAGTTTTCCAGCCAGTTATTATAATATTTCAGTTATGACAAGTCTTTCCTTTAAGAAAAAGTTGATAGGTCAGTAGTAGTGGGAAAAAAATGCACAGATGTCCTTAAGGATTTTTCTTGTCCGATATCAAGGGCTGATTGTGACATTTGGTAACTTGAATTAAAGTATTTTTTTCATTTTGGAAGTGAAACTAAGAGAAAATGATTAGTTTGAGGAAACAATTTTCCCCATATTTTCAACAAAACAAAAATATGAAAAGAAATTATATCTAGTGATATGTTCCTTTTTGCCTAAGTGAAAAGTTAGAGGTTTGAGACATTAATTGGTGAAAGAAATAGCGATGTCATTATGGGATAATTTATCCAGCATGTGGAAGTTCAGAGCTAAATATTCTGAGAGTATCTGGACATGTAGAGTTTTCTAATGCTTGCCTGTAAATGCTTTGATTGGAATGTCTCAGTGTCTTATTTTTCTGTTGGTCACTTTTAAGGGAATATTTAATAATCACTGAGCAGAGAACTGGAATGATTCTCTAGGCTGCTTTGACATGGTTATCCTGGATTCCAGCATATACTCTAGCCTGAATTGTTAAAACTCTAGTTAAATTGTATAGAGGAAAGTGGTAGAACCTCTTTCCCAGAATACTATATGAAAGTTGTGTTTAAAATAGACTCCTGATGAGAACCTGTGAGGATGGAAAGTACATATTTCACACTGTCCTAGGCAAAGACATTAATCTCTATCTCCTATCTTGATCACCATCTTAATTTAGATGTTGTTGAAAAACAAGTAGACAATTTTACAATTTTTCCTCCTATGTGTTTGGAGAGCTTTGTTATTAAAAAAAATCTGCAAAGTTATTAGACTAATTAAACTTGAAATTATGATTAATTTTGAATTAATCAATACATTTTTGGTGGATAGACTGGAAGGTGATAGAAAATAATGCTTGTCATAAAGTATGTGTTTAAAGCTCTCATTCAGGGAACTACTGTAGTAGTCTGAATAAGAATCACAATTTGTTCTCAAAGAACAGCTTATGCAATTTTTTTATTATGTGTTGACATGAAGATGTACACTAATGTGAAGATGTTTGAGAGTGTAACAGCCTCTCAAATGTTGTAGGGAAAATGTACTTCACTTCTACCATGACAAAAAAATAACCCAACAAAATTTTCAGCTCTTCTCCTAAGAGTATACTTATAAGAAAATATTTGTGTGATGTTTAACATTTCACCTACCACTGGCATATTCATACAAAACAGTAAGACACACAAGTACTTTATTATCAAAGATAAGTTTGAAATAAGATATAACTACTCCTTTTAAATCAAAAAAACTTACCTCACTTCTCTCTTACTCATAGTTTATTGTCGGATATTTAAAAATGTTTCCCATTTCATTTTTCTAAACTGTAAAGGAGGCTTGGAATTTTCCATATTTAATTCCAGTATTGTATTCAAGTTTTTATCTGAAATACCTAAAAATCTTTTGACCCTTATAAGAAACTTCCTCAAGATAGCTGTTACCTTAAGACTCCCTTGCAGACTGTATGAATGAGAAAGAATAGGAACAGAAAAAGGGAGGTTGTTGTTTTAGTTGCCAAATCAGAATTTATTCCAAGTAACTAGTGATTTGTTTCTTATTGCTTGGATCTGTCCTTGACATGGGAACATTCCTGATGTATCCATTTCAGTGGATTTACATTCATAAATTTACATTCATTTTTGTAAAATGTAATTTTTGTTTATAGCACAGCTAAGGACAATTAAATGAGTACACTTTATTCATTACAAACTTATGGCAATCATAATTTCCCTGTAAGAGTTTTGTGAAGCCATTTCTCATTTGAGAAAAAAACAAAACAGAACTATGAAGGCTGGAAGCTCAAATAAAAGTATAAGAAAACATCTAGTCCTAAGTAAATAATGCTAGTGTACTTATTGACCAGTAGCTTTAAACACAGCATTCTTGAACTTCACAGTAGACTCTCTTTTACATTTTGTAAGAAGATAATTGCACTTTAACTTCAAGGGTTGTAATATTGCAGTTTCTGGCTTTTGTTTCCTGAATCCAAGCTTACAAACTCTGTTAATCAAGTTTTAAAATATTGGTGTATGTTTAGAAAGCAGTTAAGCAAATAATACCCAGTGTTTAATAGAGAAACAATATGCTTAAATAAATATTTATGGAGAATAAACTTTATGTTAAATAAACTAAAGGTAATTTACCTCTAAGTTAAATAAATTTCACAGAGAAAAAGTCAGTTTTATAAAGTTTTAGTGACGATGTAGCTTGGTACTTCAGTAGCATCTGAACATCATTGTTCTTAATGCCGTTTTGAATCAGTAAATGTTTATGTTTGTGTCTAATAGTGGCAATAGCAGTTGCTTAGGAAAAGAGTAAAAGACAAGAGGATGATATGGTGTGCTTTTCCCGCTTGTGTAGACTCCCAGTTTCTGTAGATAGAGATTTAAGAACTTCTTGAACGAACATTTGCCTTAAAATAATGTGTTAAATACCTGTACTGGGTCTGGTGGAGAAAAGGTTAATTTCTTCCCAGGACCTAGCAGGGACACAGGTATTCCATCCCATGT
>JAOTQQ010000012.1:136370452-136388570 GCA_026546715.1 Gallinago undulata | reverse complement strand
TTAAAGTGCCTTTGTCTCAACCCGCGAGTTTTGCCTTTTTCTTTCGATTTTCCCCTTCTGGCCGCAGCGGCGGTTAGTGCCCTGCTGAGTGCGAGTGGCTGCCACGTGGTCCTTTGTTGCCGTCTGAGGCTAAACCACGACAATACCTTTAAATAGATCTTTCTTTTGTTAATTAGTCATTCTTCTGGGGTCATTCTTGAAGACTCTCTAGATAGTACCTAATGAGATTTTTTAAAATCCAAACATCCAAGCAGGCTGTATCAATGAGTTCCCTGTTATCCACTCAATCATGTATTCCTTAGTATGTCAATCAAAACTTTCCTCTATAGAAGCTGTATCATGCTTTTCTTGGATTCATCCATATATATTCTCTTCCCTTTTACCATTTTAATCAATTATTTAAAGTAATGAAACATATCATCCTGCGGCTTTCTCTTGACTTTGAAATAACTTAGCTCCACACTGTCTTTTGAAGTCCTGCATACCTGATCATCAACGTTGAGTGAGGATCTGCTTTGCTCAAGAGTCCCCTCTCCTTGAGACCAAATGAGATTGGTTGTGGGATCACTATGTCCTAGGTTCCACCTCAGTTGAGAGCATGCCCAAATATGTTGGACTCATCTTCATTATTCATAAAGTAGTCATTGATCACTATTCCAGAACAGCACTATGCATTTTGATGGAATCACACATTTTCATAACCTTGTAACCTTTATACCATGTCATCACACTGGAGGTTTACAACAACAGCACATTACCTCAGACACTTTTAGCAGTAAGAACAGAAAAAAAAAATTATCTTAGAATAATGGAGAAGGGCCCAGTGGAAATTTTGTCTGAGTGCTACCCAAACTGAATGTTGCCCACTCATTCTAGATGAGCTCAGAGTGCTTCCATTATTCCTTATTTGTAACTCTGCTTTTGAGAAGCCAGGTAAATAATAGCCCAGACCTAGGCCATTTTATGAAAGAATACTTAAAAAGCATGATTAGTAATAAAAATAAAGAAATGCAAAAAAGTCTGGAGTCTCTCACTCAGCAGTTTCTGGGAAAAATACAGATACAAAGGTGGCTTGATAAATTAACAGGGAACACTTTCACTGTGCTTACTCCAGCAGAAGAGTGCACTTGTTTTGATGTGGTCATTTACTATTGTCTCAGGATGGCAATTGCTGGAGTAGTGAGGGAGATTGATTGCTCTTGACTGAAACATCAGTGACTGAAGTGGCAAATCTTGCAAGTAAGACTGAAAGAGCCATATTTTATGCTGCATGAGTTGTACTGTACGGAAAAGGGTATTACACAAAAATCAGAGGATAACATAAATCTCAAAACAAGGCAGGGGGGGAGAAAAAGCCAACCCATTAAAACTAAACAACCAACCCACAAACCAAAAAACATCCCAAACCCAAAATATATAATTGTTTCATTTGTCATTCCAGAGTAATTAAAGCTTCGGACTTCCTTGACGTGTTCTGAGTGTCTGCCATGATCTGTGTTTACTTTATTCAGCAAAATAAATTACCGGCTGTGGGCAAACAGTAATTCCTGCAAAGATAATCCCAAATCACCCTTATTTCTAGATCCTGGAAGAAAACCATTAGTAGGTTTTGTAGATTGGATAAACTGTATAAATTTGTAATTCCATCTTTTATGTCTCAATCCATAACAGCTAAAATTATATTTTGAATACATGAATGTAAACCCTTTGAGTTCATGAATAAATCCTGACAAGATAAAACATTGCTTATATGGGAACTACAGACTATTCAGAACTTCAGAGGTTGCTTGTCCATCTGTTTTGACAGCGAAAATCACTTTAGGTGATTTAGGGTGCAAATTCACTTGTAAAATGAGCCAGTAAGTGAAAGAAACCATTAAGCATCCTATGAAACTGCTAAAGCAATTTCTTTATATTAATGATCGACACAATGTCAAACCAGTTTCAGAGCAATTTATAATAATTACATGCCATCCAATATGCAGATGACCAGTCAGAACCTACAGCTTTCTGGTCATAACAGCCAGTAAAATGAAAATCAGCTATTCTTGTATGCTTACTGTATGCTTACTTCTGCATACAGTAGGTCACGCAAGTGAAAGAAAACACCAAAATGCAGCAGTCCAGAGCTTTGAAAGAGAGCCCTGAACAAACAACTTTTTTAACCCACTTAACCTGCCTACTCAAATAATAATGTCAATTTCAATAAATATTTTTATTCCATAAACTTTCAAACTATTTTTAAGGTTAACATTTTTACATATTTCCAAATGAAATACAATGAATTTTCATTCTTTTGAAACCCTGAGGGTAAATTCATCTCAGTATATTTTAAAAATTTAAATATTTGAAAGGTAAGTGCAGTTTCCCTGTGACCTAATTCCTGAACCCCATTTATATTCTGATATCCTATGTCAACACAGGTATAATAACATGAGAAATGATGCAGAAAAGAGAAAAAGGATGGAAACAGTATCCACAAGGAGAGAAATAAAATAAGCTAAGGCTTTTAAATCTTGAAAATAAATGAGAAAGGATATGAAGAATTCATAAAATTATGAATATTTGTTGTGGTTTAACTCCAGACAGCAACTAGGACCACACAGCTGCTCACTCGATCCCCCGGCTGGGATGTGGAAGAGAATCAGAAGACTAAAAGTGAGAAAACTCATGGGTTGGGATAAGGACAGTTTAATAACTAAAGCAAAAGCTGAACACACAAGCAAAGCAAAACAAGGAATTCATTTACTACTTCCTAGTGACAGGCAGGTGTTGAGTCATCTCCAGGAAAGCTCCATCTCCATCACACGTAACAGTTACTTGGAAAGACAAATCCCATAACACACCCCCCACACACACTTTCCTTCTTTTTCTTCCAGCTTTATACACTGAGCATGATGTTGCAAGGTATGGAATATCGCTTTGGTCAGTTGGGCTTAGCTCTCCCAATTGTGTTGCCCCCCAACTTCTTGTGCATCCCCAGCCTACTTCCTGGTGAGGCTGTATGAGGAGCAGAAAAGGCCTTGACTACTTAGTCTCAACCAAAACACTAGTATGCTAGCAACTCAGTTTCCCATCCCAAAATGCAAAACAGCACTATACCAGCTGCTAGTAAGAAAGTTAATTCTATTCCAACTGAAACCATGACAATATTATATATCAGGTAAATAAGGAATATTCATTCATTATTTCTTACACTAAAATAAATATGGATGCTCAATGATTTATCAGGTGGATGATTTAAAACTAAAAGGGGAATTTTTCTGCAGCATACATAATTAAGTTGTGGAAGTCATTTTCATGTGATGTTATATAGAGAAAAATTATAAATAGATTGAAAAATGGATCAGAAATTCATAAAAGGAAGATTTATCAAAAGTTATTAAAAATAAAGGCCTGCTTGCAGGGCTCCACTCAAGAAGTCCACAGTCCATAAAATTGCTGGAAATTGTGAGAATGTATGAAGGGATAAATCTCATTCTGTATAATCAGTTTTTGACACTCCTGCTAAATTATCTGTTACTGCTCATTGTCAGAAATAAAATATTAGTTTCAGTGTATTTCTGTTCTAACACATCAGTTCATACATTTTTAGATACCATCAAGGATATGTTGGGTATTTTACAGGGTATTATAATTCCAGTCAGTCAGTGGGGGATTTTTGCATAATTTATATAAACTAAATAAATAATCATAACTGAGATGTATCAGGAATAGTAGGTTTGTGCCTGTAAAACATTTTGGGGGATGAAGTTTAGAACTTCTTGGTTTATGCTATAAAATATTGTGCCTTCATTTAAGGCTTGTGATAAGAAAACCTAAAGCTGCCAAGTCATTATTCAAGACTTCAGCAAATACAGAAGCTAATATTTCATCTGGGATTATCTAATGTTTAATCATAATCAATGTTAGGATGTGAGTAGTACTTTTAACATAAATTTTCTCTGGTTTCATTTTCCAGTCATTTAGTAATTTTTATTGGACTTTTCTTCCCTCTACTAAAAGGGTTATTAATGAAGGTACTTATATAACTTGATTAAGTGAAGTCCTGGTGTTCTTTCTTGACTGAGTAGACTTTTTGGAACTTCCTGTGTAAGATCCAGTAAGTAAGTTGCTGGAGCCTTCACATCTCTTGATCAGCCTTTTCCGTACCCAAACCTGCAGCATTGGATTGGCATACTTGAGTCAGCAGAAAAACTACCTACCACACAGTACATATTCTCTCATCCTTGAAGCATATAATACAGGTTCTGACATCTTTCACATGGATATATAGCACTGCAGCACAACTTGTTTTCCCCATTATTTTTTATGTCAGAGGATAAGCTTTTCCCGTCATCTCTGTTTGCTGAGCAAGAACATACTGGTCTGCATGTCCTAAAGGAAGTTAAGGTAAGGTGAAGGATTGTTGCAATGAGGCTTAATTTCTGTTTAGAAGCTGACACCATGTTGTTAAAAACCAAAAAAGCACAACCAACATTGAACTAAAGCTTCCATCATTTTAACAAAATTTCCAATTCTGTATAACTTAGAGAATTTGAGATTCAATCCCAAAACGCAGGCATCTTTTTTTGTTTGTGATTTGCTTTTTTGGGGTATGTGTGTTTCTGTGTTTCAGTTGGGTTTTTTTTGTTTGTTTTTTTTGTTTGTTTGTTTTTTTTTCTAGAGAGTTTATTATAATAAAAAGGAATTTCCTGAAAAAGATGGAATTAAGGAAGTGCTACAGTGTTGAGTGCAATTAGAAGCAGAGTTTAGCTCCTGTGGGACAGAAATGAGAGATGATTATGACAGCAGCAAAGGCTAATAGTCCTTAGAGTCTTATTTTTTCATTCAGTTTTGAATTAAAAATGCATCAGCTACCAACACCTCCCACAATCCTGTTAATGGATTTAAACTAAGTAGCTGAAATTTATGTTTATATAAAAATTTTTGCTAAACAGCAAACTATAGCTTTGCTAAATATTCCGGAAATTATTTTTATACTATAGTCTATGCATTAGGCATTTATAGACATACATTAGAATGTTGCCATTGTTGCTTTTGGTGATTGGACATAGAGTCCCCAGAACTGTGAAGTAGAGGAGCAAATTGTACTATTCTGCTCTTGAAAGATTCAATACACAGAAATAAAACTTAAATCCCCAAACTTGGGATTTCAGTTCTTTAAAAACTAATGCAACTCAAATTAAAGCCTGATCTATTTGGCATGACTACTCATTTTACCTTTTGCAAATCTTGTTACTGATGCAGGGGAAAGGTAAAAGTTGCAATTTACCTAGTTAAGTTTACACAGTGGAGTCCAGAGTACTTTGCAACATATCCTATGTTTCTTGTCTCCAATTTTGCTTTAGCTATATCCTGAAATATGGGGCAGAGGTTTAAATTTTAGTGGCTCATAATTCATGACAGGAGTATCTGTCATGGTATTCAGACTGAAAACCAGTTGATGAAAACCAACTGGTTTGTTCAAGAGAATATTTAGAATTTTCTGTTATAAAAGATGTAGGAACAAACACTCTCAAATGACATCTGCGACTAACCCTAAAATCACTTATGAGTAAGATACATTGGTATCTGCCAGTTGGGAGAATATTATGGCTGCCAGGTTAAAATGTGGTATTTTTTATGGTATTGCATCAAATAGACAAAAAAAAAAAAAAAAAGAAGAGAATTACCGTATCAAATATCTGATATATGTATTTATTTACATTAAGTCAATCTGTACTGTTTAGTCTCCATAAGTCATTTTATGTTGCATCTTAGATGGCTTAATCCTAGGCTTGATAATGTTACATATTTTTGCTATAGTTTGGATAGTGGAGTAAGAATTATGCATGAATGTAATTAATGACAGTGAACTGTGGGAGGTTTCAGGCTCTTTAGAGGATAGAATTATATTTTAAAATGATGCTGATAAATTAAAATGAATATGCATATATCATGAATGAGAAATTTACTTCAGGCAAATACGAAATGCTGTAGACTAAATGAAGACTAAGGTGTAAATATAAAGTACGGAATAAATACCCAGACAAAGCAATAATAGCCAGTATGTACATCAGGAAAACATAAAAAGAAAATAGACATAACAGACATAACAGACATTAGTGAATGGTGTGTCAGGAGAATCTTATACATTCTTCTTAGTTTATAATTTATTGTTGTATTGTTTTTTAGACATTTATTGCTCTTTAAATCTTCACTATGGCCTCTGTTAACAGGGAGTGTGATAACTTCTGTTGGACAAATTAAAATACAAATGTTCAACTCAGAGGCAAGGTTCCAAAGCATGGAGAGGTTAAAATGCTCTGACATGGATCACTATTTCACAGTCTGATTTACTGGAAACAGCAGGTGGCTAGCAGTCAGGCCAATGCAGTGATGTCCCTGAACCATATGCTTATGTCATAAACAGATCATTCTGTGTCTGTCTAAATAAGAGGGATATATTTATTGAGTTAATACATCATATTGCATCATTAGTTATTTTCACTTTTGTATCTGGTATTCCTTTGTTTCACTTATTTTATTCCTAATGTAGATTTATATCACACAGACACATACTTTAAAAAAAAAAATAAAAAAGAAGAAGAAGAAGAATAAGAATAATTCTTACAGAAAGATTGTAGACTCGCTATCAAAAATTTCAGGGGCAGTGTTAGGAAGGCCAAAGCCCACCTGGAGTTGAATCTGACCAGAGACATTAAGTAGCTGTTCTACAAATAGATAATCATCAAAATTAAGACTAGAGAAAACATCATTCATCAGCCTGCAGTTGAATGAAGCAGAGGACCTGGTGACAAATAACATGGAAAAGCATGAGGTACTAAATGTTTTCTTTGCCTCATTTTTTGCCATCAAGATCAATTTTTAGGAATCCCAGGCCCCTAAGATCAGCAGTAAGGACTTACCCTCAGTGGAGAATGACCAGGTTAGGGACCGTTTAAGCAAACTGGACACACATAAACCCAGGAGGGCTGATGGCTTGCACCCATAGGTGTGAAGGGAACTGGCTGATATAATTACAAAACCACTCCCTATTACCTTCGAAACGCCATGGTGACCTTTCTGATACCTGAAGTCTAGAAGTGAGAAAATGTCACTCCTATCTTCAAGAAGAGCAAGAATGAAGATCCAGGGAACTACCAGCCAGTTAGTGTCAACTTAGTCCCTCCCAGGAAAGGTGATAGAGAAAATCCTCCTGGAAATTATTTCCAGGCACACAAATGAAAAGAAAGTGAATGGGAATAGTTATCATGGATTTACAAAGTGGACATCATTGCCGTCTACAATTAAGTGACGGGGAGAGCAGTTCATGTTGTTTGGTTTAACTCTAGTTAAGCTTTTGACACAATCTCCCATGACACAACACCCATAGAGAAACTGACAATGTACAGATCAGATAAGTGGAAAGTGATAATTGAGAGATCACTCGACAATTACCTTCATGGACAATCCAGACTTCACTTGAGGGAGATTAATTTATAACAAATTAAAAATAGAATAGTAGAAACAAAGAAAAAAAAACAAAACAAAGCAAAACAAAACAAACCACCTTCCACCCACTCACCCTCTTTCCAGGCTCAACTTCTTTCCTTCATTATTCTCTGCCTCTCCTTCCTCCTAACAATTTTCCCCTGCTCCACTGTGGGTCCTGTCCACGGGCTCCAGGGTAAACATGCTCCAGCACATGTACTCCATGGGCCATAGCTCCTGTTAGGGGAGCTTGCTTCAGCATGGCAACAGAATAGCTGGAGCGCCTTCTTCCCCACCTCCTTCTGTGACCTGGGTACTCACAAGATTGTTTCTCACCTTTTGGGGTTTGTTTTTTTTTGTTTTTTTTTTTGTTTTTTTTTTCTCACTCCTCAGTGCCTGTGCAGCATTTTCCCCTTTCTTAAGTACATTTTCACAGAAGTAACACTGGCTTGCCTGATGGTTTCAGACGTATCCTGTGGTGAGTTCATCATAGAGCTGACTCGAACTAACTGTGTCTGGCACAAGGCAGTCCCTGATCTCTTCTAATAGAGGCCACTCCTGCAACTCTCTGTGGCAAAGAAAATTTTCTAAGATTTTTTTTCTTAGGAGCTGTCAATCTATGAAACAAGAAAAACACACACAACTCCCGAAACAAAACACAGTTTCAATTACTAAATCTTACCCTCACCTAGTCATAAAAACACAAACGGCTTATGCATTCTTAACTTTTAGCTCTGGAGGTTTTATTATGATGAACCATCAAGCTGGGGATTAGTGTCTAAAATCTTGCCTCAAAATAATTTCTTTCAAAATGAGGCATTTTGCCTGGGTGCTGATAATGCTTGTCCATTTTCCCTTTTTATCTCTTATCTAATAGTATTAAATGTGAGCTGTCCTAACCCTTATTACTCATTTCAAAGATTTGGTCCTTGTTTTTAAACGCTTTCTGCTGGTTATATGGCTCGTTTAATTTTGCCGCGGGAGGTGCTGGCTTGGCCCAGGCCCACTCAGCAGCACTGCCCACCGACTGACAGCCCCCAGCAGGAGCAGAGGGCTTTTCCCGGTGTCAAAAAGCCCCCAAAAAAGCTTTTTGTCAGCCTTTTTCTCTGCAGATCCCTTCCCCAGCGCAGTCTTACCTGCCCTGAAGTTGGTCTCCGCTGCAATATCTCTATGGAGTTACAATGACGGATGGGTATAATATCCACATCTTAACTTTGTCATAACAACTTTAAAGTCCTGCATACAAAAGATACAAGAAAGGTTCCCATGATTGCAGCTGGAGAACATTTAAAGATGAATATTACAATTAGGGCAAGAGAAGTATGATCAAGTACACAGAACAACAAATTCATAGCTGGTTTTGGCTTCAGCTGAGCTGAAATGGGGTTCCTGGGCTCAAGCATGGAGGGTCATTAGGGTTCCCAGGCAGGGCTAGTCAGATCCAGGAGGGTGCTCTTAGGGTCCTGGCAATTTCAAGTTTTGTCTTTGATTTTTGTGGTGGAGAACAACATATTGTCTTTTCATACTTTGGATGATTTTTTTTTTGTATGAAATAAATGATGGTAGAGTTTCTTGATGCTTATCAAGCACTCTAAGATTAAGGTTCTATAAAATTATTGAGTAAGAAATTCATTAGCCTACAACTATATTGCAGAAGAGGGGAAGGCCACTACAGATAAATGTAAGGAATTTTAAAATGTAAATCTCTTAGATGATAGATTCCGTAGAACTAGGAGGATACCAGATGTTTGAGTTAATAGAAGAAAGTTATTGCACAACATGTGCAAAACATTAATTTTCAAACAAAAAGGTGGAAACTAACTGAGATAAATGATTCTGTGAGTAATCTGGATGCATTCCTTGACAGCAATTATATTTAATTTATGCAATAAGAGTAGCCTTTTCTGAAAGATTTCATTATCTACCTTGATACAAATACAGAGGGAGAAAGTAGGAAATAAGGAGTCAGCTCTCAGAAAATAATCACCTACAGTTTGAGTAGAGATGCTTAATTTTTATCCTCTTACTTTGTACTGATGAGTTATTCTTTAAAGGTGTTTCAGGACTTGCACTGAATATTGCACTGAATATTATCACCATTAAAAAAATGAAATAACATAACTAACTGACTCAGGTCTAACATGACAGCATTCTGAATTTTTATTCTAATATTAAGGAACAGCTCTTTTAAGATACATTTGCATTTGGATTTAATATCTAACTATGAGTAACTAGAGAGGCAGATACTCTGGGAAACTTTCAGATTTTAAAAGTACTTTTTCTACTAAGACCCATGGGGTACCTAATTTTGCTGCAGAGTGGGAGTAATTTGACTTATATTTTAAACCTTATCTCCAGACAGATTCGTAAGCCAATTTCCCTTTATGCTGTACAGAAAATATAATTAGTGTCTTTTACCAGTTTGAATATTGCATATGTATACATTCTTTTCATTTTAACTACTGTAGTTATGTGAAGTACTAAGGATTATGGAGAGAAATTAAATGACAATTAGCTGTAGGAAGAAGGACTCTTTTCTTCCTATTTCCTATGCCTTCAAGATTCTTTAGTGTGAATCTGGCGATACTGATATCAACTGGTAGCCCAATAAATACGACTTTTCTCTTATTACTGCTAAGTTGCCACAGGCTTTGTACTGATCTGCCAGAGGGATTGTCTTAGGACTCTTCTGAGGTGTCTTGACCTGAGCTGGTTCTAGCTTGTTTGAGCTCTGGCCATTGCCTACTGGTCAAGTGACTATGTGACTATCATGTATAGTAAAGTCCTGACAACCCTAGGCAGTTGCTGCACAGCACGCATTTGTCCTCTATGTAAATCGCAGCTGGGGAAGCCTTGGAAACGAGAAAAAAACATGCCTTTTAAGAAAACATCAAATAGCCCAAAAATGATTCAAGGTTGAGGAAGGGGCATTTTATTGAGGAAGAGGAGTTTTGTCATTAACAACTTTCCAGGGATGAACTCAGGATACTGAGTTAGTCATAACAATAATTCCCCTTCTGTTTGGGAAAGAATGAGGTGCTGATCTCAGGACACAGAGGGACACTGAAAGGGTGAACATAACACCAGAGAAAAGGGAATGATATTAGGAAGGTATCTTGAATTAAAGAAGTTACTAGTATTATTAAAGAATCTTTTTGATATTTAGACTTTTAGCCATTAAAACATTAATTGGACTAACAGTGAGTTTTGGCTTCATATTTGGGGTGTTCTCTACTGTCCCAACAAGATTTTGTGTGCAACAAGCTATACAATACTACTGCATATATGGTCTTTTGAATATCAAGTTTTAGTACCAGATGTAAGGTTTTTTTGTTTGGTTCATTTATTAATACTTACCAGAAAGACCTAAGAACAAGCTTCCTTCCCGTATTCGGGCAGTATACTTGTACGTATAATAATTTGCTATATAGAATTTGGGAAAAAAAAAAAAGTGGAGAAAATAACCAATTATGAAATAGTAAGGTGTCAGCAACATTTTAAGAAAGGAAAACTATGTAAATCTATCACAGGTCTCAATTATTCAGTTTGACTGCTACACAACGATGGAATTGATTAGATACAAGTTGTATTCAATTCAGTTTTATTTAGAATAACTGTGAAAGTAGAGGGAAGAAATGTGCAGAGTTCTAGGGAAAGCACTCACATAATCATATTTATCCTTATACCAATCCAGAGTCCACAGCTTTCCAGACAAGGCCCTCAGATTTGAGGTTCTTGAAAGAGACTGTGCCCTGTCTCTTGAAAGAGACAGGTTTGCTTTAGCATGTGCAGGAAAACAAATCCTGTGGCGGATCTTGGTGTCCATCATATTATAGTTTCTGGGCCACCAGGATGAGTCTCTTTGTGGGAGGCCTCATCTGCACAGCCTGCTCAAGTGAGGTCTGTGTCTTCTCAGTGGTGCATTTATAAGATGCAACCTACTTCTGAAGTTAAAAAGTATTTCTTAATCTTGGCATTTTTCAGCATTTCGTATCCACTGTACTACAAATTTTCATTAATCATCAGTCAGATCTTTATTCAGTCCTTAATGATCATATAGTGGTTTCTCATAGATTTGCTTTATACGACAATAACTTTACTTCAAAATTGAACTTTTCCCAACATTACAAAAGCATGATAGGGCTTTCATATATTTCAATGCTGACTTTTAAAACAAAGACTCTTTTTTCAGTCTTCCAGACATTCATAATGAACTTGACAAAAAGACATAGGGTGAATTATTTTTATTCCTCTAGCTGAATAACTACAATTAATCAATAGATAGTTAAAGCACTTTCCAGAACAAGTATTTTTTTTCAAGGTGACATAATGTAGAAGGGTTTTTTCCTCTTCTTTCCAAAAATTAGCTAATTTAAGTTTTCATCTGTTTGTTTTATAAATCAGAAATAAGTGATTACAGTGGATTTTCTACCTAAAACCTTAGTTAAGTTCTGAATAGCTCATTAAGTTAATAAGAGTTATAATTTCTATATATTTCTATAACTGTTCTAAAAATAAAAAAAATAGCTTTTTGTCAGTCATTTGTCTGCAATTCTGAAATATAAAAATGACAATCGAAGCTATATCTAGCTTCAAATTTCTCAGTTAAATAAAATGGTTAGTCTTAGAAGTCCTCAGTTTTACAGAAACTGACCTTAGGAACTAGGTCTTTCACTGACTTGTGCCTTTGTAACAACTTAAAACTTAGGTGATATTTTACCCTGAAATTACTAATAGACTTATACTTCAATATGACGCTTCTCTTTTTTGGGCACTTTTCCTTTACTTTTCTGCTGCATATTTAACTTTGAGAAAGCCCTGGCTTTAGAGAGAGAAGGCTTTGTCTTTCCTTCAGTCTTACCTTCTTCAAGATTGAATTATTACTTTCTCCTCTGAAAGACACATTCTGTCATTCCTTATGAATGGACATTAAAATATTGCAATGCAGAAGATTAACTCAATTCACTTCTTCTTGTATTCTCTTTATTTATATACTTGCTGTGTCCCAAAAACAAATCTTTTTTTACTGTGTTGTTTCTTGTTTTCATCAATTGAAGACTCAACTGGGAAACTTTGCATATTTTGATATTTTTATTACCTTTCAAATCAGTCTATTTTCTCAAGCCAGTCTGTTATCGCACTAAATGGTCAATTCCTGAATCATCCAGGGAATTAATTACTCTAGTGTACTGGATGCACACATGAGAGAAGCCCTGATACTAACCTGCAGCTTGAGTTTCATATATACAATTCCATAAAAAACTCCCCTACTTACATAAAAGTTCTATAGCTTCTGTCACAGAGATTTCTCATTAAGTCTTTTTCTGTAATACAGATATACCAATATTATGTATCTTAATGCTGAAAAAAATGTAAGCTGCAATTAAAATTCCATTAAATCAACAGTCCCGAAAATATTCATTTCATGTTACTTGAATATTTATATTGGAAATGCTTTCACAAAAGAACAATTTATGGTTATCTGTCTTGTTGATCCAAAGATAACTGAAAATATCTATTAGCATGTACCATTTATTTGATATCTTCAGCAAAATTCAGATCTTGAGTTCTTAGTTTAAACTACAATAGATTTTGTATGAGAGAGAACAGAGGTTTTTTGACTGTTTGGCAATACATGGCACAGTGTCCTTGTTCTGGAATGATTTAATATAATTAAGATGTAACATTTCCAGTAAAAAAAAAAGTGAGGAAAATACCCAAGGCCAGTATCTGAAGTTGTCATGCAATAGACATTCACATTTGTAATGATTGCCATTAAGATGCATTACTCATCATTGGAACTGCAAACGTAAAGGATATTGATAGGCCTGGTCATACAAAAACTTGCTTGTTTAGTGCTTGACCAAAAGGCTGATGGTTAGGTTAGTGTGCCAACGTCAACATCTTGCTAATGAGGTTCATGGAACAAGAGGGATATGTTAACTTCATCATTAGGATCTTTCAAATCAAGCCATGTGATAAATATTCAGTTAATTTCACCTTTGCTTCTTTGGTGTGAATGTGATTCTTTCAAACAGATCTGGATTTATTAAATCAGAGACCTGAGTTTTACTCTTGTGTTCACAAATGACTGGCCTTACATCTATATTGTGTGGTGTATCTTTTTACAAAAGATGTTCAATATGAAGCTTGTTGCAAGAGTTTTTTTATGGGATCAGGGTAATCATGGCAAACAAAGGAAAGGATGCTAGAAGCCTTTGCCAATAAATATATGTCGTATGAAGTACAGAAAATGCAATAAGCTGTAAATGGTTGATACTTTACATTTTTGTTAAATATGCCTGCTCCCTAATTTAACCAAAATTTAACCAAACCAAATAAGTCATTGGTCAGGTGCTGTTCTATTGGGTAGGTCTTTCTTCTCCTTTCAAAAAAGCAAAAGCTTATCGCCTTTTGTAATATTTGTATTAAGTTATGTAATTATTATTGTATGTACATGGATAATGCATGATAGGCCTTATCAAAATATTTGAAACCTTTACCTTTTTTTTAATCAAAGCTTTTTATATTGCAGTTTTATTTCAAGAAGCAAATAATACCGCTGAGAAAGATTTCACACAGCTGCAGTTAGCACCAAAACAAGCACTTAAGATTGTTTACTGCATATGTATGAGTGATGAGATATGTTTGTGTTACGTATGTGATATGTATGTGCTAGCCTCAAATGGGTTTCAGCGGTGCTTCAGTAGTAGATGGGGTAGCTTGTGAGGAAATGTAGGAACTATATGCTTCATGAAAACGTTCTGTGTGAAAGACTTTACTTCATTTTCCAATAAAAAACATCCATTTGGAATATTTTTGACCACATTTAACACCTAAACTAAGGCTTGTATTAACATGGCTTGAATACTTGTTACTTAATAATCTCTCTTCAAAATTAAAATGCACGTTTTGCAAATAAATTAATTTCATTAAAAGACTACTTTATTTGATGCCACTGATTTCTGCTCCAAATAAATAACACACAAAGCTTAAATTCTGCTACCATTCAATACATTCAAACATAATAAAATAGAACTAAGCACTTAAATAGGGTGAGGACTAGCTATTTGACTCTTTTTCATCTCCTACCCTTGATATGCATATTTTGTAGTGTCTATATCCTTCCTTGATGTTTTTACACATTTGTTCACTGATCTGATTTTGAGCTTTGACTGGACCTTTGCAATCTGGGTACTCTTTGTCTCTCTTCATACCCATATCCTGTCTAAACTACATCTTTTATTTGCGTATTATACACTGTATTATACCTGACTAATCCAGAATAAAATTCTGAGCCACTTCTTAACAAGATGAAAAGGACAATCATTGCAGATAAGCAATGTGTGAAAAAGAAAACAGCAGTGTTAATGAAAGTAGTTGTTAAATAGTTTGGTCATCATTTCTGTAAGGATGAGGAATACCATATCTGTGAAATGTGTACAAATGAAGAATTATTTTCTCAACATTTGTGTTTTCTACTAATCCTCATTTATTTGTCACCTGGATTTAAAGAAATAGACAGTTTTAATTAATGTTTGTAAGAACTATAGTTTTAGAAAAATTTTAGTAATTAAAACTAGTTTGGTACATGAACAAGACAGGGATTCTTAAACTACTTGTCAAGATTAGAACAAGCTGGCAGTGTGCATTTCAAATATTAAAGTAAATTTATAGTATTTTATGATATGTCAGTATGTCTAAGGAGGAAATAGAGGATGTGCACTGACCTTTTTAAAAATCCAAACAAACCAACCCTGAATTCCACTTTTCAACATAAGGTGGAAATTGTGTGTTACATTTTTGAGGGAGAATAAAATACTGATTGACTTCACTGGATCAGAGTTAGCCTAAAGGAGAGAGATTTTTGAAAATTACCTCCTAAATAGTGCAGAAAAGAAGAGGATGGAAGCATGATGTTGCAATGAAGTGCAAGAAGAGTAAAATTTTGATTCTCAAAAATGTTAGTGCCCTATTTCTTCAGTAAACTGTGATTTACACAGTCTCAAACCAAATAAAATGCAAAGATGGGAACTTCACTGACGCGTCTACATATGAAGCCTTACGCTTTTATTAATCACTTGATTAGCAACAGAGGTGCATTATTTCAGTAAGCAATTTATTTTTTTTTCCAGTAGAGTTTACATCAGATAGCAGACTGTCTAATATAATTGTTGTTGACTGCACATAGTAGTGAGATACTTTAAAACTCTGATTCACAACCAGTGATCTGAAAATTACCCGTGAACATTTCTAAGAATTCATGACAGGCAAGTGCAAAAGGAAAGCCTACTATCTGTTAACTTAAATTTGCTACGCAGGATTCTGTGCAGTTTTTGTGTGGGAGCTACATCTTGTGAAATATAAAAAGAGATGAGACAGCTTCATTCCTTTATGGTAGATATGGTGTTTTTCTTTGAATTTTAGTAAAATATTGTAGATGATGCATTGTAGCTATGCTTGTAATAGTAGCTGGCACAGAAGTAGGCTGGACTGCCAATGCATTATGGTAATGGTGAACCACTTTATAATTTGCTGAGAAGATAAATTGACATTAGAAATGGGGCGGTTCTATGAGCAGAATAAGCATTCATTTTCTGCCAGTTGCCATTATAAATTCTATCTATTGCAAAGCTACTTTCTGGGAACAATCCCATAGAACTCATGAACTATAAAGATCAAATTTTAGGAACTGCGAATTTAGTTAGAACTCAGCTGATATCAGCATGTGTTTAGTTAGCATCATCTTAAGTATAACTCATAGCTGTCAAGGATAGATGTGTTAATGAATAATTGATCCGATAGCTAAACTTAACTAGATATTACTTTCTTTGGAAAAAAACAAACAAACAAACAACAACAACAAACAAACAAACAAACAAAAACCCCCCAAAAAACGACCCCAAAAAACTCCAACCAACCAACCAACCAAAAAACCCTAATCTTTTACCTAGAGCATATTTAAATAGTTAGGGTGAAGTGCTTTCATGCTTTGGACAATAAACTTGTAGTTTACTTTTCACATTTTTTTTATTATGATTATTATTATTACAGAGAAACCTTACTATAGGCAGAATATACTATGCAAAATAGATGATAGGAAATGTGTTTTACAGTCTTATTTTTGTTTCAATTGTTCAGACCTCTTGCAGTAATAGGTTTATTCTTAAATATGTAAGCAGTGAAAGGTTGTTGCCTCTATATTGCTTAACAGTTATACAGTAAGAATTTAAATAAAAGAGCTATATTGTCTTGCATCATTAGGTAATAGTATTATACAAAAAAATAGCTGCAGCAAAAAGGACAGATAACTAAACCTCTACCTTCCAAAAACCAAGAATCAAACTAAAGTATACTTCTTATATTTGTAACAAGATATTTGTAACAACTTAAGTCACTTTATGGCTGTTGGGAAGTGTGTTTCATGCTGAAGTTCAGAGTGACAATGCAGAAAGTTTTAATGTTTTCTAACCAAAAGGTGTAGGATTTTGTCTCTTATTCTGAATACATGCTATAATGCAGTTTTCATTTTAATCAGCACAGAGAAACATGCAAATGAAACTTACTAGTTAGCTAGAACAATGTAGCATGTAGTAAAGCTAGCCAGAAATGCAACTCAGCTGTTCTGAGGGCTTTTTTAAATGAAATTCTGGATATCAGTATCATATGTGACTTTATGAAATTTCCAGTGGTTTGAAAAAAAAAAACATTAACTGTGAGGGTGGTGAGACACTGGAACAGGTTGCCCAGAGAAGTTGTGGATGCCACATCCACTGGAAGTGTTCAAGACCAGGCTGGATGGTGCTTTGAGCAACCTGGTCTAGTGGAAGGCGTCCCTGATCAGGGCAGGGGGGTTGGAACTTGACAGTCTTTAAGGTCTCTTCCAACTCTAGCCATTCTACAATTGATTATATGATTTTGGAACTGACTGGGTGGCAAAACAGAAAAAGAGAGCTAAAAGGCCCACTGAGCCCAACAGCTGAATAACAAGGCAGTTAGGGGGGGCCCATTGCTATCCTGGCAGCAGTGCAGCAGTGGGACACCAGGCTAACCAGCTGGCAAAACAACTAAGCAGCTGACTGGCCAATAAGCGACACAACCAGGCTGCTTTTTAGGCTTCAATTAAAGGTTTAACCAGAATAAAAATGTTTCTATAGATCTTACCAATTGTCATAATTTCATATCACAAATATTAATTTGATATTAGAGTTATTTGTTAATAAAATTATAAATAAATAAATAAGAACAACTCATTATAAAAATGGGTCTTCCCCCTCTTAACACAAGCCAAGAAGGATGCTTTCCCTAGACTAATGATTAACATGGATCTTCAGAACTGGCATCTCTCTCTGCCAGAGGCTGTGTGTACCATTAAAATCCATATTCATTGGGGAACTAGGGTGTCAAAAAAAGCATAAATAATCTTGGAAGACAGTTGGAGAGCTGAGGTTTCTAAGGTTTCTTTTTTTGTGTGTTCTGCATACACTCTAACCTTTGCAGGCTAGAACACTTTTCATTTTCCTTCTCGCTTAATGAATTTTCACTGAATTTCACTGAATTATTAGAGTCGGAAGGGACCATAGAGATCATCTAGTCCAACTCCCCTGCTGAAGCAGGATTGCCTAGAGCTAGAGCATGTTAC
>JAOTQQ010000012.1:136306613-136369491 GCA_026546715.1 Gallinago undulata | reverse complement strand
TTTGTTTGTTTGTTTTTGTGTGGGGTTTTTTGTTGTTGTTTGTTGTTTTTGTGGTTTGTTTTTGTTTTGTTGTTGTGTTTTGTTTTTTTTTTAATGTGGTTGGACTCGATGATCTCAAAGGTCCCTTCCAACCGCTAAGATTCTGTGATTCTGTGATTCTGTGATTCTGTGAATGTGTGTTTGAAAAAAAAAAAGTTTTCTATACAAAACCTTTATCAAAGATTTATGAACATCTACTGATCTTCAGCCCTGACCACTTTCTAATCTTTTAATAATAATTTTTATTTGTTTGTTTTAATTTAGGCTCTCTGGAATGAATATACCTCCTCCAGTTATCAGCAACAAAAACTGGCTCAGACTGCATTTTGTAACAGACAGCAATCACCGATATCGTGGATTTAGTGCTCACTACCAAGGTACATTGAAAGAAATATATTTTGTTGTGGTTGTTTTTGTTAAGAAAAAAGTGGCTGAAGTTGTGTAGAAAAAGGGAAGGGCCGTTTTAAAAAATCCTCATAAGGGCACAGCTTTTATTTGCATAAATGATAAATTCAGCTGTGCAACCTGTTATATTAAACTACAGTATGTTAGAGTATGGATAGTTTATTATCTAGTGTATTTAAATACAATTGTAAGAAAGGTAAAGCAGCTATCTACTTCAGTTTATCCCATGTAAGTACTTAGCTTTTAAAATGGTCCTAATATTCTGAAAGATATTGTGTAACAGATACAGAAAGAATGTTTTTATCATTAAAATATGTATTTCCCTCTATGGTTGTGTAAGTCTTGTTTGTAAAACAGTGAATAAGTGTCTATATACTAATGTAGCATTTAATCATTATTATGCTTATTACCTATTTCTGAATTTCTGAAGCGTTTAATTAACCTGTAAGATTCTTATCCACTGTTTTTATGAACAAACATTATTTTGAGTAAGAGGGAAACCATCTGAAGCATTAACTTGGGAATATCAACATTTGGAACAATGTTGTTATAATGAAGAAGCGCTAATGAAAACTAAGCTTCGTTAGTATATGGTAATACTATCTGCTTTTTCACAAGTATTACTGTAAATATTTTTCAATAGTGTATTAATGGATCTTCAGGGAACAGTAATCCTTTTTGTGCTTTTGTGCTTTTCCATTTATCTGGTGAAAAAAAACATGGCATTTCAAATGAGATTTATGTCAGGAATTTCTTTTACAGTTCTCTATAGGAAATTTAACATAGGAAGAGATCGGCAGAATCTGATGAAATTATTTAACTAATGCAAAACTTGCAACTAACAAAAGATTAAGACTAATTTATTTATGTAATTGAACTTTTATAATAGAAAGCTTTTAAAACTCTGTGTTACTGCCTCAGATAACATATTCTATAAAAGAACAGAGAAAATTTGGTTTGTATTTCAGCAAATATATTATATCTCTATGTAGACTTCCCAAGTTCATAGATGTTCTGGAATGTGTATTCTGAATGAATTTAGGTAAAATGAGCCTTCCTACTGTAGCTCCAGGGCTGCTATAACTGTCGACAAAAGGGATTGACTCATTTTTTCCATGGTATCCTTCATACCAAATACAATAAACCACACTTTTTAGTAGGGAATCATTAGCCTATGGAACTCTTAAAACATATAAAGTATGACTTTATTAGATCCTACCCTACAATTGAGAAACCATGTGATAACTATTTTTGTGGTTTCTGTGAAGTAATTTAAATTGTTGAGATGTTTATTTTTTAACTACCGAGAAAAGAAAAAAAAGACTTGTGTCCACACATACTTGCTTTCCTGCCAAAAGTGTGAGGTATTAGGTAATGAAAGAGAGGAGACTGTTTAATTTCAACATGTGTTTTCTGTAAGTCATATAAACATATGATTTGGTAGGTGGGGGATATTTGAATACGTTGTGCATCTTCTATTTCTCTTTACCACCTAAGTTTTTAGTGATTACATTATGGATTTTTTTACTATTATTTTGGTTTGATCATCTAATTTTTAATGATATATTGCTGAGTGTGTGTTAAAGTGTACTCTGTATTAAGTTGTGAAATGGTGCGGTAGTCAACCATGCTTACAATGAAGAAAATATCTCCTACAATGGTTTGAAAAAATTTGTAGGCAGTAAATAATTTCAGCATGAAAAAGCATTCAATGTGCATACACACCCAGATACAATCATCAAAAATGAATCTTGATTGTAGAAAATGGAAAAATGCATTGGCAGGTAGAAGTGAGGAGTGGCATCTGGGTAGATGGTAGGATAAAGGAGAGAGTGTGAGGAAATTAAATAATCCTATTAAAAATCTTTCATATGTTTAGAAAAAAATAAAAATGTATGCCACAAAACATTTCAGTTTGTTAAGAACTGAAATCTTTTTTTTTTTCTAATTACAGACAACTTTAAGCCTTTCTGTTAAGCCCATTTTTAAATAGTAATTTTACTGGTCCGCTGACATGAGTTGCCACAATAGCTGCCAGATAACTGATAAAAATTAAACAAAAGTATTCCAAAGAGCCATCTAGTACAGATACCCATGCCTGTTTTTCTTTTCAGGAGCTTATTTCTGCATCACTTTGAGAGGGTGTCAATTCTTTTAATAGCCTATATTATCACTGTACTAACTCACTCTTTCCCCTTCTTAATTAACATAGATATTAGTGTAACTTCTTGCTGACTTCTGTCCTTGAAACTTACTTTTTCCTATGTAGTACTATTATAACCAGAATCAGTAATTTCTTACCACTTCACCTACTTTAACTCTATTCTATTGAATCTTCTGAAGGATCCAAATTCTGAACTTCATAACATTGCACAATTCTTATTCCATCACTACTTGGCACTTCAGTACTCTTTACACCTAATCACTCCCTTGGCTTGCTGGTTTTGTTTGCACAACTGCACATTTTGTGCTAGTATATTTGGGTGGTGGTTTGATCCTGAGTAGCAGTGAAGCATCCCCACAGCTGCTCTCTCATTCCACCCCCACAGCAGAACAAGGTGGAAAACAGGAAGAACAGGAGTGAGAAAACTTGTGGGTTGAAATGAAGAAATAGACAATCACTCATCAACTACTATCCTGGGCAAACCAGTTTTAATTTAAAACATTTAATTACTGGTTTGAGTGCTGGGAAACAAAGACAAATATTTAAACAACTAGGGAAACCATTCCTCTTTCTGTTTGCAGGCATAACTTAATTCCATTTATCTCTCTTTCTCCTTTGTCTACACCGCCACAGATTATACTTTGTCTCTTTGGTGATGTGACAGGCAGTGCAGGAGGTTCAGATCAAGACATAAGAGTTTCTTTCTGCTACTCTTCATGTCTTGCTCTTCTGCTGTTTGTTCCTTCTTACTCATTTCCTCAGCTCTGACGTGGGTTGACCATGGGCTGCAGTCTCTTCGGCGAAGAACCGGCTCTGGTGTGGTTTATCCATGGGCTCCAGTTCCTTTAAGGGTGTTACTAACTCTGTAATGGAGCATCCCTGCTCTGGCCTTCTCCTTATCTCTCAGTGTTTACTGCCTTTTCTTAAATATATTTTCACAGAGATGCCACAAATTCTGCTGATGAGCTCAGTTGTGTCCTGTGGTGGGTCCACTGCAAAGCCAGCATGGGGCAGCCCCCGACCACTTGTCGCAGAGGTCACATGTGAAGCTTCCCGTTGGTTCCCTGGTACCATAACCCTTATGCTTATACCAGTTAGAATCTGAAAAAGTACTTGTTAGTTGTGTTATTCAAACAAAAGAAAATAAATAAGTTTTGTGGCCACTTTTTAGGCAGGATATGAAAGAACTAAATGTTATTCCCTTCTGTTCTCTGAAATGTGTGAATTTATTTTTTTAAGATTCTTTTTCACAAGGCAGCCTCACATGGCCTAGCTTCAGTGTAATCTCTGAAGCTACTGTAACCTAGACATTTGGAAAGAAGACTTAAAATGCAGTCTTAAAATCTAGCTGCATATGAAAAAAAAAACCAAAACACTCAACAGAAAAACTCAGGTATTATATAATCATGGAATCATGAAATTGTCAGAGTTGGAAGGGACCTCTACAGATCATCTAGTCCAACTCTCCTGCTAAAGCAGGAATGCCCAGAGCACATCACTCAGGACTGCATCCACGTGGGGCTGGAAGATCTCCAAAGAAGGGGACTCCATGACCTCCCTGGGCAGCTTGTTCCAGGGCTCTGTCACCCTCACCGTAAAGAAGTTTTTCCTCATATTTGAATTGAACTTCCTATGTTCCAGCTTGAGCCCATTACCGCCTGTCCTATCACTGGAACCACTGAAAAGAGTCCGGCTTTAACATCCTTTAACCCACCCTTTAGATACTTATAAACATAAATAAGGTCTCCCCTCAGCCTTAGCTTGTCCATGCTAAAGAGTCCCAGCTCCTTGAGCCTTCCCTTGTAAGGGAGGTGCTCCAATCCCTTAATCATCTTTGTTGCCCTACGCTGGACTCTCTCCAGTAGTTCCCTGTCCCCTCAGTGTAGAGTAGAGGGGGAGAATTACCTCCCTTGACCTACTGGCCACACTCTGTCCTATGCAGCCCAGGATCCCACTGGCCCTCTTGGCAACATGGGCACATTGCTGGTGCATGGAAAGTGTGCTATCTACCAGGACTCCCAGATTCTTCTCTTCAGTAGTGCTTCCCAGAAGATCCATCCCTAACCTGTATTGGTGCCTGGGGTTGTTCCTGCCCAGGTGCAGGACCTTACACTTACTGTTGTTGAATGTCCTTCTCTGCCCGGCTCTCCAGCCTGTTCAGGTCATGCTGGATGCAGCGCAGCCCTCCAGAGTGTCAGCCAGCCCTCCTAATTTAGTATCATATATAATATAATCTTTCATAAACATATAATAACATAATATATATAACACATAATCTTTCATAAATACAGTTTTAATTTCATTAATTATCTTATTTTGCCTAATTTTCTCTTTAAGGCTTCAGTCTTGCAAACACCTGTGAAAATGTTTGAATTGGCTTATGCAGAACAAACGAAATTTACTGGGGTACATGCAACTGTGGAAAACTCTTAGCTTCATATAAGTACATTGTCATGCAGGTTATGTGTATTCATTTCTCTTAATAGGCATTTTAATTCTTGAAAGGTATTGAATTATATTTGAAAGATGCTGGTAAATTATAATTAATGATATATTATAATTAGGTATGTATGTTAATTAGAAGAGAATCAAAATATTTCCCTACCCAGGTTATGGTGTCATAACCGAGACATGCTTATTCTTGCTTGTTTGATTCAACACTTCTTTCTATTCACTAAGGGTTCTTTGCCTTGATGTTTTTTTGTCATCACTACATTGTTAAAACTCCTTTTAAATTAGAAACTGCTGGCTGAAGTAGAACCAAAGCTTCTTTGGATATTCCTGTAGCTGCTAATTCAAAGTTTCTTGGCTCTGGTAATCCTACTTTGCTGTTTCTAAAAGTAGTTGTGCTTTTTCCCTCCATCCTTTTGCAGTTCCTGTAAAAGTTCCTTTTTCTTGCTGCTTTTTGTTGACTACTCTTTGCATTCCATCACTTATGAATGAACTCATAATACTATCTAAGTGGACAGAAGGGATTAAGCTAGCTTCACAGCTTCCAGTCTTACAGGGTGGCATACACAAACTCCAATAGATCAAGCATACCTGGACTCTAAAAGCACTTTTGGAAAACAGGTTTTCATTTTCTGATAGTTAAACACCAATTTAAGAATCTGTAACTTTGCTATCTTTTGAGATCTAGCATCCTCTTTCCCTCATGCTCTCCCTTATCGCTTAAAGCTCTGGAACGTTTCAGTAGTAGCCCTGTACTTGTTATTTATTTCACTTGTGAAATCCATTTCTTAACTTCTTTTCCTCCATTCCCCCTTCCCTTTACCTCTGTTTAAGCCATCTGCAAGCTACTGCTTCTAATATGAACAAAATTGTATCAAATGTGGATTAAATGCACAATTACATCTGCCTTCCATTAATAATCTTTGCTTATAGGAAAATACAGATGAAGAGTTGAAATATAACCATAAGCTTTCCAGAATCAAAATTTAGCTGTCATGCTCATGTTGAAAAGTATACAAATGGTTACTCTGCTTAGTACTTGACAGCCAGCTATGTAGACCCGGAATTGGATAAACGGCAGCACTTTCCATGTGTGATCCAATACGGAGAAAACTGATATTGAAAGGTTTTCTCTTGCTCAGCTTGATTTTCCATTGTTCTTTTCTTTTTCTTTCTGTCATTTTGTATATGAATAGAAATGTATTGTCATTCAGAAATAATTTACAGAGTCAGACTTTTCTTAGATTTTTTGTTGGCTTTGCTTTGAGAGAGAATTTGAAGCAATTTGTAATCAGGTAAAGAGTAAAAGTAAGTAGTACTAAGCTGCCTCCGAACATCATGGCTAGAGTTGCCAGAAGGGGAAAACTGTCTTTAATGCTTTTTTTCAGAACATCTAACAGTTTAGATTAAATTTGTCATTCCTTCCTCATTTCAAAAGCTATTGCAATGAACAGTATACAGTACCACTGCTGGAAGACTCAGCAGTCGTAACAAAGTCTTAGGTGAGATTCAGCTCCAAGACACCAAAATGTAGATGTCTCTCTATTGTAGCCTATAGGTTTAGATACCTATAGGTATCTAACTACCCATTAAAGTTGGGGAGCTGTAGGACACCATTCAGCTCTCCAGGAATATACAGGCACTGATGTATGAAATCACCTAGGACATCCAGGATATTTTTATGGCAGTGGCCAGAGTGCAGAGGCTCTTCTGGCAGACAAATCAAGGTGTCGCAAGGCAGTATGTATGATCCAAACACAATCACACCAACCCAGACTATGCAGAGGCAACTGAATCTTCCCCATACCTCACTAGTCCTGTCAGTGCAGGTTATAGAGTGATTCGGCTGACCACATGGTAGGGGTTGGGAAGAGGTACTCCAGAGTAAATGAGACATCTGCATGACATTGGCAAATTAGAATCTACAGGAGACCATGCTATTCTGGCACAGGAACTAGAATACAGGGAAGAACACCTAAAATGACAATAAACAGCATATAGGCAGCTATTATGTCCTGTCCAAGGTGCATATTTTTGGATTAAATAAAACACTACATTCCACTGAGTACACTGACTAGATTTCCATTTATTATAATAATTTATATACCTAGTGCAACTAGAGACACACAGATGTAGGTGTCTTAATCTCAGGTTGAATCTCACATAATGTGACTACTTATTGAAATGGCTTTTTACTATCAGCATGCTCACGGGCTTGAAATTCCTGGGAAAAAATTAAGGTGCTGCATCAGTTGTGTCACATGTGTAGAAGTCTGCTACTTAAATAAAGGTTGTGCCTGCTTCTGATTAGGACAGTATAAATAAAGTGTTGGTTGCATCGGTAATTTATTTGACAGATGACAGATTTTTATTTTTTTTTAGACAGATACTTACTTCTTAGAATTGTAAATCTGTGACTTTTCAGACCCTGAACTCCTATTGTCAAAACAGCCCAAATGGTTACCTCATTTTGCTATGGATGGAGGAAAAAGGAACCCTCTCTTCACAGAACAACAGGAAAATACTGGAGTTTCTTAGCAGATTTTTTTTCTTTATTTGCCTCCAGGCATAGCAAGAATTTCAATTGCATACATTGTCACACAAGTAAACATTTTTAGCAGATTGTCGTACTTACGAGTCTTTTAGCTGTGCTTCATCTTACACTGAGCTATACTTTCTGAATAAATGATTTTTCACCTTTGCACTCTTGAGATGCCTTTTATTCACAACTATACACCCACACAATGACAGTGCACAGAATGACATTGATTTTGCTGTAGTCAAGTCAGAGAGGAGAAGAATTGCTGCATTTTGTTGACCCTCCTGCATTTTAAAGTATTTATTTTTAGAATTCTCCCAATCATAGGTTTTGATAACACCACTGTTGAAACTTAGTTAAGTTAGTTCTCATACTGTACACAGATCTAGAAAGATCTGGTTCTAAAATTTTGATTCACTTTTTTCTACTTGAAATAATATCATCATTCATTAAAAAAGTCAATAGTTAAATATGAAAACATGATAGTCTGAGATAATGTTTAAATTGATGGATTGTAATTTACTTCTGAAATAGGTGTTAAGTGATGCCGTACAGCTGCCCTCCCATTTTTTAGTGATTTAATAGATAAGTCTTCTTAATTTCATTCTTGTCCCAAAGACGAACCTCTAAAATTTTAAGTGTGTTCAAACATTTTCATATATTTCTGTTTTGTTTACTATTCTACACACTTATGTTCATTGTTTACAAAAGAGCAAATGACAATTTTTTAATAATCGTAAGTAATTCCATATCTGCTGTAAAAGAGGAGATTATCTAAATTTCAATTTAAGTAATACTTAAAAAGAAAGTATTTTTCTTATTTAGGTGGAGTTTTTTTGAAGTTCAGGAGTTTATAAATTGAAAAACATTTCAAACAACAGTAAAAAACACCAGGAAATTAGGATATCCAAACTGTAAAATCCATAGATAATATGGACATTCCCAGTTTAAGGAAAGTAAAAAAATATTTAAGAATCAGTGTGGTTTTAATTATCCTATTCACACGCATTTGAATATAAAAATATTTTAATAAATATATACAATATATAATTATATTTATAGTTACATGTAATTATACCTACATATGTGTATGCATGTAAATATATATATATATAGAGAGAGAGAATCCTTTAAGGAAAGCAACTAAAATTCAAGAAAAATTAACTATTAACATAAATATTCTCTCTTCCAAAAATAGTACAAAAAATGTAGATTTTATAAGACCTTCAAAATACTTCATTTTTTAGTAAAGTCAAAACATTAATACATTAACCTGTTTATCTGTATGCTTCATGACCACCAAACAGTGTAATATATTACACTGATGAGCTGTTCATGTCAAGATGATAAAACAGCTGAGGACAAAACCTGGGATATTACACTTGTTTACATTCAGAATGTTTAGTGGTATTGAGATAATATGTTGGAACACTGTTTTCTCTTTGAAAAATGTTGACATTCAAATGCTCCCAAAATATACTTGGGCTTTTTCATTAAGTAACATGTTTTCTGCAGCAAAACTTATTTCGCCATAATAAAAAGTGATAAGCCATTCCAGATAGTTTTTGAATAGTTTTGACCATTGTAAAGTTTACTGGACACCGAAGAAAATGAACCTGCAGTGGTCTAACTTTGGAAAACAGATTTTAAATGTTACAATGAATACTATCAGTGACATCAGATGTATTAGAATAATTTCTGCAGGATGATTTACTCCCATTTCTTGGAGAGAAGTTTCTCCCTATATCAGCTCGAAACTTCTCTTGTTTCAACTTATACCCTTTCCTCTTGTCCTCCCACCTCATATGGGTTGGAAGGCTCCTTTTAGGCTCCCCCTTGAAGCTGTCTTCTCTGGGCTGAACAAGTCCAGCTTCCTCAGCCTCTCACAGGGAAAGTGCTCCAGTCCCAACCACTTTGGGGACCATCTGTCAAAATCACTGCAGTTTATAATTTTCTTCCCAGAGCCCCTTCCTTTCAGTGAGCTTTAAACTGGACACGGAACTAACAAGTGCTAAATAGAGGTCAGGATAATCCCTTCCATCAGTGTATCAACAATGTTTCTGTTAATACAGTTCAGGATGCTGTTCACCAGGACACACAGCTGGCTCAGATTCATCTTGCTGTCCACCAGAACCCACAGGGCCTTTTCAGCAGAAATGCTTTCCAGTCAGTCAGACCCCGGCCATTCCTGTTGCCAGGGGTTGAATTTGCCCTTGTTTATTTTCATAAGATTCCTGTTGGCTCTTTCTTCCATCCTGCAAACCTGCTTTCAAACATATAGTCAATTCCCCCCAATTTGGTGTTACCTACAGATCTAAAGAAAACCACTCCATAGCCTCCTCCTGTTGATCATTTCTGTTGTCAGTAATATCAGCAAGCTCTTATGTTCTAAGGTAGACAGCATATTAAGAGCATTAGTCCTCAGTTTCATACTTGGAGTGCTTAAAAAAGCACTTCTTAGTGCTTTTTAAACTAAATGTTAAGAGTAGAAGACAAAACAGAAAACATACTGCTGTATAAATCTACCGTGCCTTGACTCCTGTTGTTGCTCTGGCTTTTCTGCATTTCAGAAGAATATAGCAAAGTTCAAGAAGCTTCAGACAAAAATAGCAAAGATTATCAAACACGTGGATTAGTTTCTGATTGAAAAGTGATTTACTAGTGAAGGACTCTGCTGCTTAAATAAATAGAGCTGTGGGAGATACACAGATGAGAAAGTCTCATCACAGGAATAGTGGTGAAAATAGTTATTATGTCTGTTTTGGATGCCAAAGCTGAGGTGCATACTGATGAAGTAACTTGCCCAAAGTCACCCAAAAGTAGTAGCAGGAGTAGGGAACTGGGTGTTTTGAAAAGTAGGTAACACTAACCCTTCCACTTTTCACAAAGCTGGCAGAATTGCTTAGGTGATGTTGATTTAGTTTATAGTACTGCCTTGGTGCACTAGGACATCTACAAATACTTGTGAAGAGAATCCCTGAATTGAAGGTCATATATTCAAATTAAATAAAGTTGACACAAATGTAAGAGGGAGCAGGCATATTGACTCTCTGAAAGTAAAACTGCTCTTTTTTCTACTCTCCTTCACCTGTCATTCTTTTCATACGTCTTCTCAGGTAGTAAATTTGGGGTTAAAGGCAATACATTTTAATTCCTAATATATGTGTCTAGTGTATAAAGTGTATAAGCAAATGGTGTATGTAGGTTTATAACTGAAGATATAAGAAGAAAGGAATTCTGTTCATTTCCATACAGGCTGGTGTTAGATAGTTTGTCTTTTCATGAAAGAGATATAAAAGCCACATGTTTAAAAAATAATATTCCACTGGAAAGTTCTAAAATCTGTATCCGTTACGTGAAGTAATGATCAAAAAAATTACAATTATGGCCTTGAAAGAAATTTCAGTTTTAAGAAATTGACCTGCTGCTGTTTCTTGAAGCCATTTGTGCACACTGTTTTGACAATAAGAGTAAACCACTCTCTAGTAGTTAAGCTAAGAATCATTCAGCTTCCCAGGGACCCTAATGGGAATTTATAAATATTAACCAACATGGAAGAAATTAATCCTTTTACCTCTTGTGGAGGCTATCACAATGTTGTTTTTTGAGGGTTTAATTGACATTTAAGTAACCCACGGTCTTTGTACAGTGGGTTTTCTTTGTAATCATCTTGTGTTAGATTTAGCGTGGTGTGTTTTGAAAATTATTTTTAATTCTTATTTCCTGAGAAAATGAATGTACTCAATACTTGCTATGCAGTAACTTTCTTAGACATGAAAGAAGTTACTTTGGAACTCTGTAAAATCTTTCAGAAGTTCCTGCCTCTACAAAGATGATCATAATGCCATTTAATTTATGTGAAGTAAATACCTAGCAATGATGGTAAAGCTATTCACAGTTTTGACAGAAGCCAAATCCTAAGTAGAAACAATCAGAACATAATGAGAGACAGAGATAACATGATATCCCGTAAGCATCAAATAGAATTTCAGTTTAAAGAATGAATATTTCAATATTTTTCAAGAACCATTCAGAAGGTTTCTGATGTCTTTCATAGTTACATTTCTGAGAAAATAAAGATTTGTAATGGATATTTTTTCCCCCCAAAGCAACCCAACAGAACTTTCTGGCAGTCAGAAATGCTCACGGAATTCCAGTAAGGACATGTTTCATACAAATTGGTTTCCATCAAGATAAATTTACTTAATTATTCTCAAATAATACCATTATGTGAGTTAATTTTTACAGGAGAGGATATTAAACCTTTTTTTTTTTAGAGATGCCTTTTATAGAATCATAGAATCATCTGGGCTGGAAGGGACCTTCAAAGGTCATCTAGTCCAACCCCCTGCAGTCACAGGGACACCTCCAACTAGACCAGGTTGCCCATACTTTTCTAGTATTAATCCCAGTAATATTTAAGTGATAGTTATTTCAACTGTTACCCACCAAGGACCTTGAATTCCAAGAAATTATATATACTGCAAGGATTATTACATTCCTGTGTAGAAAAAAATAAAATTTTCTGCAGGTAAAAACACAGAGAAAATGCCCTTTTTTATATTTAGTATTTTATTTTTCCTCAGAGATATATTATTCATATAAAAGGCATAAAAATAAATTAACAGAAATAAATAAAATTACCAACAGAAAAAAAAGAGAGCTTAGTGACGATCACAGCATCCCAAATAAAATTCCATACCCCAGAAACCCATGAATTATTGCATAAGCTATTGTGCGGATTTGGAAATTGGTGCCTTTTGCACAAGAGAAGGTTTATAGAATATTCATATTATGGTATTAATGATGGCACAAAGAGTATCTAAATTCTGTGTAGTGCATCCTGTTTTCTATTATTTTTTATTGTGTCAGTGGTGAACCTTAGAATCCTGTAAATTGAGTCTACTGGCTTCCGTTTCACATATTTTCTTAGACTGTCTTTTTCCTGTCTCAGTAATATCTGATTCCATTTTTATTTTTGATTTTGAGGTGTCTTCATTTGAAAAGTATCATGACTCTGGTAGAATGAATTTAGAAAAATTTGTATTCTTACATAATCTTTCTCTTTAAAAGAAAAAAAAAATAAATTCAGAAGCATCCTAAATTCAGTGCAGCTTCAGCCTTTAATTTGTAGTTTTCCAGACTAACAAAAATATATGAACAATTCCGCACAATGTCTTTAAGTCTTTCTACTTCCACTGTTTGAAATAGTGTTATATGGAAAGCATCCCACAGTATATTATGACACATTAAAATCAGTATCTGAGGTGGGGAGCTTGAACTAGTTGCTGCATTTCAGCCATGATTCTATGGTCTGTTACTTATGGTTTTTTTTTGTTTAAACAGAGTAAAGCTTTTTACTGTAAATGTGATTCAAAAATGAACTAGTTTCCCAAGAAGGTTGTGGGAGTCTCTATCCCTGTAGAGGGATGGAGATAGGATAGAGGGACTGGCCATGGGCTGGACACTATTCTGAGCAACCTGCTTTAGTTGACACAGCTTTTATCAGGTGGGGTGAACTAAGCAATCTCCAGAGGTGCCTTCCAACCTTAACCATTCTTGAAAGTCTGAAATGTTCAGGTATGCTTAGCAACCAGTCATCTCAAAATTTGTCCTCCTTAAGTTCTATAAATCAGCTACCATTCTGAAAATGAAATTGCTATATTTTTAGACAAGCTAATATATATTTCTCCTGTAGAAGATATCTCTCCTCTGTGAGCATTTCTCTGCATAACATAATACACTGCTGAGGAAAGACACTTGCAGTAACTGAGGTAGCTATCTTGGATATTAGTAACCATTTTGGCTCTTGAAAGAGAACTCTATCATCATTGCGTTGTGGTGCAAAACTGCCTGAAATGCTCATTAAAGCAATTATATGCAACTCCGTCAAGAATACATTTGAAATTTATTTTAATGTGTAAGCATTAAACATCTTGAAATTGTTTGCTAATAGATCACAATGGGCGTCTCACAGAGAAGCTTTTCCTGAGGCAAAGCCCTTGTGTTGCACTGGATGCCCACTTCATAACTCAAAAGTTCTCTTACTGCCCACTTGATGCTGACAGCACATAATGTTCTGCAGGAATAGCTTTATCTCTGTAAAGTCTAAGTGGAATTTGAATCAGTTTTTGTACTGAAGGAACCTTCTTCCTTCTCTGAGAATTGTTTTCATCTCACTTAGGACTTGACCTTTCTTAAAAAGTATTATTTTTTAGCCTGTCCTGACCTTTTAGATAAAACCAAAAAATAAAAGGTGGTACAGTTTTATTTATAAATTGCTCAACTTTTCATTACCTTATAATTAACATTTACTCTGTTTAGAGACTGACTTCATTTATTTATTCTGAGTGATGAATAAGAGACAAATAATACTTCTTTTTAAATATAATGCTTTGCTTTGCTCACAGGCACTGTATTTTTCACCGTTATTAGGAGACAGTAACTGTGAGGGTGCAGCAAGACCAATGGCTTCCTGGGGGCTGGTGAGCTGGGGACACAGGGCATCCACATGGGGGCCTGCAGTGGAGGACATTGAAGCCAGTGCTGGTCCCACTGCCTCCAGCTAGGGAGCAGGGCAGGCTGGGGGGCATGCCTGGGCATCAGACACCTCCATGGGACTGGGGACATGCCAAGGCCAGGCATGGACATTAGTCCCATGGTCAGACAAGTCAGGGCTGTCGGGAACCGAAGACCAGCACTGCGGGGGGTGTTACTGGGAGAGGGACCGATGGCCTCAGGCTAGGGATCCTGGACTCATGGCCATGGATGGGGAGAGGGCCAGGGGAGGCTGGGCAGTGCTGCTTAGGTCCGTTACAATCCTCAGAGCCCTGACAGCCATTGAATAGTACTTCAGCGGTATAAGATAATTTATTTTTGTTATACAAAACTTTAGCTATAAAGTTAGTTGGATTGCAATGCACTTCTATAGTATAATGTTAAACAAAGAATCTTGTTATGGCTGAAGGAAACATAATATATATGGTTAAAAATTTATTGTCATTCTAATTAAAGTTTCTACAGCCTGGTAGTCTAAATTAGCTAATATATAAAAGTCTCAATAATAGTAATACGCTTATAAAAGTTAAGAACTGCCTCCCTACTCTGCACTATTTGTCTCTTGTCTTATTTTCCTGCTTTTCACTGTGCCCCTGGGATGAGGATTATAATGAACTGGTAGCATGCGAGGGTCTGTGTTGGTCTGAGTGTCATACTGATGGTAGTGACAGGGCCAGAGGTGGCTTCCTCTTCAGTCTTGGAGTTCAGTTGTTTCTTTTCATATGTTTTCATAACACAAGCTATTTCTTTCTCATTGTTTTTCACTAAAATCTGAAAGAGGCACATGAGTCTCCCTCAGCCTTAATAAGTAAAAAGGGCTGTTGCTGGTTATATGGTGACTGTGTAGCTTTATCAGAGCTTTACTGCATGCAGTATTCTCAGAGCACAGCATTCCTGAAATAGAAACAGGTCAGGATATATTCACTTGACCGCTAAAAATTATCAAAACTAGTGAAAACAACCTCAGGTCAACACAAGCCTGCATGGGGTCAACATAAATCCTGTGGCCTTGTATTACTAACCAAGCATGTAATGGCAAAATTACACATGCTAGGCTACAGTATTCAGAAATTCTGTATCATTCTCCATTAATTTTGCTAGACACTGGTAGAGTAAACAATGGAAAAGATGTGTTTAAGTATTAAGATTTGTATTCCTTTCTATGTAATGAACATATACAGCCTTATTCTAGCTAAACTGGCATGATATCTTTTCCGCAAGTTTGTCTTTGTTATTTGTCAAGCAAACGAACAATCTTTCTACTTCATATTATTTCTCACAAGCACTAATCTATTAAAAAAAAAAAAAAAAAGAAAAAAATTGTTAGTTCTTAAAATTATATGTAGTGAAGATTAATAGATACATTTTTGGAGTCTACCTGATCTAGATACCTGAGAGTAATGATACAAAGATTTTTTGATATTTAGATTAAACAAAAGAGAGTTATTACTGGTTTTATCATTCTTTTTTTTTTTCCCACGTATCTGAATGTCACTGAAAAACTAAAAAGTAGGAGTGTCAAAGTCATGTCAATATGTAGTAACTTCTTTAGCAAGTATTGGTCTATCTGGAACTGTATATTTGATTTATGCATGCTATTTTATTTGCTTATAGCACTGAACAGATATTGGACAACTAATATTAATAACCCTCTGGCAGTAAAAGGGAAGTGTGAATTTCATTTTGTTGATAAGAATTCAGAGCACCACAATATAATGGCATTTCCAAAGTAAAACAAGAAACACAATTAGAAAACAGAACCTTGATATTTTAAATTTATGGAAACCTCTGATTACATGTCCATCATACATGTTCACATCAAAATACTTTTTTAATTTTTTTTTTAAATACAAGATTTTGTGATAGTTTTTAACTTGCTTTAAAACCCTTTCGGTTTTGTTTGGGTTTTTTGGGTTTTGGTTTGGTTTGGTTTGGTTTTGGTTTTGATTTTCAAGCCAAGTTATAGTACACATACCATCAATAAATTAAAGTTGCAACTTTTTCCTTGTTATTTCTTGGTTCTTCTGCTTAGAATCTTGAAGAGGATGTTTACCAAAACTGTTCAAATATCCAGACATTAAAATCCCATTCATGAAGGAGCAAAGCAGCAGTTCTGGTACACGGCCCAAATTAAGCATGATGGGTTATACTTCACACTGCAGACTGTATAAAATGCATGCAGTTTCTTTTTGTCCTAAGTAGTTCCCGGCACAGAAAGAAACAGGATTTGTTACGTTTGTTACAACAAAAGAAACATTCTTTTGTTACAGGGTTGCTATATACAATGCTTTTTACACAGTCCATACATAGTCTTGAAGATATATCTATTTGATGGTAGTCTATCCTAAAAAAGGGTAAAAAAGTCTTTGTTGCCCTGTGATTCTCAAGAGAAAATTACAACAAAACAAAGATATAAGACAATATTGACAAGGCTTTTTAGTTGACAAATACAATAAAGGTACTCTTTTGCAAGATGACTACTAGTAAATAGGCCAATAAATGTGAATACTTTCCATTCTCAGCATTTTATCATTCATATCATAGAATCCTATAGTATTGCTGACTCTTGAAAAATTTATAAGGTTTGTTCTGTTATTATGATTTGTATGCTTCCACAGATTTATCTTGCTTTAATGCACTCCTTTTTTGAGATGAAAGCAAAGTATGACTAACACTATGCAACAAATGACCATATGAAAATAATTATTTTCTATTTCAAATCATGGCTTTCTCATTTCCAAACATTTTTTTGTGTTAAAAGTTGGTTTTGGTTTTTCTTAAAAGTAATGAGCCTTTAAAAAATTATTTTCTCACTGAAGTTAAACCAATTTCAAAGAACAATATCTATATGTGTGCCTATGTTCATAATTTTCATGTTGTTTTCTTCAATAAACATATATTACTAGAATAAAATCTATTATTAAGATACATATGTGTAAAAGAAAACAACAACAAAAGTAGTATTTCTTGTCTGTGTCCTGAGTTTAGCGGAGGCAATATAAACGATGTGTTAATGTGTTAGGAATTTCTACCTATTTTCAAAAACTAGAGGGTTGATTTTGTCTGTGTAGAAATTCAGATTTTCAAATGTAATCAGTTTGATAAAATTAAGTTAAATAAACTTATCATTTTTTCAGTATCCACTTAAAAAAAATTTCAGGTGATCCTAAGTTCACTGAGAGAAGCATCTGGAAAATCATGGAGACCTGCATTTTTATGTACTGAAGGATGACAAATGTCTTTATTTCCTGCATCCTTGAAAATTTCTGGTCGATGCTAAATGTTATTTTCAGGCTGCTCTGGTCTATGCCTAACTGCAACAGTTGCTATATATTTAAAATTAATCGACACAAAGAGAAGAAAGAAATAACAGGAAAGTGGTTCAAAAAAGAGAGATTGAAAAAAAAATGCAAGCAAAAAGAAATTGTTAGGGAATGCAGTAATGCAAAGAAGTGCCTTCTGGTACTCCAAAGCAATAAAAATTAAATTCTGAATCAATTCACCAAAATTGTGGACAACATGAAAACAAAAGGATGGAAAAAGTACATATATTATACTTCGGTCTAGACTCGGACTCTTTGCTATTTGGATAAATCCAGGGATCATTACCTGTTTGGAATGAAGTCTAGAAACTTGTTGTGAACTGGATTTTTTCAGTCATGTTTTTCTCTAAATCTACAGTTTTATTTGCTTCCTGAATAGCTGGGAACTGAAAATCAGTTTGGTCAGAAGAGTGTTTTATGTCAGCCACTTATACTGATTTTATATTCTCAAATGCACCTTTTTGTTTCGGATTCCTTTCTTTTCTATTATTTACTTGTTAATCGACAGAAGCAAAACTGTAATTTGAATTTAAGATCAAGTAAAAATACTAGAAATTTATGAAGAATAAAAAAGAGGTTTGTGAAAATAGTAAGACTGAAAGGACATCTAAAAAAAGAGTCAAATAAGTTGCTATAAGTATACTAACTTGAAAATTCCTTTACCAGATCGAGAATGCATTCTTCTAATTAGGTTTGTGACTTTATTGGAAACTCTTGCAGGCAACAGATATGTAATGACAGAGAACATCAAAGAGAACAGTTAATTATGATATTTTTTTATCAAAAAAACCTCCTTTCTTAACGGGATACACTGGTCACAGCAAAGTTAGTTAACTATGGGAAGATTTTAAATAAGGATACTAAATAAGCCTTGATTGAAAGTCCTTGAACATCTGAAAGAAGAATGAAGGTGGAATATAGTGATTACTCTTTTTTAAAATTCTATATATAATTGTAACCAACTCTTTTCTTCTTTAATGAAATATGCATTTT
Organism: Gallinago undulata; assembly: GCA_026546715.1. Lineage (NCBI taxonomy): Eukaryota > Metazoa > Chordata > Aves > Charadriiformes > Scolopacidae > Gallinago > Gallinago undulata. The sequence continues at coordinate 136,351,019 of JAOTQQ010000012.1, read as the reverse complement.
AATTTTGCTTAAGACTGTCAATACTTCTTTCTCAATTACCAGTTGCAAAAGGATAGAGTAGCTTATTTCTTGATATTAAGATACACAGGAAAAATCCGAAGCAGACCTCATTAGCACTTTCCTACAGTGAGTCCCATTTAGGGTCATTTGCATTAATGGAAGTCTGTTGTTGGATCAAATGTGTCACGAGGACTAATAAAGTCCTGCATATTGAATTCTTCCTGAATAAGCAAGATAGTGAATATCCCTATTTGCTCTTGCATTTTCGACTCAATTTAATTCTGAGGAATTAATCAGTGAAACTAATTCTAATGAATTAGAATAGCTGCTGAACAGCAGCCTTAGATCCCATTTATTTGGTCTTATGAACTATTTGCCAGTTTTCATCTGTTCTTCCACTGCTGAAGTTAAAACTGTGTAAATGTAGAGGATAGTCATAAACCAGTCATACTCTACCTCGAGTCCAGTAACATGCGGAGTGCTGCATGCACACATGGCAACATGAATTTGTCTATCCTGGCACAAATTCTGTTCAACTTGTTTATCAATGAGCTTGAATAAGCGACAAAATGCAATCTCATTGGAATTGCAGATGACACTAAAGTGTCAGTCAACAGTCAATATAATCGAAAACAAGATTGTCATCCATAGAGACATAGACAAGCTGGAGAAATAGGCCAACAGGAATCTTATGAAGCTCAACAAGGGCAAATGTAAAGCTCTGTACCTGGGCATCAAGAACCCCTAGCAATAGGACTGGCTTTTGACAAGGAGCTCTGCTGAAAAGGCCCTATGGATTGTGGTCAGACAGCAAGCTCAGCATGACCTAGCAATGCATCCTGTCAGCAAAGACGCCCAACAGCATCCTGAGTTATATCAATAGGAATGTCGCAAGCAGATCAAAGGGAAGGGTTATTGTCCTTTACTCAGTGCTTCTGTGACCATGGCTAGTCACATGATAGTGGACCAAATTTTGGGCCACATGACAGGAAAGATGAGTTTGCTTAAGCAAACTCAGTGGAGGGCTACCAAGATGGCTGAGGGCTAGGGCGCTTCCTCTGGGAGGAAAGGCTGAGGAAGCTGTACTTTTTCAGCCTGGAGAAGAGGAGAAAGCTAGTAGCAGCTACCAAATGACTGAAAAGGGGTTATTGAAAAGACAGAGCCAAGCTGCTCATGGTGGAGCATGGTGTGAGGATGAGGGACAACTGATAAAATTTGTAATGAGATCTTCAGGCAAGATATAAAGATAAACTTTTCTTCTGTGAGGGAAGATGCATTTGAGAAAATTGCTCAGGGAAATTGTGCAGTCTCCATCCAAGGATATTTTCTCCAGACCTGACCAGACGCTGAGGAACTGGTTTGACCTCATGGCTGACCCTGCTTGAGGTTGTTATGACAACAAGAAACTTCCTAAAGTCTGTTTTGCTCGGAGTTATTCTATGATCCTTGAGATAATAATTGTTTTAATCCCAGTGTTTTATGAAACCAACTCACACTACAGAATATTCAATCTGTTTTGTTCCTAACCAGCATGGTATTACTAAACAGTTGACAAATAAATAGTATTAGAACGTTTGTTTATTCATCAGTCTTCTCTGAAAAAAAAGCAAATTTAGAAAATATTTAAAACTTGTGCTGAATACTTCTTTATGAATCAACTCCTTTAGTTGCACTTCAGTCATTTAGTGGTGGACTTTTAATTTAGTCAAATTTTACTGGACATGTTTTCAGTTTTTGGAATTATAGTATTTGGCTTGTAATAGCAGAAGTCACAATAACATAGTTTATGTCAAAGCTCGAATTAAAATTGCATTGCACTGGAAATAGTTTCTTTCAGTCCAGTCAATGGTTTATATATGAAAGCATAGTAATTTTGTAATTTCACACTGTCACTTTAATTTAGTGAATTAATTAATTTTCCTTGAAATCCTTTCTTTTTGAATCCTATTAAAACATTGTATTTTGTAGGAAAGAATGGCATAAAAATATTGACCGTTCACTATGTTAATTTTATAAAAATATGCCAATCTTAAATCATGTGTTCATGCATGTTGACTTTGATGCTTTATCTTGCTTGTGGATACAACAGCCACAGCTGAAATCTACATCTTAATCTAGGATTGAACACAACATGTTAACATAGCATAGACCTCAGGATTCTAAAATGAGCATAAAACTCAGGTTGTATTGTCTGAAATTAATTAAATTTTTCTTAATTTGAAGCTTTACAAACTTTTCTTAAGATCTATAACAGGAATCACATTTGTCTGATTCTGCTTTCCAACAGAAAGGAACTACAGTGGCTATTTTTTTCAGGTCTACAGTTTCTAAAAACTGTTATATTTTAATTTAGTATTGGCACATTAGTTACAACTTACATGAATACATTTTAAATATCTGTATTGATTAGAGAGGGAAGATACATTGTTCTAGAGTTACCTATTTTAAAGGAAGGCCCTCCCAAGTCGTAGTCTTCTAAAAGGGAAGAAAAAAAATTCAAGAAAAGCATTTTTATTGTACTGGACACTGCTGGACACTGTTTTCTGCCTTTTTATTTTTCTTTTTTTTTTGCCGGTGAATGTTTCTGCAAAGTAGACAAAGGTATTAACTATCTCCCTAGATTATTTTATTTCCTCAGGGATTACTTGTAAAAAGTTATTACATTAGGTTACTTTAAATGAGAACTTCCCCTATGAGTTTATCTGGGGTAAATTTCCTTTGCTATCATGTTTACAGCAGTAACCCTGTGTATAGTCATAGCATATTGCATATGCAAAATGTGTGCATTGAGCACAGATTCATAATCTATTTTTGGAACTTTGTCTCAGGCAAATGTCAAAGGATCTTGCCTCTTTCCTTTACTAAAAATGATCCTGGAATCTGAAGCAACCTCCACTCCTGTATAAATAGAAAGGCTTATGGGTCCTCCATATGTTTGTATTATCCAAAGTTTCTGCAGTTACACCACTTTCAAGTAGTGTTCATTTGGAGTAGTTTTCTGAACTGAATTGCTCTGTAGATCATCAGCTTGATCGCCTTCCTCTACATAGCTATGAACTTTTATCTGCAAATACTGCTTCAAATCTTTCCTCACCTAAGCAGCCTAATTTGACACATGAAAGGTCCTCAGTTGTACTGATTTCAATCTGTTCTCCATCCACAAGGACTCACTTAGAGAAATGGTTGTCCAGTCTTGTAGGTCTCAGACTGCTTTAGTCTGGGCTGTCCAGGTTCCCTTTCTTTGTGAATCCACACCCCGAGCAACAATTACTCTTTCTTGCCTTCACATCCTTATTGCTTCCTCCCATGGTACAACCTGGCAGTTCCCCAAGACTCAAATTTTCTCAGTTGCTGACTTTGAATTCAAAGTGATGACCTACCTCTGAGTTGACTTCAGTCGACTGAAAATTATTGTTGTAAACTTAATCCAAATGAAAAAAAAATTAGTCTTCTTTTCTTCCTTCTTCTACTTGTTTTCACTGTGAGTTTGTCTTTTTTTTTTAATTATTTTTTTCTTAACCAAACTATTAAAGGAAAGGAAGGGGGGTGTTTGCAGTTTCATATAGGAAATTACATTTTTTCAAGTAGTCTATTCAACAAACTGAAAAGCTTTGACTGCAGATTACTGAGGTAGAGTATATGTTACAATACATGAAACACACAGGTGTTTCAATTGATCTAAACCTGTTTTCACAGAATACTTAGACACCAAAGTTCATGCTTTTACATATTATGAATGATATTTAGGCAAACGTGAATGCATCTGTTCTGTGCAGTAGCTGATAGTATCAGATTACTTATAGATAGATGAATTTTGTCTTAAAATCATCTATGTAAATCACACCACGCTGTTTACCTTTTACTGATCTGCATGAGTTCTTTTTTGCAATGTAAGTGTATATGGAAACGTAAAAAGTTAGGTGTTTTGCTTGGAAGTTGCCTCAGTATCAAAGTAGTACAGTACTTTTCAATGTATAAGCTTTAAGTAGGTATATTTTTCTTTTTTTTTTTTTTTTTGAGATCAACTTTCTCTTGTTTTCATTTAAAATGATGTACATCTTTAAAGCACTAGGATATAGCATGCCATTTTACTGAGATTCTGAATACTATTTTGCTTTGAGATTGATATTGGGAGCTCTGCCTGTTCTTGTACATTTACTTGCATGATAAAGATGCACCTGTGAAGATTTTGCTTTAATAGTAGTTGTTATGTAACATACAATAAGTTTTCTTTGCTTTAATCAACATTGTCCTGTTCCAAAGTATCTCTTGACCATGCACTTGTATTTTCTGTCTTTTAATCTTGATGCCTGTCTGTCAAAATTTATTGTATCCTGAATCATAACTAGCCTAGTCTTTTGATATTCATTGTTGTGATGATTTTCTTCTTTTATTCTATAATAAAGTACAAAACATGTCTAGGTCTATTTTAGTTACTTATACCACTGTCAGCATAGAGCAGATTTTGGTTTGATCTCTGACACATAAACCTGGAGTCTGACCTGGTGCTTTTAAGGTTCCTTAGTTTTGCAGGGAGTTCCACCACTTAGGAATGCTATGCTGTAGAATAGATATTAAAACATTAAATGTAAGGTAACAAAAATAATATGTACCCAGAGCAGCCCTATTAGTTGTCTGTATAATGCATAATGGCAGTAATTTTTTAACAGTACAGCAAAATAAAGCATTTTCAGCCTAAAATTTCTCCAGTAAACAAAAATATCTCCCCTTATCAATGAAACAGTATTTTTGACATTAGTATCTGTTCCACTTGTTTATACAGTATATTTGGTAATTCTGTCAAGAAATTTGATATATCTTATGCATGAAAGGTGGTATATACTGCTCAGTTCCTCTGGGCTTCTGTTGTTCCAATTTCTAGAATATAAATTCTCCTAACAGTGCAGAAATTCTGGTTTGATTCCATCCTGTCATGAGCCACTACACTTAAAGGAACAGTCTCAAAGTCTGTGTAAGAGGACAGTTCAGATGTGAAAGGAGAAATGTGGAATATTATTGTTTGAATGACTGTTCAAGAGCCTCTTAATCATTATTATGGAATGAAAAAGCTATGCTTCAAAGATACTGGTATAACACAGTACAGTCCATTCTACATCAACTTTGTTTAAGCTAATTTGTTATTATGAATTTTATTATGCATCGTCCAGTCATTTATTCATTCTAGTCAAGCTGGAATTGCTACTGTGTTAGATATTCTGAATGCTGACAGGTGAGAGACTTGGTCTCCAAATATTTGCAGCCAAATCTGGGGAATGGGGAAGGACTAAAAGGTTAATAAAATTAAAATTAAAAATTCCCACATGGGTTATAAGTTTTAGTAACTAGACAAATTAGAAGTGTTAATATTTTCATAAGCAGTGCATGGACTTTTTTTAACTCATCCAACATTTTGTGACTTACTTTTTTTTGTGTAAAATAATCTGGCTTTTCTCAAGAATCAGAGAGCAAAAAGGGAAGTAAAGATTCAACCTCTGTCCAATATGAAGTATAAATAATTATGCTTAGATATTGTTTAAATGTGTACATTTTACTATCCACAATGCTTGGCTTTGTATCAAGTCTATGTGAGCTATTAGAGCCCTGTCAAGCTTTGATGAAAAGAATCAAACGTATGAAGGTATTTGGCAGCCTTATTAGCAGTTGGAGGACAGAATCTTCGCCTACTACATGGGTTACTATATAATGCTGCTGTTTCACTCCTCGATAGGGCAGTTATCACTTTTCTGCACGTGGGATCTCTTTTTAATGATATAGCCATCTATTTTGCTCTAGCCATGTTGATTTCAGAACTGCATTTGCAGGGGTGGAAATGGTGTGCTGTCATTCTGACTGGTACAAAAGTTATAGTATACAGTTTTTGAGGACATTTAAAACTAATAATGTAATATCACTATAATTAAAAATGTTCACTAGCATCAAAAAATGTTTTGATTACTTCAAATTTTTAAATAAAGTATATCAACTTTCCTCTTTTCATGTCAGTTGTCTTTACTATGTTAAACAGAGGGAAATTTAATTTCTTAGGTTGATCAGGAAAACACAATTCAAAAGAAAAAGTTAGCATCCAGTGCTACTGTGTGTCCCACAGGTGCTTCCACTTTGATCAAAGCTGCCTCCACTGGTGAGTTAGAGGAGCGTATTGCAGCCACTACTGGTGCTGTTACTGTTGTTAGCACATCTGCTGATGTTGCTGTATCCAGTGCAGTGACCATCTATAGACAACCTGCTGAAGAGCAACAAGTGCAAGCTATGAATATAAGAAAATCAATTCTGGAGTCGGCTACTTCCGAGGAAGCGCTTTCTCTTCATCAAGCAAATTCACAAAGCAAAAGAAGAGGACCAAGAATTGCTGAGCAGATAGAAAGAACTAAAGAACTTGCAGTTGTTACTCATAGAGGTATTGGATATTATTTTATTTGTGCCCATGTAGTTGCGGAAAAATATTTTGTATAAATTAAAAGTGAAAGATCAGGCATTCATTCAGGAAATGTAATCAAACAAAATGGGAAAGGGATTTGATCTTCTTAAAATTGAGTTCTAGCGGGGCAGCCAGATGAAAAATGAAATTAATAATAATATTGTCATAGTAATTTAAATTAATTTGATTTATAAAGAGGCAAAAGGGAAAGATAAGGAATTTTCTTTTGATGCTGCTTTATAGCTTATATCATTTTATTTCACTATCAAGCCTAGTTTGAGATCTGATGAAAGTTTAGAAAATTGAGATTAAAAATGAATCTATTCAGCATATGTATTTAGATATAATCAACTATAGCATAAGACTGTAATTTATAAATAGTTGCTTCATTCCAAACTAATTGATGATGCAGTTGTAATCACCTTCTTCTGAAATCTTCAGAAAAATTTTGGCTTTTTAAAACATTTGTGTTATCAAACATGATATCAATGAAGGAAGCAAAATTTAGAACACTAAGGAATTCATTCACAAGTATTAAAGTAGTAAAGCTAAAGATTTTATTTTTATGAAGATTTATAATCTTCCCATATGAAGACTTAAGAATCTTTCTATATTCAGAAAATGAAGATTTTTAAATCTTCTTATATTCAGAAGATTTAATCCACATGATAAAATACTGATAATGAATAACATCTGCAGTGTAAACAAAGCATTATTTATCGTGTTAAAGGTAAATTACGATATCTGAAACAAGAGGCTGAGAAATTTTTATTGTGTGCTAATTCACTGTTTCATGTTATTCCATTATGCATGAAGAATTTATAAACACAAATATATGGAAGAGGAACATCTTTTATAGCACAACTTGTAGAAGTCTCATTATATGGTTGATATTTTGTAAAGAATACTTTAGATTGGAATCTGTCATCCTATTGGATCAGATAATCAACTGGGATAAGTTACTGTAGCTTCATTTACAAACACCTATTTAAACAGCAGAGCTGCAGTTCTAGAGAATTTTAAAACGTAATTTAAATAAAGTAGGATAACTGAAAAACAAGTACAGTATTTGGTTTGCATATGAAACAAATAATTGAACAGCTATTTATGTTTATTTTGTATTAATTTCAGTACAAACCTGAAGTATTTTCATGGTTATCAACTGATATAAATTAATAGAGTTTGGTTTGTACTGGTTGTGTGGCTATGCATTGACTTCAGAACATTTTTTGTCAAGTTAAAAAAAGCAGGCTTATTTTCAGTTATAAGAGAGTGTCTAAGGGCCTGTAATAATTTCGTCTAATTTAAAGATGTGAGAGTATACCAATTTGGCAGTTAAATTTGGTAGTAATTGTGATATACATACAGTTTCTTCCATCTCCTGTTTGTAATCATTATACTACAATGTCCTCTCCACTGTTTTTTCACTGTCCTTTTCTTCTCTGACCTATCCTTTAGTATAGGACATAAGCAAGGCTCATACTTCTGAATTACATTTGTCATTTGCGAAAAAAAAAAGTTAGAAACCAATGTACTGCTAAAATAATTTTATGATGCTTATTTGACACATATTAAAGTACCAAAGGCACTAAAAGGTACTGTAGCCCACAAACAGATGAAATTGGTCCTGTAGATACTGGAGAAGAAAGCAAATGCCTAGTTCTGTGTGCAGTTTATTCCCTCATGTCACATTTAAAGTCTTTTATTTTGCTAGCATTCTTTACACAATGTCTTTTAAATATTTTTTTTTTACTGTATTATAAATGCAGAGCAGTATACACCTGTATGCTGTTAGGGTATTCATATACTGAGCAAAACATTAGCATTTTTGCTTGGCAAACACCAGTATTTAACAGTATAATTACAACAGCCATGAAAGCATATCAAATTGGTTTTCATTAAGTAATGTTTAATGGTCTGCCATAAAATATTCCTCATTACAAAGACACAGACATATTTTGAAGGAATGTTTGTGAATGTGACAGTATTGTTAATTGACTTGAAGAAATCTCAGTTATGGGAAGATATTCCACAGGTATTTCTGTGGAGTTCCCTGTAGGTTCCTATAGAAGTATTTTAGCCTCTCTTTGACAATGAAATATGCACAAAAGTATAAAAACTGTCTGTCTCGTTCTGCATATTAAATTACCATGGAACTATATATAAAAACTATTTAACAAGTATATGGAAATTCCTTCTTTAATTCCTTCTCTATTTAATAGACATTAAAAATTAGTTTTTACTTTAGAAATATTTTTTTTCCTGTGCTTTTGATCATATTTTAAGACTCGTGTTCCAGATCTATGCAAATTAATTCATACATGAAAAGATAAAATTTAATATACTAAACATAACTTACTAAAACTTACTATAGTGTGTATGTGTATATTTAAAATGGTAAAAATGTACTGTACATGTAGTCTTCACTGGAAGCCTTTTGAGAATGTTGCTAGTGAGATTAGAATAGTGCTGTTTCAGGATATATATGCACTGATGAAAAATTATAAAGATAGAATAAGAGTTTACCGTTGGCTTAAGGATTGTTCTGCGAATTAGATCTTTCAGAATGAATAAACAATAACAACACTGTTTCATTTCTTAAACTGGTATTTTTTAAGTGTATATATGAAAGAGAGGTCTAGAGAGATCTACAAGTCTTTATCTATCTAAAATTAAACTGCGGGGTTTAAATTAGTCTACCATACTTACTGTCTTGACTTCAACAATTGTAGGTTGTGTCATCAGCTGGCTGAAGCTTTTCTTCTCTAAGCTTATCAGTTGGAAATCACAGAAGAGGAGATGACTTTGTGTTCTGAGTATTTAAGAGAGGAAAATGCAACCCTAGATGCATTTGGTGAAATACTTCCATTAGAGATAGAGAAGTACAAGTATCATTTTATAAGGCAACAGTGAGATCTCCTGAGGAATAATGTACATTATTATAATTCCTTCATCAAAAAGAGTTCAGACTGAATCAGATGAATAAAAGAACTAAAATGGTGTTACATTGTTCTGATCATCCCACCTTACAAAAGAAAATGTAAGACAGGATGAAAGGATAAATATTTCAGGAAGTGAATGCCAGTATGTGGAGAACTTAAATAAGGACTTAAATAAGGAGTATTTAATATGTAAATAGATACATCAAGGAGAGGCGCAAGAGAAGTTCTTGTTATTGGAACGATGAAGCCTTCTGGTAGAAGTAGGCAGTAGATGAAGGGTGAAGAGCTTACTTTCAAGATGCGGCTTCATAAGCTAATGAAAAATATATTTAGATATGATAGCTGGAAGAGAAATACAGCATCTCTTGAGTCCTGAGTTCTAATGAAACCAAGTGCTCAAACTCAGGAAAGTATAACTCTTCCTCTATTCAGAGGTAGATAAGGAAAAAGGAGGTCCCTAACCACTTTCTTTCAGTTAAATCTAGATACTTCAAATGCCAAGCATTCAGTAACAATTCATGGGGATACTACAAACACAGATTCTAGTATGATGTCATCTTCAGGTGTGAAATCAGGAAGGAAATTAAATATGATTTTTTTCTCTTGTTGTTTATTTTCTTTTTATTTGAGTACTATGAGCTTGATCATAACATTAGTAGAGGATAATCGTTGGTATTTCTACCTGCGCTTCATACACTTGAAATTCAGAGTTTAGTAATGCTGTTAGTGCTATTGAATTGTTTTATAAATCATATCAACTGCATCTTTCTTCAGTCTGTAGAAATTTATTTCAGGTTACACAAACATCATGAGAGATATTTTAGATGTTTTTCTCATGAGTACTTTTATAGCATACTTCTACTGTCTAAAGATGTGCTATTAAACACATGTCCAAATGTGGAGGTGTTTGGACAATGCCCTTAATATTCTTTAACTTTTGGTCAGCCCTGAAGTGGTCAGGCAGCTGGACTAGATGATCATTGTAAGTCCCTTCTAACTGAACTATTCTATTCTATTCTATTCTATTCTATTCTATTCTATTCTATTCTATTCTATTCTATTCTTGTTGTTTTTAATATGGAAGTACACATGCATCCTAATTAAATACCCCTGAGAAAAATGGGAATTTTATTTCTGGTTTCAGTGGCAATAGAGAACAAGGTGTAAAAGGATTTCTAAATAAATCGTAAGACAGAAGCAAAGAAAGTATAAAACAAGTGTGAAAACTGATGATGTTGATACAGCAGACGTTTCTATTCTTTCATATAATTGAGAAGAAACCTTGATCTATCAGTGCCAAACACAATCATCTGATTCTCACTTTTGCTGACATGATATTATACTTCTAGGGTTTTAGAAAGGGCTACAAAGAGAGTTTAAAGGATTTTACAAAGTTAGTGTAAAATTTTTTAAAGACTCTTTAATTCTACTGAAGGAGTATGAAGTGGGTTGAAAATTACATATCTCCAATCAAGTCACTGTAATTTTGTTCTTCATTGTAACAAACCTGGACTGCTACCACAGAAATAAATAAGTACTAGCTCCTACCACATAAGGAGAACTCATTATAAACCATTTATAGTAGCCATCCTTTTTTCAATTTTCAAGGAAGAGCCATAAAATTTGGTTGTATCTTTGTATTCAGCAATCATGATCAGTGGAGGCAATTGAACAGTGGTTTAATTTCTTATATTGAAAAATGAATAAGTAAATTACTGTGGGTTTTTTTTTTTCCAATGAACTGAATATTTGCAAATAATATTTAGAAAATTGACAGGTATATAGCTACATGCACCAAGAAAGTCACAAAGAGGAAAAGACTGTAATTATTTTTAAGACTTAATTTTAATATACTAAATTTAGTATACTTTAGTATACTAAGATTTTAGTATAGTATTATGTAATCATGCATTCTAAGAAAATATCCATCCCAAAGGAACTTATAAAGTAAGATCTCTGTACTATAGACACAAATGAGTCAAAGGTGCAAGCAATGTAAAAAGATCACTGGTACAGTTCATAATTCATACATGAAATATAGAAAAAGTCAATCTGAAAACGAAATATACAGGTTGAAGGAAAAGGTTTGCTTGTCAAACTGAAGCTGAAATAGTACCAGTAAATCTTAATGGACAACACTAGTCATCATGTAGCAGTTCAAAAAGTGACTCAGTGCTTTCCTTAAGAAAATAAATACATCCTATTTATTTTTAAGAAAACTTTATATTCAAACACATTTCACTGCTCTGAACTTCTATTCTCTTTCTGAGGAACAGAAATATCATCAAGCATTTGCAATTTTTTAACCATATCTGCTCAGTTTTAGGATTAAAGTATAGATATATCTTCCGATGATGTTACTTAGCTATTTTTTATATATATACCTTATTAATTTGACTGGTATCTCTTTTATTTCTTTATTTTATTTTTTATCTTTTCTTTCTCTATTTTTAGCTCTGTATTTTATTAACTTTGTTATAAAGCCTTTATCATTTCTCTATCCTTTCCGTGTCATTCTTTAGTAATACTTGTATATCATACCTTACTTTATGCTTTTTAATATCTGACTGTGTAGTATCTTAGTAATAGCAAGGAAAAATGAATTAGGGAAAAAAAAAACCTGGCTCCTGGGTGTTTCCCATTAAGCCGGCATTTCTTTTTGCTGTATGTTACAGGATAATTTATGATGGTAGGATACAAGAATATATTTTTAAAGATTTTTAAGATTTATTATGAGGAATCTCATGATGTCATAAGCTCAAAATAATCTCTTGTGTAATGAGACGTTAGTAAAACTTCTGAAAAAAAAGGAATTAGAGTACTTTAATTCTCTTGATTTTTTAAAAGATTCAGTGAGTGACAGAGTACTACTTTGGGATTAATGGATGTAAACTTTTTAAGGATTTGTTAGAAAATATATTAAGGGCAATGAGTCATGTCAGTATGTTCTGTTTGCCAGATGAAGTCTATAACTAATGGCTGGTTAATTAAAAGATTGTTATTGGATAAAAGCTGACAACTACCTAAGCTTCTTGACATGTTCCCACTTCAAAGTCATAGGAAAGGAGATCCATTTCTGTCCAATAGTCAAGTCCAGCATGATTAGAAGGAAGAAATGGAAAAACAAAATCAGTCATATGATTTCAGGAAATGAGTTGTGTTAATGTTTTATTGAATTATTGTTAATGAGTTAACTATTTCTAGGATAACATAAATCCAGCAAATATACTTATTGCAGAAGATTATATAAGGGTGACAGAGCACTGTGGAACAGACTGTCCACAGAGGTTATAGAGTCTTCTTCTCTGGAGATACTAAAAATCCACCTGGATGCAATCTTGTGCGACCTGCTCTGGGAGAACCAGCTTTGGCAGGGAGATTGGACTAGATGATCTCCAAAGGTCCCTTCCAACCCCTACCATTCTTTGATTCAGTGATTCTCTGATTCTTAACCTACAAATGTGGGGTTTTTTAATGTTAGCTTGTGTTCTCCAACATATGGACTAAATGCAAAGAAAGAAAAATTGTATTAATTTCTGTTTTCTAAATAACAGTGTGGTGGGAAGAAATTTGAGAATGTGAATTCAAAGGAAAGATCAACCCTTCTCTCTCAGTCTTGTGATAAAAGGAAAAAAAATCTTGAGACAAAGTAGTCTCAAAGACTTTCACCCCAGAATTTTTTTCAACAGTTTCAGACATTATCAAGCAAAATCCTTTGCAGCTGTCTTTAAATAAATGTCCAAGATGAGAAACAGAAGAATACAGAGTCTGGGAGGAGTCACAAATAGATTATTTCCAGAGACATTGCATATTTTCTAAACTATGTTATTCAGGCATTTATGTATATGCAATATAAATATTTAGGTACAGCCAAATAAGCAATCTACTGCTTTTTCACATAACATTATATTTCTGCAGATGTCATTTAAGGAGGGCTGTATGTGCAATCTTGAAATAATGGCTTTGATATTATGATATTGTTCTTCACAGCTGTTAGCTGAGTAGTAATGAATACAATTTAAGATCAGTTCAGGAGAGGGGTGGGGCTGTCTCAGTGTTTGAACTGCTCTGAGCTATACTCAAGGAAAGAAGTTGATAAGGGCAGAAAAGGCCTAAGTTTCCATGGTAAATACTCTGTATAGTTACTTGTAGTAATGCAACGTGAGTGCCTGTTTAGTGTAGAATGCTGGTGCTTAGTCATCAACATTTTAAAAGTACTCTATACTTGGTTTAGAAGTTTAAAGAATATAGAAAAGACAAGCTAAACAGTTTTTTTAAGTAAATGCTGTTGCATAGCTAGAATAAAGACATCCATTTGTGGGTTGTCAGTATTTTAAATAGATATCATCTACATGGCTATATACCCCCATGTTTTCATATCATAGCAGCAAATTTTCCATTTTGAAATTAATATCTCATGTAGCTGTCAGGATGCTAAAGCTGTTTTTGAACAGTTGCCATTTTGCTCGCTGGTTTCCATATTGACATGTGCAAAATAATGCTTATTTTACTAAGTATTAAATAATGCATTTTTTTGTGGTTTAAGTATGGGATTTTTTGGTTATGGTGTGATTGTTGTTATGTACATACATGCATATGCAGCCTGACACATGGTTTAGTGATGGCATGTTTGGACCAAATACATTTCTGTAACTACTCCTCCACTGTGTGTTCAGAGACTAATGTTCAATAAATCAACATAAGAAACCCAATTAAAAGTAAAATTCTTCTCCTGTAGTGTAAAGATGTGCTTTAGAGATCTTGAGTTGTTTGTTTTTCTAGTAGTATTTAATTGGCAAAGCGATCCAAATAGTTATAAAAATCTATAATTGTTTTAAATAATGTGTTCACAAAGACACTCGTAACTATTCTCAAATCAACCTTAGAGCTTGTGAACTCTGTTTCTTGTGTGCATAAACTATTTATATGCCATTCAAGTGTTTGAGGATGAGTAAAAACAAACAAAAAACCCAAAACAGTCTTTGTTCTTTAATGTGCTGTTATGATGATTTCTAAAAGCAAAGGATAAACATCTCCCTACTGTGAGTATTTAAACCCATCCCAGCACCTGAGATCATGTATTCAAGACCAGTCTCATTTTATTAGGTGTTGGAGGAATAGCTAGCCCTGTCTATTCTGATTCAGTGATTTTTCACTGACACTCAGAGAATTCAAAAGAAACTTACAGCAATACTCCTACATTCATATTTACGTAGAAATAGCAGCTTAGAAATCTCACACAAAGATGAAAAAGCATTACTGTTATTACAGTATGACTGTACTGTGGGAAGGTTCAGTTCTTGGGTCCATGACTTCCACTGTGGATAGAATTACTTATGGACGTCAATTAATTTGAGGCATGGTGAGCTTCTGGTATTAAGGATTGAAAATAAATTTAAAAATATAGTATTTTTTGGCAACAGATACATTATGCTCCTGCAAATTAAATGTTTCCCAGGACCATTAGCAATGTCTGTAGGTTACATTATGATGATACACGAGGAAATTTAGATTTTGCCTCTTGAGATAAAAACCTCTGTATATTTAGAGGAAGATACGGTGTCTTCCATCAGAAGTGTAAAATATTTATCATCACAGCCTATATCTATCCAATAAATTGTCTTTCTTACTAGTATGGTATTTTTTTCCGGAACCTTGTTCTGCTCTTGTGTGCAGTAATGATTACTTTTATTTAATAACACCAACACTATTTTGGTACTTTGGTATTTATGCCTCATGCAAGGGTTTCTTTGTCTATTGGTTCATTTTGTCTTTATTGTATTTATTTTGTACTTATTAACAGGTGCTGAAAAATTCTTTGGTGGTGTACTATGTTCTTGGGTTAGCTTCTCTTAGACCTAGTTCCTTTTTCTCTTCTGTCTTCATCAGCAATATTTACTGGTAGCAAACATACACATCTTCTTCTAGATAGTTTTAAAATATATCTTATCTATAAAATCACTTGACTACAATGTACCTAAAATTAACATATAGTTAATTTTTATAGAAGGTCTTTTTTTATGTAGGGGTTGTTGTTTGCTGACAGAGTGAAAAAACAATTCTTGTGCACTTTTTGCTTCCTTGTCTCTTACTTTTTGATATTTGTTAAGTTTTTGGTTTACTCTCTTTTTGTTAGTTGCTTTGTTTCAAAAATATGTGTAGGCCACATGATTTGCCTGTATTAACTGCCTTTATCACAAAGTCAACCTAAAATAATGGGCTTACAGAAACAGTTGAGCAGTGAGCTTAGGGGTGAGATGGGAGTCAACTAACTTCCATATCATACTTTGCAAATAACAATTTTCAAGCTTGAAAAAGGACCAGCTGCAGAACCAAGAGCAGAGCAGTAGACTATTTTTCTTTTTTTCTTATCCAATTCTCTTTGGTTAAAACAGAAAACTAGTCATTGGTATGCTTAATTTAATAATGCAGTGTTTTCTCTCTGAAAAAAATATTTCTGTTTTCTCTGTGTAATCTGAAAAAAGATAATAAAATTTCAGTATTTCCTGAATAAAACTTATTTTTTTCTACTAAAGCTAGGAATATAGCTAAGGTAGTCTTTGAATATAACTAGTGGAGATACGTTTGAAATGGGGAATGTGGGCCTATAAATCTTGAGAATATGTTCCAATGTGTTATTTTTGGAAGGACTTTTTGTCTAGTAAAACATTGTTATCTTTTAGCTGTTGCCTCTGTTTTTTATTTTTCCTAAATGAATGACTTTTAATGTAGATTTTAAAATCTGAAGTAACAGGCAAAATATGTTGACAAAAATATGTTGACAAAAATATTTTGACATTTCTACTGCTGGTTAAAACTTTTCAGAATTTATGTGGGTTAATATATATGTCCTGTATTGCTTACATGCTTATAGAATTCAGATCTGAGCATATATACTTCAGCATGTTCTAAATAACATGTCACGGATGACTCTTTTTTCCTTTTAAATTCTCTATCACTGGGAAGAATAACTGAAAAATTTCACCAAAAAATCAGCTGTTTAACAAATGTCATATTCTCTTTTTTTAAAAAAAGTTGCTGAGCTTTTAGTTAGCAGTTATGACAGTATTCTGTAGTTTTTTTCCTTTTATATGTATATTTTTTTAACGGAGGGAGTGGGGGATAAGCATTACTATGGTACTGTTTCTTAATACAAAATAAACACCAGATTTCAACTGTTTTAGTGAAACATATCTATCAATTTTTCGGTTTCATAAATGTGTGACAATATTTTACACAACTATATGGTGTGTGGAAATAAACACCTTTGGCCATAGCTGGGTTTTTTTTCAGTTATGCAGGAGAAAAATTAAGTTATAAATCTGATTTCTTTCCTTTGTCAGGTGCACAAATTGGTCTCAATACTTGATTTGTAAATTATTTACAACCAATGGTAAACAATATGAGCTTGTGAGGTAGCCAGTACTCTAATTTGTATATACTTCCATGATGAAATTTGTAAAATGAAATGAAGTATTTTAGACTGTATTGGCTGATATGTGTTTTTGTTTGTTTGTTTTTTTTTTTTTTTTAACTAGTGAAAAAGGCCATAGATTTTAAATCTAGAGGATTTAAATTGTTTCCAGGGAAAGACAACAACAACAAGTTTTCTATCTGTGAGTGTACTCCTTTTTGTTACTTTTTTCTAGTGCAAGAGTGAAGTTTGTGCTGTCTGTGTTGTTTGTGTGTTTTCAAAATTGTTTATGTATGTATTTCTGATAACTTACTTAAATCTGTTTCTCCAGTCTGCATGGTGAATTTTTAAATATGGTTCTATTCTAAAGGCAGGTTTTCTATAAATCTGGCATTGTAGAATGACATCTTGTTTTGTCAGTAATTTCGCATTAAATATGCAGTATTTGCAAAGAAATAAATATTCAGTCTCCCAGGTATCAGCTGAAATCTTAGCTGTGAACAGGATATATACTAATTTAATTAAAAAATTCTACTAGCAGCAAAAAGCTATACAACCCAAAGCCTATCCCCATTTACAAATGTGCAAGCACATATTTTTTTCAAGCGACACGTGAGGTCACTTTCTGGATCTTTATTTCATCATTAACTTTGACATTTTGAACTGATTAACTAACTGTACTTTTAAAAATTCTGGAGAAGCTTAGTTTCCTCAATTTTAATTAAAGAAAAAATAGAAAAATTAAAGAAAATAGAAATTGAAAGTGGTCAACATCTTACAGAACTGGGTCTTGATTAACTCAGGAGTCAGGCAACTTTCTAACGTAAATTAAATGTGTATGTCTCTGAATACACTGAAGAGAATAGCTTTTGCAAAAGAATATGCCATTTTTATAGAGTTCCTCTTTGGACTAGAACCGCATTTTAAATATTTAGAAGTAATTGTTTAAAATAAAGATAATCTAACTGCATAGCCTATGTCTGCTTATATTACATTTCATTATTCTTCACAGGAGTGGAAGGACTTGTTTTTGAAGCTCCTTAGGTTGGACACATTTGCACTAATTTTTTTTTTTTGTTTAAAGTGTCAGTGATGGATTCAGTTTCCAGGATTTTGCAGGCACAGTGGCATAACTTTTAATGCTTTTTTCAGTTTTAGATATTAAGCTGTCAACATATTAGATGGGATTTCTTTATAAAAAGGTGTCTTCAAGTAGCAAGACTCTAACATTTATCAAGTGAGAAAAATAAAGTAAAATACACTTCCTTACAGTTTTTATAATGCAGCATATTGCCATATTCAATTTCTGTGTAAACTGCATCACTTAAATAGTTCTGTAAGACATTTCTGGGTTGTATTTGAAAACTTTGTATCAAGATACTTAAAAACAAGTGTTCTTTTTACGCTTATTCGGTGACTGGAATGTAGAGTCATTATATGACAAGAAATAACAGTAAGATAATTACAGTAGTTTTTATAAAGTACATCACTGAATTCTCTGTCTGATGGTCCATCTGTGCTTTTATAGTTACAAATGAGAAAAGTAATTATTCTATTCATATATTCATTCATTATCATCCTATATATATTTATATAAAGGCTGATAATACAGATTGTTTCTCTATAAATTTACTTCACACAAATCATTAAATATTTCACTATATAAACATTAATAGGAATTGGATATTTATACTGAAGTACCAGACACTTGTAATATCTAAAGGTGATTGTTACCAAACTAGTTATGAAATTTATCAACAAATTTTTGAAAATCTTTATAGACTTCTATATGTTATTAGAGTCTATGTAAAGCTGAGAACTTCTCTATCTTGTTTTATTGGTTACGCAGTGTAGGTTACCTATGAGTTACCTTTATGATTTGTACCTTTGGTGATCATAATGTTGTCATAAATATATAACTAAGATTTTATATTGTAATCTAGCATTTGGTTAGCTAGTAACTTTGGTAGCTGAGGAAACTGAAAAGGCAACATTTCATGAAAAGCCTATGTATTTAGCTGTTGACCAGTGTACCCTCAGCTAGATCTGTGCTTGCATCACAGTAACAGATACAGTCCTTTAAAAAAATGATGACTAACATTCAACTGTTAGTAGAAAGAAGATAAGGATAAGTGATACCTTTTTAACATTATGCCTTGATTAGCAATGTCTTTAGAAATTATCATTTAACATTTTTCATGTGTATGTCTTTTCCTTATTTTACTTTTATTGAATGTATCGGGTATACAATATTCAATACTAATGCATAAGTGATTTGTACATAGTAAAGACAAGATAATAATATCTGACTTGATAATATACTTTGAAACAAGTACGCATCAACTTAATTTTGCAAGTGTTGAGATTAACAACAACAAAAAAATATCATAGGGGAATCTAGTTCAATCTGGATTAGAACTCTGGAATTTCTTGCTCCCAGTTTCATGACCAGACCATGAAAAATGCTTTCCCTAGAGGAGCCTTTAATTTATTACAGGAAATCCTTTCATTGCTTTAATTGTCATATGAGTATCTGTGGCATAAAAGAAGCAAAGACAGACAGACAGACAGATAGACAGATGTCTGGGGAACTATACAAAGCTGTATTTCAGTAGACTGAAAAATCTAGCATTATGTCTGGAAAAGTAACGTCAATACAAAAATAAAAAAATGTGCATTTATTTTTCACAAAGCATGTAACAAATCAGAACAGATTTAAGTCTGTGCTTAAATGCATTTCATATCTGCAATAAAATCAGAAAGTAGTTTAGTGACCTCTACTTATAATGTTTTCTTCTGAATTTTTACTGTGGTATATAACTTATTTTAATTTTGTTCCTGTAATTATTTTATTGATTTTCTTTAACATAAATATTTGTATTTCTATTTATGAATATTAATAAATCCATAAATTGTAATTTAAAATATATTTCATAAAATATTTTTAAGAATGGAACTTTATACAGAAGTTGTCAAAAAATAATAGAATTTTCAGGCTCCCATTTTTGGTGGAAATTGAAGTATATAACAATTCTTGTGCTCTGAAATCCAGTAGAATATTCTTTTTTATATTAATATTCACCCTATTACTTGTGTATATGAAAATAAAGTGTATAAAATATTTATATGAAATATTAAAACATGAATTACAAAAAATGGGATTAGTTCTGGTTTAATAATATTTTTACTTTATTTTAGTTTATAGTACAGAATTTCTTCTGCATGCATAGATATATGATACAGCCTCAAAATGGCACCGTTGTAGTTTAATTTCTTTAATATCTTATCAGCATCATTAATAAGTTCTTAGCTACAGTTATAACATCAGTTTAACGTCAGAAAGGTCAACACTCACAAAAATGAGAAGGTGTCTTTTTCCACATTCATTCTTTCCCTTTCTGCATTGCGCAGTGAATCCTAATCATCTACCCCAAGTTTTAAGGTATTTTCTATATGTATGGGCTATTTATGATGATTCTTTATTTGTCAGGTGTAGGCATTGGAACTGTAAAAAAACACCCAGAAATTTCAAAGAATTCATTCATTTTAAATGCGCATCCAACAAGCTCCTACTAGATGCCCCTGTAAAATCCAGTTTATGGACCTGTAATTGACAGAGAGATATTTTTTCCAACATTAGCATGAAGTTGAATTTCTATAGCTAATATGGTTTCATCACATCTACAAGTATTGGGGGAGCAAAAGACTGAAACCTGGTAATAGGAAGGGATTCAAGGAAGAGCCCTCCTTGTCCCAAAGTCCTCTGAGCATAGAGATGCAGATGAACATAGATTACCTTTGTTTGCTATTAGAACAACCTTGGACATGGTGCAGCTCTTTCAGGTCAGAGGAGGATAGTTACTGTAGTTCTAGTTGACAAGGGCTGGGCCTGATAGATCTTTTGAGGAGTGTGTGCTAAGTTGAGACATTTTCCTTTTAACTCTCTGTAACATTTTTATTTGGCCTTTGACTTCCTCAGGGGTACGAAACCAAATCTTCCCTGTGTGTGTAAGAAGAAAAAATTCAAGGAAGAGAAAACCCCCAAGTATTCTGAATGCTACTTTCCTTGATTAGAAGCTGAAACTTAGTGAACACCCTTTAGAAGTACCGTTACAAAATATTTTTTTTTTATTCAAGTATATTGAATTTATGATGTAATGACATTAGCTTAGTTACATGTAAACTTTCTCTTTAAAGGAAAGTTAAAAATTAATACTGCAAATCCATAGGTTTAGTTCCATAGAAATAAAGAATAATAAAGGTGAAAATCTCTTTCTGCCTAAAATAAATCTTTGGTTTCATGTCAACTTGTATTTTTGAAAAATGAACTTCAAAAATTAAATACAAATTAATATAATTATTTTGACATAAAATTATTTATATAAGATATACCTTTTCAAGCTATAAAAATTAGGAGAAAGTATATAATGCATAAAAAAAAAACCACCACAAAACAAGTGAATATGCTGAAGGTTAGATCACTAAATAAAAAATTCTGGAAAAACACACTGAAAGGTTCACAGGAAGTTTCTCTCTGAAGATCCATTTTAGTTTATTGTAAGATAAATGTATGCAAATCAGACTGGCATTTTGAGTTTATCTTAAGATCAACATATTTTGGGAATATCTGCATTTTCAATACTGATTAAGGACAATTCTCTCAGCATGAGCCTATGCATTTGAGTTTTCTTATAATTCAAGGAGAAAAGGTCAGCTCTTAGTGGAGATGACATTTATTAGATTATGTTCAGAGTACAATCTTACAGCCCTAAACTTGATGAAGACTCCTTTAAATGTTAATGTTTGTAAAGGAATAGTAATAACATTTCCATATGGTTTCAATAATATTACAAGAAAACAAAATAGCTGATTAGTACAACTTACAAAAACCTTTTGTTATTTTTTGAAAAAAAAAAAATTCCGAACCAGAAAGAGCATGTTTTGCATATCATAAGGAGGAGAAACTTATGTTTGAAACTAGAGAATATATGGGTGATCGTATTCTGTAGAAAATATATTCTAAAGGACCTAAAATGCAGATAATGTACTTTTAAAATATTTTTTAATTGCTTAACTCTGTATTATCTAAAAACTGTATGATTTGATTTTTTTTTGTTTATTTTGTTCTATTTTGGTTTTTTTGCAGTAAATGAGGGAGGTATTAAACAGGCATCCAATTTGTGTCCAGATCCTGGAGAACCAGAAAATGGAAAACGGATAGGCTCAGATTTTAGGTAAAATATAAACCCTATCATTGTATCATTTCTCTAATACTGAACTTGGAAAATGTACATGTTAGAAAATTATTGCTGTTGTTGAGCTACTCTTTCAAAACTTTTTACTTATCAGTAAAAACTGAAATGCTGAAATGCAATTCTGTATAAAACTATAAATTAAATATAGCCTCTACTTAATATGCAAAGAAGATAAAAAACCTACTTGGAAGAGAGAATAATCTGGCAAAAAATGGATTGAAGGTAAGTTGAAATAATTTTCTCTTATAAAAACTGTATTAGATTTACAAATATTCAGTATACATGTGGTACTGGAGGCTTTTGTGAAGGACAAAGCAAAACTGAATGCAACCCAAAAAGTACAAGAAAACCTCACAGAGGTATTTTATAAAAATATTCATTGGAATCTAGGGGAATATTGTATTTTCTATAGTATATTTTTCTGGAATCCAGAAGTTTGATACATGCAGGTATATTTCCCTAGTAGCCCTCAGAGTGTTTTAGCACCCTTAATGAAGACTATTTTTTTATTAATTTTGATACTTACCAAAATTGTACTGTATAGGATTACTGTCTTTAAAAAATAATTCAGAACAAAAAAGTTGCACTTCTTTTCTAGCAAACTCTTGCTTTTCATTCCCTGCTGTCTTTTGAAAGCATTTCTCAGAAGACTCCAAAGAATCAAAGGATCGTACACCTCCAGTGATCTATTCCACCTTTTTTGTTTAATTTAACATAAACTCAAATTTTACCCCCCTTTTCACCTCCATTCTTATCTTTCTTTCAAACTCATTATCTTGTAAGGAAAAAAAAAAAAGTTTGTAATATTCTTTCAAAACATTCTGTGTTTTTTTCTCAGTGAATAAATATGACTCTTATTGTCAGTAACAGCAGTGGCTGATGTATGAGTAGAGATGCATATAAAATCACGTCTTGAAAATGTTTTGAATCAATTTTAATCTCTTATCTATCTGAGTTTCCGAATTGTTTCCTTTTTAATTGTTTAACATTCATTTCATCACACACTAAGGATTAAACATACATATTATAATATATTTGATATATAGACAAATTTGGGGCTGTATTAAAAGAATAAATCTAAAGGTATTTTCTTGCTTTATGTCATATGCTAATTTCACATTATCATCAAGTTTATAAATCCCTAAAAAACACCCAAGTGAGGAAAGAGAAAAGGAGCAAATAAGTATTGGGGAGATTGATCATTTTCAAATGAAATGGTTTTATTACATTCAGTTTTGTTCAAAATATGTACTTTATATATCACACAGCGCATTTCCTAACATTAGAAGATAGGAAGTGTTAGCGTAATGTTGGAGACGAGCAATGATTTCATCAAATTATGTTACTTCACTATTTACATAACTTCTTGTACATTTTTTTGTTTTGTTTTGTCTTTTCTCCCCATAATCAAGCAGAACATAGTATTGACAATGATATCCCAAATAAATGTGCTAGCTGGCAGTCAGTTAGTGATTATAATTTCTCCGTTATTTTTTATAGTCTCTCTACTTCTCTAGTTTTGAGCAAGGATTCCATACAAAATTAGTTATAAAGCCTTCTCTGAGGCACATTGTATTTTTCTATTTCTGACATTACCTGACAAAAATAGATTTCTTCTTATTTTCAGAGAAATAAAAATAAATGAGATGTATTTCTTAACTGTCCTGCCTTCTAGAATGATTACTTAGGCCAGTGTTTTGTATTTTAAACTCAGAAATATGGATTGGTAGGGAAAGCCTTTGACAGAGAATCTGCAAGTCCTTTTCTAGTGGTGTTTCTGCAAGCAACCACTGAAGGACCTATGTGCAAGTACTTGTGACAGTCAGTACCTTGAAAAAAGTTATAATAATGATAATGCCCTCATCTTTCTTTTCAGGCCAAACCTTTAGGATATAATTTAACATTATTTTTCACTACACACTGCAATGATTTGACTGTCAAGCTTTCAAATGAATTTTTGAGATAATGAAAGGAGAAGGCATTCAAATTACTGAACAAAAAAAATAGAAGATATACAAGATATCAAAATCAATATATTTTCTTTTGAAGTGTTTTTTTTCTCTAATTGTTCACTAAACTCAGTGATTTTATTTTTACTTTTTGAAAAATATGCCCAAATTATCTGTGAGAGAAGATCAGCTTTTCTATCAATTTCCATGACTGTGCTATTTAGTGCTTATATGTATGACATAATGATAAATCCAATCACATCATAAAGAAAAAGAATAAATAACTAGGACATTTCAAATGCATGTAAGTGAAAGGACACGGCTTACATATCCAATTACCACTGGAAGTGAAAAAAATGAAAGTGAAAAGATGTGTTCACTTTAATGACATTTTTCATGAACAGAAAAGGTAAAAAAGATTTTGTTCAAAACAAAATAAAAAGATGTAACTGGTACATTATTATGTTCCTGGTCTTATGAGTTGTGATTTTGGGGGCCAGGAATGTGTATTTTGGTGAGTAAGTATTTTTCACCTTCCATCAAAGAATGACTTTTCAGATCAAACTGAACTCTTTTTTTTTTTTTTTATTGATCCTTATTTTTATCACTTCTTGACATTAGTATGGAAACAGCCTATTTACAAAGTAGGAAAAAAAAAAACAAAACCATGAAACCACAACAAACTAGCACTTAACCGATCCTTATTCTGTTGAGGAGAGATTCTAGGAACAGTCTAAAATCCTGCTGATTTGAAGGGCAGCCTACTTGCTCTCTGATTTCTCTAACAGGTTAGATCACAGAGCAGTAATAGTTTCTGAAAGCACATGCTTCTCAATGGCTTAATTGCCACGTCAAATTTATTCTCAAAAGCCATCCTTGAACTAAATCCTTTCAACTAAATATTTGAATTTCACTTTCACTTTCTTTCATGATAAAAGCAATCTGGTCTGGATAGTCTTCTCTGGATAAATTCCATCTAGTGCAATATATCCTTAATAGGCAGGACTATTCTGAGTGTAGCTCTCAGAAATGACCAAGAAAGGGCCAGTGTTTTTTTCTCAAAAGTCTGTCTTTCCACTTCATTGTGGTAGTCTCTCTTTATAATGCAAAAACATTTTATTTGGAAATAGTGGGAGGACATATAAGCAGACCTATAAGTCCACAATTTCTAACCACTTTATTGAAAGGCCTTGAAAAAGAGAACAAATGCTCCTTTGGCTGCATTGGCTTATATATATTAGGGATAAATGGCATGGTTTCCTATCTAAGGCTTGTTAAAAGTCTTGAGAATGTGAACGGTGAGATTTGTACTTGGAAATAAAAGGACTCATGAATATTAATAATATGTATGTTATTTATCTCAAGTTGAACATGATATATTGAAAAGGAGTCTTACAAGGAACAAAACCAAACTAAAAATTTATAGCAGATGAAATAAAATTCCTCTTTAAATTTTCCTTAAAATTTCTCTGAATCACATACCCTTCTCTTACGATATGCAAGGCAAGCTTCTAAAGTCTGAAATTTCAAGCCAAACATCATGAAAATTGAACAACACTCAGACAATTTGTAGCATGAGATGCGAGGCTAGCTTAAAGGGAAATAGTACGTTTCATTTGTTAGCAGTTAATTGGTTCCTTTGTCAAGCAGAAGCCTCTGACAGTACAAGCTTTGTGGGAACAGGTGACACCTTAAGACACCTTAAGACTGTTTAAGCAGAACTACCAATGATCTCCAGAGTGCTGTGAGATCCTCTGCAACTGAAATTTAGTCATCACTTTAGTTTGTTCAACATGTTAAGGATTTTTCTTGACCAGAGATTTTGAAGATTTAAATCTTCTAATATTATATCTTGGAATCCTAACATCTTGCAGTGATAATTCCAAGTACTGCATCAACTGATCTACAAAAATGTTCCTACACACGGTCTTAACTTGAGACAGATGCTGGTGCTTAGCTCAACTCTCCTACCGTGGCTCAAGTAAAGTACAGTAGACTCTATCTGTAGCTTGCACGTAAATAATTATGGATCAGTGTCATACAGAAAGTTGCTAGGTTGTGCTTCATTGCATCGTGTTGAAAGCTTATATATAGCTTTAGCTTATTTTACTGCAGATGGAGAAAAACATATATGTGCTGGAATACTGCTCATTTATTTACATTAACATTAAAATATATTAAAATAGTAAATTAATTCTTTGATAAGGACAGACTTTAGGAGCTGGTGGTTAGGTATTTCTGGTTTAGTTTTTTTAGTTTGTGTTCTCTAAAGGTGGATCCCAAATTTGGAGCAGATGATGGACACTTCAAAAATAAATATGAGATTAAAGTGTTTTCTCAAATCTCTATAACTATCTTCCTTAATATTTACTCATACTTCTTTTCTAATGGAAGTATTTCTAAAGTTTGGGTTTTATTCCTGGAAATGCAAACCCAATGGCAATCATCTTTTGTCCTATTAGGAATATAAATTGGCAGAAAAAATTACTAAGAGACATAGGTCAAGCATTCATTTCTGAAGCTATGAACTGCTTTAGCACAGCATGTTGTAGATACAAAAGTTTTATTTAAGTTCAAAATAAATTGAAGAGCTTGGATGAGTCATAGAAATATTGATTGGAAGGGCAAATATTGAGAGGGCATGGACTCCAATCTCCTGCCCAATGCCAACATGAATTCAGATCAGCTGTGTCTTTGTTTAACCAATCCTGAAAACCCCCAGGAACGAAGATTTCAAAACAGTCTGGGTGTGCTGTTCCAGTTCTGCCCTGCCTTTCTTAGAAGTTTTTTGTAATGTAAAACCTGAATCTCAGAAACTGCCCCTTGTATATTATCTGTCATATTAAGAAAAGTTTGGCTTCATTTTTTGTAAAAGTTCTTGAAGTAGTTACATCTGTTATTAGACAGAACCTTAGCTTTCTCTTTGTCAGACTAGCTGCCTCAACTTTTTGCTGTAGATCATGTGCTTTAAGTCTCCAACTAACCTCCAAACCCTCTATAGTTTTTAACAATATCTCTCTTGGAGACTAAACACTGGGCTTAATATTGCAGATACAATCTCATCAGCTGAGCAATAATTTCTCTTGATCTGCTGCCACCAATTCTCATGTAGGTGAATATTTTGTTTTATTCAGGATGAGAGCACAGAACTTCGTATCTCTACTTGTTGAGTTTCATGAGGTTTCTGTTGGCCCAGTGCTCAAGCTTGTCAAATGTCTGGATTGAAGCTCTGGTATTCAGTATGTCAGCTACTATTTCAATTTCAGTATGATCTATACATATTCTGGGAATTCATTCTATCTCACCATCAAGGTTAAGACTGAATATATTAAACAGCAGAAGACCCTATATTGATTTCCTAGTGTCCAGCTGATTACTGGCCACCAGCTAAATATAAAGCCATTGATTCCTACCCTTTGAGCCTTCTTTGCTTCAGTCTTTACTGCTAAGGCTGGACCTTAAGATCCCCAGACCCTGGAGGTAGGAGAGAGAGCTTATCAATATCTAAAGGGTGGGTGTCAAGAGGACGGGGTCAAACTCTTCTTATTGGTGCCTAGTGACACAAGCTGGAACACAGTAAGTTCCATCTCAACATGAGGAAAAACTTTTTTACTTTGAGGGTGAGAGAGCACTAGAACAGGCTGCCTGGAGAGGTTGTGGAATCTCCTTCTCTGGAGATACTCAAAACCCACGTGGAATCATTACTGTCCAGCCCGCTCTGGGTGAACTTGCTTGGTCAGGGGGGTTGGTCTAGATGATCTCCGAAGGTCTCTTCCAACCCCTACAGTTCTGTAATTTTGTGAATTTTCAAGGAACTGTATGAAAATAATAATAATAAAAAAAACAAACCCAACCAAAAAACTCATTCCTTTTCTGCACAGGCAGTTAAATAAAGAAGCTATCTTCTTCTAATTGGTTATAGCTGAATTAATAGATAAAATCAAACCTTACATAGTTTTGGGGTATTCACATTTCCAAATTGATTTTTAAAAGCCTCATATACAGATATGTATGTGCACAAAATCATTGGGAAATGACAAAAAAAGTACAATGACAAGCTTTTATATCAGCACTTCCCTTGTTCCTCCATGAGTAAGACTGCTCTTCTGTTTTCACAAAATATCAGCATACCTATGTTTAGTTAGGTTATGAGTGGGTCTTTGTGCCCTAGTGCTTTACACTTACTGACACCCGTTGTGTTAGCTGTGCTTAGACTAGAGAGTACCATTGGTCCTGTAATTTGTCTTAACTATTACATACAATGGAAATATTTGTTCATATTAAGCCATCTAAAAATAAAGATAACGAAGGAAAAGGAATTTGTGCTTTTCCACTTTTATGACATTTTCCTATTGGAAGCCTTTTCAAAATATCGTGTTTTGTTGTATTTTTTATTGTAAAATGCTAGTCTTGGTCATGCGCACACAATTATATTTACAAAATCACTGAGGAGTTTTGTAAATAATGCTCTATGATTTTTTTTCTGCAAGGTTTCATCACGTATTTTTAATACCAAAACATAAAACTTTATTAGTATCCATTATAAGGGTGATAAAAGCAATGTTACTCTTCCAAATTCCCCTTACAAAATACCCTTCACTACAAAATGCAATATCACTATACAAGAGGTTTTCAAAATATAAATTTTTGGTTTACTTAACTCTTCTTAGAATTTCTTCAGTAACATCTCTGCTTTAGTCTTTTTGGTTTATTTCTTAATTGGAGGGGAAAAGAGTATTTCCCAATTTTTATTCATTTTTGGCACAAGCATGAGGTAACACACTAAATCACAGATCTGTGATTCTTCCTCATCAGTATTACATAATAGGATAAATAATAATACAATATTTTAATTCAGAAACATAATTACCATCATTTAGCAACTGATAAGGTAAAAGGTGTTCTCTGAAGATCTGTAACTATAGTAGTCCACAGTGACAGTTTATAAAAATAATTTACAAGTGTGGCAGGCAACCTTTTCAAAACAGCAAGCCGAAATTGTGGAGTGCAATGTTCAAATGCCTGACATATTGCCTATTTTCAAGTGTAATCAGGATTTGAAACAATAATGCTATTAAAGGAGAAGAGGAATTATCTCAATAATACATATTTGAGTATTGAGCTTTTTAACTTTTTCAAACTGAAAAAAAAAAAACCACAAAAAAACCCCACAACTCAGAAAACCAGAAAAAAATAAACAAATAAACGAAACAAGTTTTTCTGGGCTTATTTCCTATTTTGTTCTGTGTCAAATTAGCAACACCAAATGTCAGGTACATATGGAAAAGTCCAAAATCTTTTGAAGCCAGCTTTATCAGTTCATAAATAATCCCAGCTAAAACCTAGTCCAAATTAATACAGGGAAGTCTTATTAATAATATATCATTTTTTTAAAGACAATAAACCTTATTAGCATTTAATCCTTTTCTCTGGTATTGTGCTCCCCCTTTCAATGTCCCGCTGGTTCGAAAGTCAAAAGGACCAGACTTCCTCAGGAAGAATCCAGGATGAGGAATATTTACAGCAAGTCATCTGTATCCTGAGGTCTTCACTGGGAGGAATACAATGTTTATAATAGGGATTTCTCCCTCAGTCTTGTGATTGAACTTTAGGATCTTCTTCTAGGTGATTTCCTTGTATCTCGGTCTCATTGTTTCCTAGCTTCAATTAACATTAATAGCTACTGTCTGTTATATAGTGTCCATGCTTGTCAAACCTTTACTACATGGAAGCCAGAAGTTAGGTCAGCAAACAGTCACCAGACCTCCAGTTAAAAGAACTAAACCAGCTCTGGCCAAAGTGAGCCCTGAGAGGGCTGAATGCTGTGCACTGTCAGGCCAGTGCATAGCCTAAAGCCTTTTATTATTAAGAGCAAGAAACCATATTTACCATATAACATGTTTGTATTATTTGTCAGGACCTTCATACTGAAGGAATGGAAAAATTGACTGATATCTATTTGTAAAAAAAGACTTCTTTTTATGTTATTGTTTGATTTTAGCTTGGGTGCAACAGTACAGTTCTCCTGTGATGAAGATTATGTGCTACAAGGTTCAAAAAGTATCACCTGTCAGAGGATAGCTGAAGTTTTTGCTGCGTGGAGTGATCATAGACCTGTGTGTAAAGGTAAAGAGGAATTCTTACTCTTATGGTGATTTGTTCATTTCACATCTATCTGTTGCTTGATGGCCAATCCAATTAAATTAATATTTTGTAAGTGCCTAAAGTTTTAATCCTAGTGGGACACAACTTTGTCTAAAGCACAAACTGTGCTTTAGTTTACTTGGGAACTTACACTCTAACGTTCACTTCATGATGAGCTGAGGAAAATCTATCACATGCTAAATATTAAGACTTGACAAGATGGATTTCAAAATCCACCACCAATGTGGTGATTCAATATACAACCAGTAGTTCCTGAAGCATCTTCATTACATACTTGCTAAACCAGTGAGAATGACTTGAATTTAGGACTGATAAGGACTGGAGAAGTAAGTCTATACCTGGTTTTGACCCTCACGAAATGGACAAAGGGAAAGAAATACAGAAAAATGCAAAAGAAGCACAAAGTTATTCTTCTGAATACATTTGATGTCCAAATACTATGGAAAGATGTATGATGAATACATGAATCAAGGAATGAAAGTATTAGTGTATATGTAATATATATATCAGTATATATAATGCAAGTATTAGTGTGTATGTACACATGTAAATTGGCATAGCAGCAAAGCCTAATATCAAAGAGTATAGTTTGTCCACAAAGAACACTT
This sequence comes from Gallinago undulata, assembly GCA_026546715.1. NCBI lineage: Eukaryota > Metazoa > Chordata > Aves > Charadriiformes > Scolopacidae > Gallinago > Gallinago undulata. The sequence goes on along the minus strand of JAOTQQ010000012.1, from coordinate 136,320,247 downwards.
GGATATGGGAAACAGAAGAGACAGTTATCTTCTAATTCAAGGCTAAGGATATACTTACCCTAATGTCCAGAGAGAACTGTGAGATGTTCCTAAATAGTGAAAGAGGGCAAGAAAATCTGAGGATGGTATCCAGATGATGTGCAGTAGGAATCCATAAAAGCTGAAAAATTACATAGTGGTTTTTTGGGTTTTGGTGGTTTTTTTTTTGTTTTGCTTTTTTTCAAATAAAATACCAGAACAGTCTAAATGGAACTCGCTGTGGATAAGAATGAAGTGCTAGATGTAGGTTGGAATAATCAGCTACCCAAATCTGAGTTAAGAAAAATGTAACAGATGTTACAGCTGCAGAAATAGGTTTACAATGAAACACAGCAGTATATGCTTCAATAATAGGATATCACATAAACAAATAAAAAGTTTAGTTGTATACCTATAAATATACATAATATTAACTTTCTGTATCCTACTAATATGTACTATATTTATGTATAATTACTAGAAATGCTTAAAAAGAAATTTCTGTATTTTTGAAATGAAAGAACACACAGATTTCAAAACTAAATAATGGAAATCATTGTTCTCTTTAACATCTTTATCAATGATCTGGACAAGGGGATCGAGTGCACTCTCAGTAAGTTCACAGATAACACAGAACTAGGTGGCAGTGTCAACCTGCTGGAGGGTAGAGAGGTTTTGCAGAGGGATCTGGACAGGCTGGATGGATGGGCTGAGACCAACAGGATGAGTTTCAACATGGCCAAGTGCCAGGTCCTGCACTTAGGTCACAACCACCCCCTGCAATGCTACAGGCTTGGAGAAGAATAGTTGGAGAGCTGCCTGGCAGAAAAGGATCTGGGTGTGCTAGTCAACAGCAGGCTGAACATGAGCCAGCAGGTGACCAAGAAGGCCAACAGCAGCCTGGTCTGTATCAGGAACACCGTGGTGAGTAGGACCCAAGAGGTGATCATCCCCCTGTACTCGGCACTGATGAAGCCTCACCTCAAGTACTGTGTCCAGTTTTGGGCCCTTTTCCACAAGAAAGACATTGAGGTGCTGGAGCAGGTCCAGAGAAGGGCAATGAAGCTGGTGAAGGGTCTGGAGAGTAAGTCTTATGAGGAGAGGCTGAGGGAGCTGAGGTTGTTCAGTCTGGAGAAAAGGAGGCTGAGGGAAGACGCTCTATAACTACCTGAAGGGGGAGTGTAGAGAGGTGGGGGTTGGTCTTGTCTCCCAACTCACAGGAGATAGGACAAGGGGAAACAGCCTCAAGTTGTACCAGGTGAGGTTTAGATTGGATATTAGGAAACATTTCTTCACTGAAAGCATTATCAATCATTGGAATAGGCTGCCCAGGGAAGTGGTTGAGGCACCATCCCTGAAGGCATTCAAAAGACAGGTAGACATGGTCCTCAAGAATATGATTTAGTAATTTTTATTTCCTATTTCTTATTTATTTTTTTGTCAGAGTTAGGTTGATGGTTGGACTAGATGATCTTTAAGGTCCCTTCCAACTTAGATGATTCTATGAAAAAAATCATCATTAAGATCATATATAAGGATAGGATTTATATATTTCCTGTATGATAACCGATCAAATAACATTCTTGGCTTTCGTATCCCACATAAATGGTAACTGCACCTCAAATCTTTCTATCTTGTGTATTATGTATTTGATAATAAAATTTAGTAATCTGTCATTGAAAAGTCATTTTAAAAGGAAAGCTTACTGCAATTAGCATTTCACTTATCAATACCAAAACACAATTATACACTGTACACTCTGGTGTTTTTTTAAAAAGTATCCCTCCTAATAGGCAAGGAAGTGTTATCAGCTGTACTGTGATAGGACTGAAATGTATCCATAGCTAATTGTAAGTTTAGAAAGGCAGCTCAGTAACATTTGGGGACAATGGCCTTCAAGCATTATTTAGTGCAAGTTTTCAATTCTGAATACCAGCAGGTATCAAAGTACTTAAGTATAAAAGGGCAACCATATTGTTCAGTCCATTTTTTACTTTTTTTTCCCAGTGTGACTATACTTAGAACTACCATGTTATAATGATTTACAAATCACACTTGTAAACATGTGTCTAATGATAAAGTAAACATTAAAACTGAAGAGAAAAGAAAAAGAACGTAATAAAACCTGCCTAGTTGCAGTCTTGAGTAACATGCTCTAGCTCTAGGCAATCCTGTTTCAGCAGGGGAATTGGACTAGATGATCTCTACGGTCCCTTCCAACTCTAATAATTCAGTGAAAATTCAGTGAAATTCAGTGAAATCCATTGGAAGCTAGCAGTTCTGTTAAAATTGTATCTAAATGTGAAGCTGCAGAATGTGTATTAAATAAATATCCAAACACACCATTATTAATAGGTAGAACATATAATTCACAACCAAAAGGACAGTGTTTCACTTCTTTACAATCATCAACTTCATAGTACTAGCAAATTCCACTTTAAAACGCAGAATACCAATATTAAGAAAGTTATTAGCAATTGAAACAATGCCATATGGTGAAAAACAAGACAGATGGTATAGATATTATAGTTTGGAAAATATTAAATGCTTTTGAGTGTCATTAGACATTAAAATTACTGATTCAAGTACCTTTGGTGAGCTATAATTTTGGTTCTTTTGATTAGCAAGATGTTTCAACTCAACTTTTAGATACACTAAGGCTGGAATACAAGCATTTCTTCTAGAATAATAATTATGTCTTCTCTAAGTTTCATGTATAGAACATACAATAAACATTTTGAAAGAATTTTGCATAAGTAGTATAAAGATCTCGTAGTAACATTAAGAAAATATCTGCAAAAAATATGTGTGCATCTGCTTGTTGAACTTGAATGCTTGTGTACAAACCATTTGGGCAAACAAATTAGGCACTCATGCATAAATGTTATTTCATGCAAGAAATTAATATTTTCTTGTGAACCAATGCAGCTTTGCAGATAACGAGGGCACAGGTGGTATATTTAATACTTCACCTCTTATTCTATTAAATGCCACTTAAAGTGTTGCCTTTTATCATGTAGTGTTTGATATTTGAATGATACAGCTTGCAAATGTTTTCAGTCACTTATAAAAATTATATTGTCCACATACCAAAAATCCCACAGTAATAATACATTTTTCAAAAAATGGCATGTGAATTACCAACAATTCGTTACATTAATAGACTGCAAATGGGCAAAGTTCTAAACAGGAACTTTCCAATTTTAGATGCATTTGATTTGACATCATAAATCCTCAGGACTCGTTCTCATAAGGCATATGAGTGGCTGAGTATAACTGCTTGCCAAAAATGAAAGTTTAACTCTCTTTAAGAGTTATCATATAATACCAGCTGGAACTGACATAAGATCATATTAATGAAAGTGAATCTGGAATGTCTGAAGCATTTCTACAGGAGAAATATAATAGGACTTTCAGAAGGTAAACTGATACACCACTTCCAAAATATAAGCAAATATTTTAAGCTATCAACATCTTTTAAACCTTCAGACAAGTTTCCAGGAAAATGCTGCTCTGTAGGTTTGGCTGATTTCTGAACCTTTTGACTTCTAGAAGACTATGAGAAAATTGTAAAGTGATATTAGATACCCTTAAAAGAATTAATTGGAGTTGGATTGCCTTGTAGTTTATCAACACTTATCCTTTCTTTTTAATATTTGTTTTAATTTTAATATAATGTATGTATCTGATCACCCTAGGAAAATAGAAGTTGCTCAGATAAATGAATGTCGTGAAGAAATATGGCAAAAAAATCAAGGCATTTGCCCCATTGTGAGTTACAGACCAGTTGTATTGAAAAGAAGAAGTTAGAGCTACTAGGAAAGTATGGCAATTTGAAAGCAAGCAGATAAAGTAACAAAAGCAACAGCTGAAAATTAACTGGCCAGATTCTGAATTTTATTGAAATTTTGAAATGGATTCATCCTCTCAGACACTTGTTTTTTTAGCTGGACTTTTTCAAGATCAATGTATCATGCAAGCCTAAAATTCTATTGGGAATTTCTAAATTCATTTCAATTTAATTGGCCTCATGCATCAATACAATTGGCCCATCTTGTAGCATACCATTCTTACAGGACAGCAGAACAAACAGTGTCTTCCCATCCTTCCTGAGAAAGAAAAAAATAATTCAAACTATGACATGAGAATCTTTGCCCAGGCATTTATTTCACACTGAGTTACAGATGAAGTCTGCTATTTGAAAGATAAAAATTTCTGCAGTTGTTACTTATTTCATATCCCAAGAAATGCTTAATATATGTGATTCAACGATTCTATTCTATGGTGTGAGGCAGCAATTAAGGACACCAGTCGCGGGGCATTCTCTGCTCCATCCGTTTCTGAACAGATTGTCACCCCATTTTGCCAAAAAGCCCAGTTCGCAAAAATACTTTGCAAAGCATGGGAACCATCATGCTTGAAGGAACTGCAGCTACTTTTTATGACCCCACTAGCAGAAAGAGTTGACAGGTGAGGCAGGAGGACTTGTCCTGAGACCGAATTCCCAGCCCTCTCCTGAGGGCAGCATTGAAGAGAGATCTTCAAAGGAGATATCTGCAGGGTGCACGCAGCGGTGCTGGGTCTGGCCCTGGGATTTCAGGTACTTGTGGCTCTCCAGGGACAGGACGAGGCTGCTTCCAAATCCCAGCCATGTTGTGCTGGGAACCCAGCAGCCTGGGTCTGTGCTGGCTCAAACAATTCTGTGTTGCATCCACTGGTGATGCTTATTGTCCTTATTAAAGAGAGAGACATATCATATGCACTTTGTGACAGCCCAATATCCATTTTAAAATAGGCTGATATTTATGTAGTCGATTATTATAAACATATTTCCTTTATTTTCAAGCATAAGGCAGTGGAATTGAAAATCCTCTTTTCTGAGGCAGGTAAATAGAAGTGATTTAATGTTTCAGTCCTGGAGCACCAAATGCGATATAATTGTAACTGGGACAACGTGTAGCAATTAGATTTAATGTGGAGAAGAATAAGCTATTTAATATTGGTAGGGGGAATGCGTGGATGGGCTTAAATAAACCATGGACAAAATAAACAACAGAAATCAGACAATGATAGAGGGTGTCTTTTTCTCCCCAAAACCCTGCCACAAATCATGGCAGGGAGGTGAGATGGTTCCTGCACCAAAAGCACCTCTAATAACTACACAGGTTGGTCCCAACAGCCTCAGTACCTGCAGTGCGGTTCAGAAACAGCCATTAAGGATGGAGAGCCGATGAGTAGCAGTGTCTGTGTTGGCATTCCTTCATCTTGTGTTTGCTGAAGTGACCAATTTGAAGATGGATACAGTCCTAAGTAATGTTCTATAGGCAATCCTGCCTTAGCAGGGGAGTTGGACTAGATGATCCCCAGAGGTCCCTTCCAACTCTGACAATTCCATGATTGAGTGATTGTAATGACATGACTGCTTACACTGATGTCCCTGTGACTTCATGCAAGAGTGAAAGTTTAAACACTTCAGAATGGAGACACCACCTATTTCTCTTCCATGGGATTCAGTATTCCCCTACAGGGCAATGCCATTATTACAAAGCCAATTTACTTAACCAGAGACAATTATTTACTTTATGATACTATTTGCCAGTTGATAAATCTCTTCCTCTGATTTAGGTTTCAGGAAATGAAACAGATAGATCTATTCACAGTTGCTCGATTAATTTTTTTTATTTTCATGCCTGCCGCTCCTGTTTTCTGCTTGCTTGTTTCTCAGACCCTGTGAAACATCTATGAATGCTGCCTTTTATACGTCTGCTGGCAACTCAGCAACAAGTTCTGCAACAAGTACAGTATTTTGGAAAAGCTCATCTAATCTGTAGGGGAAAAACAAGTGTTTTTGAAATAATTCTTTGAGAAAACTAAAGGAGAGACAATTTATGGTTTAAATCACAATCATGCAATTAAGAAACAGGCTACAAAGTAATTTGGATTATTAGTAAAAAAAAAGGTAAAATGACATTATGTATTTGAATTGGGTTCTGAAAAATTTAGAACAGAGTTTTTTTGCCTCATGTTGCTATTTTGTTCAGTTCATTTCACTGACTAAAGTGATTTTTAAAACAACAATGAATTCATGGATTCAGTATCTTTCATTTTGTATGGGGACGGAGAAGACGAGGGAGAGCAGAGAGGCCCGAACCCAGTCAGGAATCTCGCGAGGGAACAGAGGGGCTGACGTTGCTGGGGCGGGGCGGGCGAGCCGTGGCAAATTTAAATGCGGCCGTAGGCGCGAGCTTCCCTCAGACCACACGGAGAGCGACGGTGATGAGTGCTGTGGAGTTAAATCCGAACTAGACTGAGATGGAGAGGGGGCTTCCTGGAGATGGAGAAGCCAAAGGAGAGCAGAGAAGCCCAAAAGCAGTCGGGAATCTCGCAAGGGAGCCAGGAGGTGATTTCCAGTGATAGGACAAGGGGCAACGGGCTCAAGTTTGAACATAGGAGGTTCCATTCAAATATGAGGAAAAACTTCTTTACAGTGAGGGTGACAGAGCACTGGAACAGGCTGCCCAGGAGGTCGTGGAGTCCCCTTCTCTGGAGATCTTCCAGCCCCACGTGGATGCAGTCCTGAGTGATGTGCTCTGGGTGTTCCTGCTTTAGCAGGGGAGTTGGACTAGATGATCTCTAGAGGTCCCTTCCAACTCTGATGATTCCATGATTCTGTGATGAGATTTCTGTAAACATATTCATCTCAGTTATGATAGCATTGGAAAATATATAGCAAAAAAAAGTTTCAGTGTTTGTGGGAAATATATGACTACCATATTAGCAGTGAATTTCTCTCTAAACTTGCACTTTTGGTATCATCTGAGGAAGTTATTGGTCTCCTTGTAAGTCACTGTCTTCTTGATGGTGATTAGTCAGACAGTGAACCAAGTTTATGGGAGCTTTGATTAATTGTGTAGTAACCACAGGAGCTGCTGTTAGATCTGCTTCTTACATAAAGAATTGCCAATAAAGAATTGCTAATACAATATTTAACAATATTTTAAAAATATTAACAGTTAAATTTCTACAATTAGACTTCAGGTGTAACAGTTCATTAAAAAATTCCATGCCTGTTTAAATATGATAGTAAAAGTGTCTATGTTCATGAAATCTTTTTTTATACATTCTTTAGAATGGAACAGAACTTCATTGTCATATGTTTATTTCATATTTCAGTGGTTTCCAAAGTTTTTTGATCGAGCACCCTTACCAGTAAAAATTTCACACCTCCCCAGTATATGTTTATTTATTTATTTATGTTATATGCATATACTATGGAAATTCTAGTATTTTATTCCTGCACCACAGTGGTTTATCTTGCTTTGCCCCGGGGGTGCATGCACCCCACTTTGGAGACTACTGGTTCTGCTCACATTTTGAAACTTTGTTTCAGAGCCAGAAAACTCTGTGTCTAAGAGAAATGTGTCTGTCTTGAAATGCATGTTCTGGATCTCTAGAAAGTGTCCATCAAAAGTGATGCTAGTCTGAGCCAGATCATCAGCCTTATTTAGCTTCAGATTCTTGTACACTTGAGCATAGTGAGAGGAAAAAGGAAAAAAATACAAATAGCTTTGTTCATTGTCCTGAACTGGATCATTAAAAGAAATCCTTTCCTCTTCACTTACCACTTCAAAAGGTGTTCTGGGCACGCAGTGACAAATAGATGACTTTTGCTGAAACCTGGTGTGATACATCTGTTAGCTAAGATGTTTTCTCAGGACCGTCAGAGCACCGGCAGCCCTTCCTGGTGTTGCCCAGCTCCATCAAAGCAAATGGAAAAATGAAAGACCTTCTTAATCTGGAAAATTTCAGTGAGCTTTTTTTTCTTGCAATAGTAGAATTTGTTCACTGTTCCATGTACTCTTAATATATTACTTAGATCTATTTTTTTAAAATTCTATACTGTATGGGTTTTATTATTCTGAAATGTGTCATTGTTCTACAGTGTAAGCAATAGCAATTACAAAATTTACTGAGACATACTGTCTGAATAGACTCATTCAGTATACAGAAATCATTTCTGAATAGCAGCAATTGTCAGAAGTAAACAGATTCTTTTTTTTTCTTTTTTCTTTGCAACTCAAAATAGGTAAGACTAAACTTCTAAAATACCTTCTGCTACTCTTTTAAAGTAAGATATAGCCAAAACGTACATGTTACTTTGCTATTAGTGAGCTTCTAATTTTCACAACCTAGTTAAACCTACAAGAAGTGAACCTTTTATAAAAATTTTGCTGTTATGTGCTAATTATTTTCATGATGAACACATATTTACAGGCAGGAGTTATCAGGAACAGGAAAGCTTTTTTGGAAACTTCTAAAGGGTAAATTATGCAAATGTTAGTGTGTTAGTGGCCAGAAAAGTTCAGTAAAACAGACAACTCATTAAAAACAAACCCAAAACTAACAAACACCACCAACAAAAACAAACAAAAAAACCCCAACCAAAATCAAAACAAACAAACAAAACAAAACAAAAAACAAACAAAAATCTTTAAGATCACTTTTATTTATTTGAATCTTTATGGAAAAATGGAAAATGTTTTGACCTATTGCTATATGGTAAGACTTTAGTTTACTATGCTAAATTTGGACTTTGCAATTAATGTGCAAATCCATTCTCTACATACATGCATATATATACACATATATCTATGGTGGGTTTATATTCTGTATATAAGAACTGTGATAAAATGCCTTTATATCAATGCAGGGAAAAATATTCTGTTCATAAGCAAGTTCATTATTTTATCTTTTTCTTATTTCTTGACTGGTTTTCACTTTTTTCCTATTTAGACTCTTCTGACTGAGTGTCCCTACTAATAGGTTTCTGAAAATCCAATTAAATTCTGACTATCTCATTGACTTTATCTTTTAATTTAGGAAATTTTCCATGGAACTCTAACAAGCTGAATTTTCTTGTTTTACACATAGAGATGAGCTTTTGCATTTCTGCACACAGACAGTGATTATATTTTTTTAATAGACTTCATATATTTAATCAGCTTCCTCATACTGAAGGTATCCTGTGTTTATCTTTGTTCTCAGGATAATGCATTGTTTCATATGCTTTTGCAGTTTTTTTTGGTGGCATGGTAGATTTTTTGATGGAAAAATCCATATTTATATTTATACATATTTATACAACAAACTGTTTATTTCAGTATTAGTCGTACTGCTTTCAGTATTAAGGAGTGCAAAAATAAAATTTTCTTTAATATTTTCTCTCTAATAACTTTTGTATGTGATCATATTTAATTGTTTTCACTAAATTTTATTCTCCTTTAGAGTTTATACGACATACTTACAGGTGCATAATTAAAATTCAGGATTTCACAGTGTAGCCTTGCATTAACTTTGTGATTTTCATATTTTCTTGGCAGTTAGAAAGCACGTCATTGGTTTAATTTAGGAATTTCATTTTCTTCTAGATTTCAGATTAGTGTTTATTAGGAATATTTCAAAGAGTACGAATAATCAAAATGAGCAGTCAGACATAGATTTCATTAGGACCATTCCACTACAGAATGACATGGCTTTCATTTGAGGCCTTCACTATGAGGCTACCCTGAAAAAAGGCAGCAAACAGTTCATAACTGTACCACAGCATACACGCACAGGAGATAGGCTTTACATCACAAGTCTGGCCCAGAGGATGGACTCACATGTTCATATGGAGCAGCAGATTGTGTCTAGAACACTCAGTTGTTTCTCCTTCTTGACTCTTCTCCTACACACAGATATGAGCTACAAGAGTCATGCAGTTTCTTGTTAAAAACACAGATGAAAAGCTGTATTGAGAATTAGTCTCATTTGTGACCTCAATGGCTTTATCTACTGATCATAACTGAGGAGCCTTTCTGTTATCTCCATCCTTTGTCCTTGTTTCAGGCTTCTGGAGTAGCTCTGAACAGACTTCTCGACAGTATGGCTTCTATGAAGGGTTAAAGTTGTGCGGGCTGGGTGGAAATAATGGCATTCTTTCTAGAGGTTAATGGCAGGAGGGGAGGAATGAGTCTTCATCCAGCAGCAGCTGATTCTTCCTATGTTCATTATTGATCAAATAAGCACGCTTTGTTAAAGTATAATACAACTGGATGATAATTTCAGGTATCTTAGTAGAGGAAGCAATAATTCTTTAGCTTCTGTGGTTTATTTGTTGTGTCATAATAAATAATCACTGGACAAATGGATAAGATCATGTTTAGCCTGTTAGTTCTACAGCTTCATACAGGAAGAGTTAACCAATAGTGCATTCAGGAAAGATACGAATGCCAAGGAAACAATAATAAAACTTTTACTGACTTAAGCAGACTATGAATTTAGTGCCTTAAGAATGTCATCCTCAAACAGAAAGGACACAATTTATGTCCTTTGTATTATTTGATGCAACCCCTAGTAAATAAGGATATCGGTTTGTTTTTATTCAAGATATGCTACTGTAAATGACCATATGGACTTTGATCCGTAAATGAATGCCTTTTGTAGTGTTTAAAAATAGATAACACCAATTTATGTAGGTCTGTGTTTTACAAGTTTCCTTTCAAGATTTCAGTGCTTCAGCTGTTGGTTCAATGGATTGTACAGGGGTTACAGCAGAAAAAGTGTTGACGTGCCATATGCCAATACATATGCACAAAAAAAAGACACAGTGATAAGTTGTGATCCTTGTGTTCCTGTCTTTCAAGACATTAGTAAAGGTAATGTTATAAGCTAATTGTTGAAATATTATATTAAAAATGAATAGAGCAGTTTCTCCTTCTGTAGTTACTTTACTCCAAATACATTGAGTGTTTTTTAAAGATTATAAATTTTTACACAAGAGAAAGTCTATTTTACTTTGTCAAAATAACTAAACATGAATATTATCTTGTATGAGATAGTTCTATTTTTAGTCAATGTTATTTTGATCCTTCACATCTTAATTAATATAAGTTGGAGCTCAGTTTATGAATCTGCTACATGTATTTTGTATCTAAATTAAAAGGTGAACTTTCTTTTTGCAGTTAAGACTTGTGGATCCAATCTTCAGGGACCTGGTGGCACTTTCACATCACCCAATTTTCCATTTCAGTATGACAGCAATGCTCAGTGTGTGTGGGTCATCACTGCTATCAATACTAATAAGGTAAGTTTAAAATTCTGGCTTTGCTTTAGAGGGAAAAAAAGAACAACACAAAAATGTTTGTAGACCAGTGTGTAGACCATGACATTTTCACTAATATGACTTATCTCTACAGTACAGCTGCTCTACTTGTTGAATTGCAGAAATTTCTAAGCAATGGCTGATATTAGATAAGTATGGACAGATGTTAAGATCTGTTGTTTCCCCTAAGAGTTTTTTGGTTTTCGTGTGCCAAGTAGATGCCATCATATTTTTTTGTGATTCTCTTAATGAAGTCCCAGAAGCAACTACCCAATGGTATGAAGCTATGTCATGGGTCCACTAATATGTTAGAAACATTAGAGCTGTTTTGTGTATAAAACCGTTCATATCATGTTTAGTCTTAGACTACGTGAAGAATCACTGAAGTTCAGTAATTCACTTTACCTTCATGAAAGACTATACAAAAGTTGTTTCATACCAGTGTATTAAAATCCCATACATTTTATACCTACACTTTAAACCAAAAGTACTAGGAGTTCTGATGCCAGATGAGTCAAAGTAGAGCAATAAAGTTATGTCACCAGTTGCCTTCAAATTCAAGAGCCAGGCACCTGGCAGCAATGGCTATATTCTATTTCCAGGTATATAATTTTATCTGAAATGCACGTAATAGACTTGGTTAGATGTAATAAAAGAAAAAACTAGCTGTACAGCTCAGGAATGTTTTATAAAGGGCTATCAACATCTGTGTTTTCTGCTACAGGGTTGTATTCTACCTCCTAATTTCTGTCATATATTGCCATCTGCATCACACTCCAGTAATTGATCATAAAGGCCTAGACAGCCTACCGCTTTACACCTGAGTTTATTCACTGGGAAGAGAGAGGATTGAGTGAAAACCTGATTACATTTCAGAAACCATTTAGCTACATTTGTGCATTTCTCTCTCTAATCTTACAACTTTCTGTGTTGAAGATGAAAAAAAGATATTTAATCAAGTTATTAGAGTATTCATAAATGAAGATGGAGGGAGAAAGAGGCTTGATTGTCTGTTTTATCCTTGTTCTGAGGACTGCTAATCTGATTTAGCCAATTTCTAGATTATCAAAAATGTGGAAAGAGTTCTTGAAAGATGATGCAGTCTCTGTCCCAGAGACCTGCACAAAGTGCAAAAGTAATAGTTAAGAAGCTTACTATTTTTATCTCTTTAATCAAAAACTGTTAGTAGGCAAGATGAAATCTGTGCACATCTAGAATTTCTGAAGGTTCTGTCAAATGTGGCAGTGGATAGAATTTAATATTGTCCCATTTAAGGAAATGAAATGCAGCTCTTACACTTTGAACAAGTCCTTCAAAGGTTTGAAAAACAAAACTGAGCTGTTGTATAGAATGAATTTAGACCTTTTTGATTATATTTTGCATAAAATGGATTCCTTTCTTAAATGAGGCAAGGGCATGTCTACACAACAAAAAAGCTAAATAAGATTTCATGCATTTCTGCCAGTGGTAGAACTAAAACTTTAAGCTCACAAACCAGTGTGTAGCAATTGGTAAATCCCAGATGACTGCAGGGTTAAGATATTAATGACTTGAAGAGAGTTAAGGACTACACTTGGGCAAAGGTAGTTGTGTCTTAATGTTTCTTCCTCCTTGGTCCCTGCCAATTCACAGTGTGGTGATCCAATGTTATCTTAAAAAGCACAGAACTTTGTTTTGACCAAAACCATGGTAGAACCATGACTAAATATCTCAAATATTGCCAGAGAAGACGGTGAGTTTATTACTGAAAAGTAGAGAAATTAAATAAATACCGGTTGTGAAAGGAAGGTCATCTAGATGGGAGTCAATAGTAAAACTCATTGATGAAGGTGCAACAATATATCTGATATCAGTGAGATCCACATATTTGTTCTTGTGCATGTTTTTGGCATGCTTATTCTTGTCAGGATCCTGTTCTGTGGAGTTCATCTATTCAGGAGAAAATCATAGCATCGTAGAATCTTCTAGGTTGGAAGGGACCTTCAAGTTCATCTTGTCCAACCATCAACCTAACTCTGACAAAAATAAACACCCACACAACAAACAAAATGCAACACCATCACTAAACCATGTCTCCTAGCACCACGTCAACATGTCTCTTAACACCTCCAGGGACAGTGCCTCAACCACCACCCTGGGCAGCCCATTCCAATGTCTCATAATCCTTTCAGTGAAAAAATTGTTCCTACTATCCAGCCTGAGCCTCCTCTGGTGTAACTTGAGGCCGTTTCCTCTAGTCCTGTCACCTGTGACTTGGGAGACAAGACCGACCCCCGCCACTCTACACCCTCCTTTCAGGTAGTTGTAGAGAGCAATAAGGTCTCCCCTCAGCCCCCTTTTCTCTAGGCTGAATAACCCTAGTTCCCTCAGCATCTCCTCGTAAGACTTGTGTTCCAGACTGTCGTGGTTTAGCCTCAAACGGCAACAAAGGACCACGTGGCAGCCACGCGCACTCAGCAGGGCGCTAACCGCC
>JAOTQQ010000012.1:136284276-136295741 GCA_026546715.1 Gallinago undulata | reverse complement strand
TGGCCACACTCTTCCCTATGCAGCCCAGGATTCCGTTGGCCTTCCTGGCCACAAGAGCACACTGCTTGCTCAGTGTCGTTTTGCTGTCTACCAGGACCCCCAGATCTTTCTCTTCGGAACTTGTCTTCAGCAGGTCCACGCCTAAACTGTATTTGACTTTTTCCTATATATAAAATATGATCCTATTTGGTGGATACTGTTTCTGGCTTTGTTTTGTTACTGGCAGTTTTGTACAAAGTTGCAGCATTTTCTAATTTTCAGTTGATGCAAAACTTTTCAGAAGAAATCTTGTAATAATAAATGCAAGAATAATAGTATCACATGTTAACATTCCAAATTTTTACTGCCAGTTACTATAATATATTTTATTTTTTAATATCTTCTTACATTCTGAAAGTAGTTAATGACTTCACTGCTACATCTTGTTGTAAAAATGTGACTTTCACAGAATATGATGCAAGACAGATGTAGACTAATCTGTACATGTCTGGTTTTATACAAGTACGCTTTCAAAGTCATACCTATCCTGTTATCACAGTTTTAGATTAGTTACAGAGACAGTGGGCCAGAAAACTTTTACTAAAGCATGCTTCTCTGAAAAAAATCAAGAAAACCAAATAATAAACTTTTTCTTGCATGTACATCTATTTTGATTAAAAATAAAAATGCTTTATCTCAGAAAAAAATTCAGATTGCAGAAGAATGAAAGATTACAGCAGAGCGGCCAATTATCTGTTAGATCACAAAAGAATCATCAATATTTGAGGATTCACCAGAAAGTAGTGTAAAGATTCAAGCTGAAGCCTATGATTTCAACAACAACTCAGTTATTGCTACATGTTCCACAGTATTCCCTAATCAGTCAGATAGTTTGTGTGTTCTCTTAGTTTTTTTATTTGTGAGCATTATAATGCAAATAATAATAATAATGAAAAAGATCTTACATTTCTCCAGTGAAATGAAGAAAATATTTCGAACCTTAACAATATGCGTAAAGAGATGTATTTTTTTTTTTTTTTGGTTAGCCCCAATTAAAAAAAAAAAGTATCTTGAACCACTCATAAAGGATCTTATATGTTCCTTAACCTCTATCCTCTTCGCTCCAGTGAAATGCATGTAGGATGGGATATTGTTGACTGTGCTAAAGAAGAACTGGTTTAACTTATAATGGCAAGTACTGCTTATAATGGCAAGTACTTCACAACTACAAAAAGACAGACACTTTGTATCAATGTGGTGATAATTGATATAAAATATCTGGAATGTTGTTAATTTAAAGAAAATTATTACTTACACTTAAGAAATATATATATATGATAAGATTAGACTTCTTGTGTTTAATGGAAAACAGGATTAGTATTAGGTGGATGAATTAATTATGCATTTTTTCTTAATATCTTGCATTTCTTGTTATAAGTGAAATATACTTTCAACTTTAATTCAATAATAATATTTACCCAGAAATTCTCATTGTGGAGCCTTTGTCCTGTTCTGATGTAACTCCATGTGAAACTGCACATAATTGAACATTGTATCTTTTTTTTTCCTTTTAAATAGTGAATAAAATATGTAACAGCCTTAAATCTAGCTAAGTTTAAATCTAGTTTAAGACCTAAGTTTAAATTCTTACATCTAGACTCACAAATGTTGTGGCTAGAACAACATTAACTATCCAGAATACTTTTTTTTTTTCACTCTAAGAAGTTTAAGAACATTTATGTGTGGTTTTGTCTGCTTTACTCAGAAAATTAGAGCAAACCAGGTACTTGCCTACACAATTTTCCATGTCCTCTCAATTTGGGCCCTCTTAACTCTCTGTGCTTGACTTTATTCCCTGGGGCATAACGCACACATACATGCACACACATGCACTCACACGTTTGTATATTTGAATATGGCAAACTGTATGTTCCTCAGATTACTTAAATTCCTGTTTAAACCTGTGAAGAAAAGTATTTCTCCTTCCTTCAAAACAAATTACAATCCTCAGAACACATATCAGTTTCTCCAACTCACCTGTATTGGCTTTTGTTCATAGAAACATGTCCTTTGAACAATTAACAGAACCCCAGTGTAACAAAGTAATATGGACTTTCAGGGACATGATACTAATCCATCAGAATGACATCCACAGCTTTAAAGACAAGCACTCTCATTTATAACAAAAATTAAAGACCATATATTACAGGCATAAGTATTAAAAGTTCTTACGCATAAGTATTCTGTCATTTTTATCTAAATGAAAATTTGAGAGACCTCTATTCTTTTCATAAAGTTAAAGTTATCATGATTAATACATGGGTGGAAACAATATGCTTTATTTTCTTTTCTTTTCTAATAATATGGTTGAATTTTGCTCTAAGTGAAAAATTCATTGTATTCATAAAACAGAGTTGAAATTTTTATCCTTCAGCATTAAATATGCATACTGCAGTTTAAATTACAGGATATAAAAAATGCCCATGCTTCTGATGGTTGCATTGTGCTCAGGTTCATGAAATAAGAGAATTACTTTTACTTTGATATAGCTTTATCCTACATGAGCCAGATTATAGATGTCAGGAGTAAATTATGTTCCTCACCTTCACTGCATTTACTCACTGAAGTACAATTTTTCAATTGTTATTTGAAGACAATTCTACTGTACGAAGTGCAATTAGTTATGTTGCCCTTTGAGTATATCTTAATCAAAATGTAATGCAATTATTCAGAACTATATTAAACATGTAATGACTACAGAAATAAGTGAAATCACAGTGCTTCGAGGAGGTCAGTGGAGTGATGATACTTTAAAGTTATTATAATTCATATTTCAGGAACCAAACCTGTTAGGTTAAATACAATAATTTGTTGTAAAATATGCTGAAGTTACACGTAATTATTAACTGGAAAATCTCTTCTATTTACACTGCTGAAAAGCTTATTTACAGACTCATCTCTCAGTACATTTCTTTCTTTCTAAAATTTATTTCCTTATTTCCTAGGTTATTCAGATAAATTTTGAAGAATTTGATCTGGAGATTGGCTATGACACACTGACAATTGGTGATGGAGGAGAAGTGGGTGATCCTAAAACTGTGCTTCAAGTGTAAGTCTTTCCCATTTGTAATATGTATGCATTATAATATGTCATTAATGTGTTTTTTGAGAAGAGTAAATAGTGACTAGAATAAGGTAAATTTCAACAGAAACCGAGCTTCTAAAATTAGTGAATGTGATAGTTTAAATACATTGTTGTACATTTACAGTTCTGAAGTCAGAAAGAGATGGGAGAGACATCAGAAAAGAAACGAACAAAAATCAGAAGACTTTGTCTACATGTGTAGACATGTAAATCTTTAGGGGTTACTTGTGCTCCCTTTATAAGTTTGTTCTTAAATAAGCAGTGTATAATAACATAATTGAAAATAGATAAATGGACAATTTACACAAAATATAATTTCTAAGCAATAAACATTTTTTTTTCATAAAATTGAGTCAGATTGAAAAGAAATTAGTACAATGTATTTTAAAGGGTCTCAATTTCTCCTACAAAACACTGAATTATTTACTCAGAATAGAGACAGACTACAAGTAATACCTAGCTACAGTGTTTTGCATATTTTCAAATGACTGGGGAATAAACAGAATCACTGGATTACACTGATGTCTTAAAAATTTTAGAAATTAATTTATGAGATCCTGAATTTGTCCTGGAGGCTGTTGTTATTATAAGACCAGTTTTCATCACAAGTTAACTATCTGAGAAATATGGATTCTGAAGTTAATCAATGGTTGTTAAGTATATATATATATATACACACACATCTGGACTCATGTTCTTAGAAGAATGCTAATGGATGACAAAAGTCTTATCACAGAATCACAGAATCACCTAGGTTGGAAGGGACCTTTTAAGATCATCTAGTCCAACCAATAGTCCAGGTTGAACAGGGAACTCCTCTTGGAACTCGGGAGGAAAAAGAAATTTTATGATCTCTGTAAGCAAGGTCAGGCTCTCTTGCAGGAAGATTACAGATCTGTGGTGTGTATATGCAGGGAGAAGACACAAAAGGCCAAAGCTCAATTAGAGTTGAAACTGGCCAGTGCTGTGTCAGACAACAAGAAAGGCTTTTAAAGTGTGGTAACGGCAAGAGGAGGTCTAAAGAAAACATTGAACGGATGCTTGTTATATACTCTGACTTGTAATCATCTGTGGTTTAGGTAACATCCTACTCAGATTTTCTTGGTAGTAATTTTTTTCACTATACTAACTCATTGTTTGAGTTATCTACAGTAGTAAATAAACACTTTAAGGAAATATCCTATAGTACGTTTTCTGTCATACTGAGCTTGCTAGGAGATTGTAAAAGTTCCTCATTAGATTTATTCTTCAGAAGATAAATGACTGAAAGGTCTCTTCCAACCTAGACAGTTCTGTGATTCTTTGACCTTCTGTTTTTAACTGTTTTTGTAATAATTCGAACATTGGCATTCAATCTCCCATATTACAGATCATCTTCAGCAGATTAAGAGCATTGCAATCTTCTGGTTATACTGTAAGGGGGAGCGTATGTCACTAGTATGTGGGAGGGTAGTTCTGTAGTCCAAGAGGAAGAGGTGGAAAACACCCTGCTGAGTGTCATAACTGTTAAGCTCTTCAATAAAAGGGAAGCACCACAATCGTGTCTATCCATTTATACTGTTGACAGTGTCTGCTGGTCAGCTTTTGGAAGGGAACGTGTAAGAACATCCTTTCAGGTGAGGAGTCCGGATAATGAATCCAGGGTAGAGGAAGTTGCACAAAACCCAGGAGGAAAGAATGGATAATTCATAACTGCAGAATTTTATTATTATCTTAAATAGCTTTTTTCATATAATGCTGGGTTTTTTCTGGATCTTATTGCTCTGTGGCCCCAAAGTCTTCCAAAATATTGTACAGGGATCCCTAAGCACTTAAAAAAGAGCAACAAGTTATTTCTGTGTTCTTTTGACTGATTCTTATTTTTAAAAAATACATGTTTTTAATGAACTATTTAATTGAAAACTATTTTATGAAAACTTTATGCCTCAAAAAAATTATTTATAATTGACTTCAGAAAGTTGACATGATAAAAATTTGATGGCTGATTATCATAAGAATTATTATCTCTGACACAACAAAGAGATAAATATTCCCAATGGCCTTAATATTCCCAAAATATACTGTCAGTCACCACTGACAATTATAAAACTCTGTTAGCCATTACATCAGTTTTTTTTCTGAGGAACATCCTGTTAATCTATTAATTTGGCAAAGACTGAACTCAGTGAAGACACTTTCCTTAGTGCGAGAATGAGCAGTTAGTACATTATTTTGGCCAGGCGTTTACTTGTTCAATTCTGGCAAGAGTCTTTGTAGTAGCTCCATCTGTGAACACAGATGTGGAAAATAGACATGAATTTCTCCCACAGCAGAGTATTTCATACAGAAAAAAGATAAAAAGACCAGAAGGGAGATCTAAAATTACCTGCAAAATATATTTAAAATAGTCCATCTAAAATTTCAGCTAGCTTTAAAGAATAGTTAGAACTGCAAAAAAAGCAAACATAACGGTTTTCACTCTTACACAGTCTTGTGCTTGTGACCCATTTCACAAGAATGGAAAATGTTTTGATACTTTCCACCATTCTGGTTTAGCTGATAAACTCTTACTAAATATGAGAAAAGTTTGGGAAAAAAATGCAATATAACATAAAACTGTAACTTTTACAACATTTCCTTTTTTGCTATCACACTATTTCATTCAGCAAACAAAATGAACATTTAGGTTGGCACTGTCTTGCAAATTTTTGCAAACAATATAAAAAGTGTGGGGAAAAAAAGAATACCAAGTTTAATTCTTTCAAGTTCATCAATATTCTGTAATATTGAAAGGTTTTAAAGTTGTGACACCTCGGGTCTCTGTTAATGATGGCATGAATGTCAGCTGAGTCTGTCAGGCACATTTTGCCATTGTTGTGGTAGAGGTGATGAAGGGAGATGAGAGAGTGCAGGGAACACATAGACCTTCATAATAGTATTGCTATTTAAGAATAAGAGATTCCTCCTTAATATGCAACACGGTTATTCCAGAGTGGGTAATTGTATAAAGGAGAGAAATATTTCTTTTTTTTTAAGAATAAATGTTCTGCCTCGTTATGGGCTTCTAGTGTTATTTGATATGCCTGTGTGTATCTGAGTCATGCACACAGGACTGCCAGATAACATTCAAGATTAGGGCAGAGGTATGACTTTCTGCACCAGCAAATGAAAGTGAGACGAAATATATCAATACAACATAAGCAGTAGTTGCTTGTGTTTATAGACTGCCATCAAATCTGGAACTTTGAGAGCTGTACTGGGTAATCAGTCACAGATAACTAATTTGGTGTGAGCTGAATACAATGAGTTTAAAAGCAAACATCATAAAAAATTAATATTTATTTTGATTCCTTGCAAAAAGGAAAATATAAGAATCTAGTTACTTAATGGCTTTTTTTTTTTCCTACATATAGGTTAACTGGGAGCTTTGTACCAGACTTAATTGTGAGCATGAGCAACCAGATGTGGTTGCATCTTCAAACGGATGAAAGTGTGGGCTCAATCGGTTTCAAGGTTAACTACAAAGGTAACAATACATTATGTGAATTTAATGGTGTATCAAAGATAAGGCCAATACTATGAATTGTTTTTCTTTCATGTTAGCAGATACATTCTATTTCCAGTTCTGTCAGTTTTAAAAACAAGAAAATGCAAGCTGCTTTGAAAAAAATACAAAGAATAAATTTGTTCTCTTTAAAGGTCTTATGTCACATGAAACTGCACACTTTTTATTTGGTGTGTTCTTACAACAGTTGATTTTTGGCATATAGTTTTCCATTTATTTCCTGCTATTTCATATTGAATAATATTAAAATGAAATAACTGTGATTATGATGGGAGTGTATTTGTGTGCTCTTGATATTCAGATGTAGTGGACTAAGGTAGAAAGATCTTACTATTTTGTTATATGGTAGTTATTAAGACACAGGATTTCCACAATCCAGCTGTTGAAAAGGGCAAGATACACGATTAGGATAAACAAGTTTAAGAACTTGTTAATATAGGAAAATTTAAATCATAGCTGAGTGGAATAAGAAGTTTTTTTTTATCTGAACTTGAAATTATTTGCACAGCTCAAGTAGCTGTTTCCTTTATTTACAGGATTATTTTCTAGTAAAATTAATTTTACTTGCAACAATTTTAGTTTGCAGAAAGCAAATTATTGTCAGTGTCTTAAAATGTACCACTATGTCTTGTTTTATTCATGAGTTACATTTATTCTTAGAAGCTATAGTTCTGCAAGAATAAAATTAATTGAATATGAATAGGTAGAAGGGGACAGAAAAGGTGAACATTCACAATCTCATCTCCATATAATGAGCTTTGTGATTGCACACTTAGATATTGAGTCAGTATTTCTCTCTTGCCCTACACTGATACTTTACACTAGCTCACTAAATAGCATTTGAATGTATCAAGCATTCAATGGATAGGCACTGTGGCAGGGTTTTTATTTTGTTTTATTTTGTGTTTCTCCTTCCCCCCCTCCTCTCCCCCCCCAATCAAGTGTATAGGATAAACCTTTTATATCAGCTGCCTTTGCTTTAATCCCTGAGAGGTTGTATTCATTAGAGGTGCCAGAAACCTCTAATCAAGGCCAGGCTGGATGGGGCTTTGAGCAACCTGGTGTAGTGGGAGATGTCCCTGCCCATGGCAGGGGGGTTGGAACTCGATGATCTTTAAGGTCCCTTTCGAACCCAAGTGATTCTATGATTCTAAACCAGGCAATGTTCCCTTAAATAAAATGGGAAGGAGGGGAAGGGGAAGAAGGTTTGCGGGTTTGCTGTTGGTTTGGGGTTTTTTTTTGTTGGTTTTTGTGTTTAAGTCCTATCTGTTAATGATAGTAGGCTCTTAAAAGAGATGTCTAACTAGGTAGTATTTTGGATAAATGGCTGTTTTGCAGTTAAAGTTTTTGAATTTGTCATTTGGAAGTTGAGAGGAAGTCCAGGTAAACTGAGCAGTTGAGATAGGACAGTGCATTCAGGGCTATGACATAACACTGACTTCTTTACTGAAATCAAAAAATTGTAAATACTCTCAGAAATATTCAGAATTACTTAAGAGGATTGTGACTGTGGGAGTCAGGATCAGAGGATTACATGAATTATTAAGAATTTTTGACCAACTTCCTTGTATTTTTCTTTAATGGACTAGATCAATTTTTTTTTAATAACTTTTCCCCTTCCACCTCACAGTTTCCACTATTCACTGACACCTGATACTGTATCTATTTATATATTATATAAATAGGTCTTGTAAGTTTCTGCTTACATAAAAGATGAAATTACATTAGCATTTTAGATTAGATCCAGCAGTATGATTTTTTGAATTGAATCTTCTGATTTTTCCCACTCCTATTCCTTTAGTTTTCATCACAGAGTGATCTTCAAAGACACCAATTATGTTCCTTTGAGGAAATTCATAAGATGTACTTGAATAGCATTGGGAATAGCATTCCTCAGGTGCTCCAGCTCCTAATGGGTATTTATCAGGACCTGATAAAGCTTGTCCAAAGTAAAACTACTAAACCACAATGAAATTCTTATACATAGTATGAACACTGTATCTTCTATCGTTTTACTTTACAGACTTGCTTGTGTTGGAGTTAATGACTTGATAACATACCTGATAACAGTACTTGCTAATTGCTAAAATAATTTAATACTAAAATGTTTTGATAACTAAATATCTGCTTCTGTGCATCCTGAGACTCAAGTAGCCCAAGAGGTAGTGGAGATGTGCATGTCTCATCCCATCAAAATTCATAAAGACATTCTTCAATCTAGTTGACATTTAGGTCTGAGTCTGGCAGGCATTTTCAAGAATATAGATTGTTTCAAGTCCTACATGGAATATGATGGAAAGAACAGAAGTTTGTGGGTTGTCATTACCAAGTGCCCTTTACCCCTTGTCCTCCAAAATGTTATACTTGCTCAGGGCGTGAGATAGAAGATCACATCCTTTCTGACTGGGGTAGAATTGAATACGCCATATCATATGTAATTACAGGAGTAGACAAATGATTTTTTTTAAATATCTTTGCATTAGTAGGTTTTCAGCTGAAAAACTCTTTTAAATTTGTGTTTTTACAGGAACTAACAGTTCATTCTCTTTATGTATCTGCCATTCGGGAGACTCTAGTAAGTCTTTATGAAATAACAAAAATCTTTGTTGTCTTCTAGATTAAGATGTTGCATATGGAGTTGTTTTATGGTTTCGATAGCTATATCGATCCCATTTCGATAGATCCGTTATAATTATTTAAATATTAAATAGATTTAAACATTAGAAGGAGTATTTTAAAGTAAGTAAGTTTTGAAATTCTTTTTCCAGTATCCCATAAAATAAAACTGTTTCAGAAGACAGAATAATAAATAGTAGCAATGGACAGGATAGAAATACAGAA
The DNA here is from genome assembly GCA_026546715.1 of Gallinago undulata. Lineage (NCBI taxonomy): Eukaryota > Metazoa > Chordata > Aves > Charadriiformes > Scolopacidae > Gallinago > Gallinago undulata. The sequence goes on along the minus strand of JAOTQQ010000012.1, from coordinate 136,286,232 downwards.
GTTAGAATGCACAAGTAATAAGGCAGAAATACAAGTTATAATTTTGGGGATTATTTGAAAACACTAGTCCGTCCTTTAGATATGAGATCAGACTTTGGTGCTCGTATATTTACTAAATAAAACAATTAAGTAATAGATTCCTTTTAGGCTTCCCATATCAGTGCTCTGAAAGTAAATGCAAAATTATTACTGATGACAAGTTGCATGAATGCTTTGCATCATTCATTATTTCAGGAAATGGTGCCATATTGTCACAGTAGTGCTTCTATTCAGAAAGACACTTCTTTCTTCTTCACCACGGCTATCTAAACAATAACGGAGAGACAATCTCCAGCATATGTGAACACTGGAACCAAATGGTCTTCATCTATCATTGAGGAAAAAAACAGCTGCATAAAATACAAGGAAAACTGATAAAACTGTGGCATAGCCTTCAAAGACCAGGAAACAATTTTTGTAAGATCATGAAATTTTGAAGAAATGTGACTTGATTTCATTTTGCAAAAACAGGTTGAAACTTTAGCAATAGAATATTATAGTTCTTGGAAAATTATATATGAGAACTCTAACTGCAATAGCTGTCATATGCAATAGCTTCCATTTACAACTTTGGAAAATGTAAAGGACTAAATTAAATAAAATAAGAAAAAAGGCCTTATACACTTTTCCAAAATAGGCTTTTTATCACAGAATTTGTGGTAATAAATAATCATGATGAAAATTCCCAGGAAAAGTTATTTTTAGGAATGGAATCAGTAATGTAAATACATAGTACAAACCCATCCTGTATTAGCGTAGTATAGGCAAGCTGAACTTCTGTTTAGGATAGATTTGAGTCCTCTGAAACAAAGGAAATTATCCTTGGGGAATTCTAATTCTGTTTGGTCCTGATACCACACCCTCAGTTTCTGAGATGTTGCCAGGTCTGAGAGATTTTTTTTAATTTTTTTTTTTTTCTGGTGGTGAGTCTGTTTTATTTTTCTCCAAATAACTTGATATGCACTAATAAAGCCTCTTAAATCAGTAGGTTCTCCTGGTAGCTATGCCTCCTATCAGGACAAAATCTGTGTGATTTTTGTTGTTAACTGTAATAGTACCTCAGACATACTCTGATTTTAATTGAATAAGAAAATAAAGTTAAGAAAGTATAATGATGTTTTGGAAGAGGCTTGTCTAAGATGCCAATCTAGACAGGAGTGTAGGTAAAAAGGGAATTTGAAGCAAAGTAGATTTGCTCATTCAGTTTTCTGCATCAATGGTCTAATTTTAGGGTATGGGATTTACACTCTGACCAGTGTTTCAAAGATTTCTTTTGAATTTTGAGGAAGGGGGAAGGGAAGCTTTCGGACTTTCTGCACTTCAAAATCCAGAATTAAATCTCTGTCCCACTTTTCCTTTCTGAACTGTTCAATCTTATCCATTTCATTTTATATTTTCCTTTGGTATTTTCACTCTTCTGATGATTTCTGGTGCCTTTGTACCAACTCTTCTGTGTGTTTCTCATCACATGTGTCTGTCTTGTTTGTGCATTTTTTGTGGTGCAGTAACTAGAGAGGATCATGACAATGATTATCTAATTGGATTCTAATACCCTCCACTCTATTCTTTGTGCATACTAACTTCATTTTGCAGAAAGACTGACAAGGAGAGATTCACATTAATTGCAAAAATCTCTGTGCTAAATCAATGCAAATGATTTTAATCGTTGTAAGTCTCACAGAATCACAGAATCACCTAGGTTGGAAGGGACCTTTTAAGATCATCTAGTCCAACCAATAAAAAAATAATAAAAAAAAAAAAGAAAAAAACCCACCACACACACGACCACATTCACACCACACAAAACACCACCCAACACTAATCTGTATCCCCAAGCACCATGTCAACTCGTCCCTTGAATACCTCCAGGGATGGTGCCTCAACCACCTCCCTGGGCAGCCCATTCCAATGCCTGAC
>JAOTQQ010000012.1:136273025-136284176 GCA_026546715.1 Gallinago undulata | reverse complement strand
TTCTTCCTTGTTGGGCATTTTGCACGTGTTGGGGCCATGTTCTTGTCTAGAGCCAGGAGGGGACCGACAACTGATGGCTGCTCCCACCCGCTCTGCGCACGTGCGCCTGCGCGCTCGTATACCCGTCCTTGCTCTCACGTGCGCCTGGCTCGCGCTCTGACCCTGCCGCGGCTACAGCCACTTTTAAATGTGCCGCGGCTCGCCCGACCCGCCCCAGGCATGTCGCCTCTCGCTCCCTCTCGCGATTCCCGAGTCCTTTCGGGCCTCTCCGCCTTCCCTCGGCCTCTCTATCTCCGGGAAGCCCCTTCCAGCTGAATTTTAAAGCTGCAGCACTCACCGCTGTCGCTGTCCGTGTGGTCCGGGTGAAGCTGGCGCTATGGCGAGCACTATTTGCACTTGTGATTAGTGCAAATTCTCAAATACAAATACTGCATTGTATTTATATATATAAAAGCAACACTTCTTTTTGTGCAACCCCTCTAACCAAGACATAGCTTATGAATGCAGCACAACTTTCTCTGTAACTGATTCCATTTGTGCTCAAAGTATGTTACTGACAAATTTTGCAATTCAAACACATTCCTATTTCAGATCTCTCTTGAATATATTAAGCAAAAGGGCATCCACTGCAGAAACCTGGGGCACCTTCCTTGTTAACTTACTGCTAAGATGAAAAGTGGTGCTGTGTTTTACTCTCTTTGTTCTTCCTGCTTTGTTGGCCTCAACTCACTGCAAGCTTTTTCAGTAATAGACCCTACTATGTCAGTAGTATCCAAACGTTTTATTAATGTTTTTATATAGTTCTCAAACAATGTGTGCAACATAAGGTATAAGGCTTCCTGTTTGTAATCCTTAGATTTTAAGAATATGAGAACAGCTATAAAGAGTCATAATAAAGGTCCTTTTAACTGAATATCACATAAGGAAAGGGGACCAAACAATGATGTATTGATATTTCTTCAGAATGCTTTCTTTCACTCTAGCTAGTTTGTGGCACAGAGACTTTCTAAATCCAGTCTATTTACAGTAAGTTACTCTTGACAGTTTTTAATCCATGACTTTGTATTTTTCCTCTAAGCCCATGTGCACTTTTAGTGTTCTGTATATTTTATGGCAAGGATGTTCTAATGAAGAAATATTTCCTTTTGTTCACTGTAGTTCTACTAGCTTTGATGCCTTTTAATTCTTTACATATAACTTTATCTTCCATTTTGCTGTTCAGTTTTGCGGGACCTTTCTTTATTTCTTCACAGGTAGCTGTTCTCATTGTTGCTCTGTGTAAGCTGAGATCATTAGCAAGCTTTGTCATCTCATTGCTTATCTTCTTTTCCAGTATATCTACAAATTATGTCAAATAGGTTAGGTACTAAAGAAGTCCATTAGTGACTTCTCTTCTCTGGAAGAACCAACCATTTATTTTTACCATCAATTGACTATATTTTAAGTAAATTCATCAAAGCCTTGTATTTTTATGACAGAGATCCTAATCTCTGTAAAAACCTTCCATTTGCATTTCCTCAAATGCCTTTTGGAAGTGTGAACAGTCTACATAGACTGAATTTCTCTCATCTCTGTGCCAGCTAATCTCACTGGAAAGCAGTGGTAGGCTTGTAATGCAGGCTTCTCCTTTAAAAAAGCCTTTAAATGCTGCTTTGTGGATATAATTTTTAACCTTGTGTCAGCTGAATCTATTCTTGATTATAATTTCTACAGTCCGGTTACATCTCAGGTTTACAACTCTGTATTTTCCAGATGCCCCTTGGAACTCTTTTGGAAAACAGACATTGTATTTGCCCCCTTTTCCTACCATGCTAAGATCACTTTAAGGAAGAAGTCAAACATTCCTTAAGCTTCTCTGCCCATACTTTGAGTCTTATGTCTAGGGAGGCCCCAACCCAAGCTCTTTTCCTGTGACCATAGGTCCAAAAAATTACTTGGGGCTTATGCTACTGTTTGCATATGCACCTGCAGAAAAAGCTAGGCAAATAAGAAGTTTCTCTTCTTCTTTATGATGGAGTATTTTTTTTTCTTTTGTTAGTAGGTTTTGTTTATTGAGGGGGATTCTTCACAAATGATCATATGTTGTTGGTAGAAACTATATTCTTGCAAATCTTTGATGCATGCCATCAGGGCAGGCTTTGTGGGTTTTTTTTTCTTGTTTTTTTGTTGTTTTTTCTTTTAATTACTAATTTAATCCAGTAGATCTTTTGACATCTCAGTTTTTGATAGTGAATGTTTATTATTAGAAAAGTTCGTTCATTTTACTGCTGAGATATGAAATTTCCTGTCTCAAGATACAAGTTTTGCATTTGAGTTTAAAAAGACTAATACTGTTTTACCCATCCGTTGTTTAGTCTTAGTCAAGCAATTTGACTATGTACACGTGTATTTAAACACACACTTGTAATCCAAGAACAAGTCAAGTGTTAGTATATAATTTGTAAATATAAATGTTCAAAACTATGTACATCTCATATATTTTACAGAGAGAAATATAGATAAATGTTGAATAAGATTTAATCTTTCATAGCTCCTTAAATGGTATTTCTGAGTTTTTAAAAGGCTGTGCTGGTTACATTATAGTGAGGGTCTTAAACATTTCATCTAATAGGAGGTTAAAAAAATATAAAATTATATGCAACTACTGGAATTTAGCTTTTCAAAAAATTTTTATCAGTATTGCTTGTAACTCTGTAATCTTTCAATACATATAAACTGGTCTCAGGTCATATGAGAACTAGGAATAAACTGTGCTTCAAAAAGCTGTTGCATCAAAATGCGTTCGGGTGTGGATTTTATTGTTGTCTTTAAAATAATTTCTGGAAAGACCATATTATTGGTATTGAGAAACTTTCAAGATTTTTGTTAACTTTACCAAATCTTTGAAAATAGGTCTTCAGTCTAAAAACATGTTCTTAGAAAATGAAATTGTGTGTTTTATCTCTATTTCTCCTTTCTTTCCCAAAAATATTTGGGAAGGTGCTTGCTGCTTCATTTTGATTATTGACTTCTCTGCATGTTAGTATTGTGTTCTCCAAGCTGATTTATGAAATAAGTCTTGTTGAAGACAAGTAACCTCAATTTAACATTCATATTTCTACTTAATGGTTTTGTTTGGCTAAAAAGAAGGTAATTATTTCCATGACACAATTTATGATCCTTTTTATACAACTCCCCTCATGTCAGTGGAGAGCTGGTCAGACAAATTGGTATTTGAAGGTGACTCCCACAACTTTTAAATTTTGTTCAATAAAACTGTAGGTCATCCTTTCTGCTTTACAATATTTAATTAAAAGCATTTAGCGATCAGACCTTTTGTGACAGTATAATCTATAAAGAAAAGAGGAAGGATTTTCTCTGCTCTTATATTAGTCTGCTGAGCAACATGAATACATTACGAGCAGAAAAGTCATCTTTTTCTATGTCCTTAGGTACTAGCTACTGCTTAAACCATGACATTGGGCTAAATGGCTGTTAGACTGACTTGTCTTCCTCAGCATTTCAGTGTGTATTTAATTGCATTGGGTTCTCTTGTCTTTTGTATTAAGTGTATGTGTTACAAGAGACTAACAACTTAGCTCTGGTTTGGGGGTAAAAAAAATACCCAAACCTGCTTGTGTATTTGTGGGAGTTGAGTGAAAATTTTCTTATGAACATTTCTGAACTTTATCTCTGTAATTGAAATCAAGAACCCATAGACAGATATTAAAGCAATTCATGCTTTTGGATGGACAAAGGGTAGAATTTGAAACCCCAACATGATTGAATAGCAGTTAGAATACCTTGGGCTGAAGAGCTCTAAAAAAGTGCCATGAATATAGAGTTCTGTGTCAATATTTAATATCCTATTTGTATCTGAATGAATTTATCTCAGTATTTAAAACTATATTTTTTGTTTTCTCCACCAACTAGCCATGATCCCTTACTTCAAGCCTAGCACTTTTCTATGGGTATTTTACAACAGTGAGAAATCAGTATGCCTGCTTAGTCTCCTTTTACCACACTTGAATTTGAGTTGATGGAGGTCCCCCTCGTGGCTGCACCGCACCAATTTTCTTGAAGTGCTGAAGGGACTGTGAGCTGTAGCCTCTGGCAAGGTCTTCTTTCAAAACATAAGGGTCTATTTCCTGCTATATCAGCCTGTGAAATGGTGACAGAAGCAAGATTTCCACCTCTTTGTCTGCTGAAGTAACATCACGGCATAGTTGTTGCTAAATTTCTTTACCTGTTGGTATTTCATGTAACAGAGAGCTAGAAATTTATTTTACTTGGTTGGACGAAGAGGGAAGCTAATTGTTTGGTTTTGTATAAATCAGTGTGTAGGATAGCTACAAGCAGGTAGAATGTAAGTTTGAAAAACTTCCTACATACACACATTTTAAAATGTTTCCACTGAAAACCTCAGAAGAATCAGTAAAACCAGTTGAGTTTTTGCACTTCTCTTATTTGGATCTCTGATTATTTTTTTTCTATATTTCCAAGAATTTTGCAATGAGAAATTGCATGAGAATGTTCTTTTTATCGTTGTTTTTTTTTTTTAACCTCTTCTCCCAAGTCAATTATTGACTTCTATAAGTACTAGTATGCTAGAAAACAACTTCATCAGCAGTGCCTTTTCATCATGTATTTTCATGTTATGAGAAACCGCTATTTTTTAATTATATTGTATTAGAGTAGACTGTATCTTAAGTTTATTGATGGCTTTTTGTTTCAGTTTGCTGTGGGTTGGAATTTTTTGTAACATATTTCCAGAGAAAATGCCCATGAATTATAAAGCTTTAGATTTACCCAGCTGTTGTGAGCAGCAGGCAGCAAAGCCCCACACAGCCCTGTGCTCACACCTCACACAGCAGTCTGGGGAAGAGAATCAAAAGGCTGAAAGTGAGAAGGCTTGTGGACTGAGACAAAGAGACCGTAACAGGTAAAAGCAAAAGCTGCTAGTTCAAGCAAAGCAAAATAAGGAATCCATTCACTACTTCCCATAGGCAGGCAGATGTTTAGTCATTTCTGGGTAAGCAGGGCTTCATCATGCATGATGATTATTTGGGAAGACAAACTTCATAGCTCTGATACTCCCCAGCTCCCTCCTTCTTCCTCCGGCTTTTATTGCTGATCATGAAATATGGTATGGGACATCCTTTTGGTCTGTTGGGATCAGCTGTCCAGGCTGTGTCTCCTCTCAATTTTGTGTGCCCTCTCAGCCCACTAACTCAGCAGCATGAGAAGTGGAAAAGGCCTTGATGCTGTGTAAGCACTGGTCACCAATAGGTAAAACATGGCGTAATTGTTTCTGATTGATGTGCCTTTTTTTTTTGTTTTTATAGAAAATCTTTAGAGAGTTTTAATTTTTAACTTGCAACATGTCTTTAGGCTTATATATGATGATAATTCATTTTGGATATCTGAAATAACATACCTTTTCATCGTTATATCTAAAATAAGAATTTTTGTTGACTATGCTATCATATTCTTACATAAACTATACATATAAAATGAAAGTCTGAGTACAAAGGTCCTAGTACACATATTAGGGATGCACAGAGTACAAATAAACACATCAGTATACTTCAGTTAAAATCTATTATCATATTATATTTGATTAATGGCTTATGCTTTTGAATTAGCCTTTGTACTCTCTCCCAGAAAGACCACAAGAAAGCTGTGGGTTCTTTTCTTTTTTTCTTTCCCCTCTCTTTCATTCCTTCATTTCTATGTGTATTTCTATGCACATTTCGTGATATATGAAAAGTGCCAGAATGGCAAATTGAAGATGCCTGTGGTTACCGCAAATTTGTTATTAAAGTATTTGTGAGATGTGTAATGTGAGCCTGAATTCCTTAAAACTGAGAGAAAAATTCAGTCTCTAATATCATGAAAAAAGCTGCCGTTGACTCTGTGTTGTCACATCAATAAATAGACTATCATCTCCTCTCCTTGAGTTCTAAATCTAAGCTTTTTCTTTTTTTTTTTTACATATTATGGGAATTAAGAAGGGACTCAAAAATGATTAATTTGCAGCTCTTGAACGTCAAGGCAGTTGTTGTATATACTTATATCTGTATACACATGATGCTGATGGAAATGAATGTTTCACCTAAGGTATATATATAGTTTCTTTTTTTGTTGTATGTGGATGGGGAGAAGGTGGCAGCTTTAGCTTTCTTTTTTGTTGTTGTTGTTTATTTAACCACTTGCAGCATGTGCAAAACACTAAAATATTTAATGCTATCAGAAAACTAAATACTGTGTGAGCTGGCCTGTGCTCCAAGATAGTACTAAGATGTCCAATCACTGAGTCTATTTTCTCCAAGTTAGAGCTCGAAATATCTGCCAATTTTTTTTTATTTAATTATCTGTGTTTTAATATCTGGTCATATCTTCTCTTATTTGCAATTAACAGATTCTCTCAATGTTGTAGAAAAGTTCTTCTATTTACATAAAAAGAGCTCTTTGCCAGGGGCAGTCTTCCCACTTTTCCCTCTTTTTTCATTCCTCCTCCCTCCGTCTACACTGAAATATTTTGCATATCAAAACTCTTGCAGATCTTACTAAGAGTGAGCTTCTGGTTAGCTGAAGTAACACAAGATGAGAGTAGATAATCTAAAATTCCTTTTAGCTTCAGGAACGTTTATGAAACCTGATTGAATATCTGAGAAAGAAACCCTAGGAAGTTCTAAGTTGGTATGACTAGGCAGATTTAATGATTTTCCAGAAAATGTGCTGTAGAATTTAGTGCTTTTGTTGCAATCTTTGCTCCCATTCACTCTAAAAAGACAACGGATATTAATTTTTTTTTTGTTCGAATATCTAAAGTTCAAGTGCAAGATTCTACACCTGTGGATTTAGAAACTGACATTAATAGTCTGAGACAATGATAAAGTCAGAATTTGACATTACCTGACAGAATAATTTTCAAAAGTATTTTCATATTAATTATGAGACATCCTTTAAATAGACAGGCAACTTGTGAGAGTTAGAGAATTAATTAATGGATTTTCACTTTCTCATAACAAAATAAGCAAAAGGATCATTATTATCTAATGAAAAGAATTAATTAAGTATACCCATATGAATAATATATATCTATCTACTTACGTATACAAAACCAATTGAAGCTTTCTCTGCCCATACAAATCATGTGGAATATAATATGATTTTTGAACTTTTATATCTGCCATAGGAAGGAATTAAGGAATTCTGTAACTATCTTACTCGCATCTGGAATACTGTGTCCAGCTCTAGGCTACCTGGTAGAAGAAATGTATGGACTTACAGGAGCAAGTCACAGGGTCACAAAGATAATTAAAGGGTTGGAGCAGCTTTCATATGAGAAGAGGATGAGATCACTGGAGCTGTTCAGCCAGGAGAGAAGAAGGTATAGGGGTATCTTATCCATTTATAAGACCAAGTATATATACCTGTTGGGAATAAATGCAGAAGAGGGAGCCAGGCTCTTCTCAGTAATACCTTGAAGAAGCAGTTGCCACACATTAAAACATGAAATTCCATCTGGATATAAGAAAGCACTCTTTTACTGAGAGGATGGTCAAACTGAAACAAGTTGGCCAGAGAGGTTGCAGTGTACCCAACTTTGGATATCATTCAAAACTTGACTGAACACGGTCCTGGACAACCTGATGTAGGTGACCCTGTTTGAGCGGGGAGATTGGACTAGATGATCTCCAGAGGTCCCTTACAACCGGCATGATTCTCTGAATCTATGATTCTATGCTGGGGGGAAAGAAAAACACAAAGCAAACAAAAAAAAAAAACACACAAAACCCCAACCGACTAAACAAAAAAAAAAACACTCCGAAACAAACGAGAAAAAAAAAAAAAGTTTAAGCTGTAAAATACTTTCATGTTTGATGATAAACCCAATGGAATGCTATGGCTATTTAAAGATACTGTTTATTACTTTATTAAATCTTACTCTATTAATATTCTTTTTGCTTCAAATGGCTAACTTTTCACCCACACTTCAAGTCCCTGTATGCTTAACCATGTAAATATATAGGAAGAAACACAGGAGTTAGATGGAAAATAATCCTGAAAATGTGCATTGTGTTAATGTATCTATAAGGTGGGAAAATATCTTATACTTGGACAGTAGGAAGTTATGCATTCTGTTAACATTGCCATCTCTACTGTTAACTTTTTATATCAACTTAAAGGACACCTGAAATCTGACAGTCTAGTTGCAGGATACTTAAAATGAAAGCATGAACTCAGTGTAATAAATAATATTTGACATAGAGGTATGGTGCATTGTTTGTTTCCTACTTTAGTACTGCATTTAAAAAGACTAAAAACTGCACAGGAGAGAAATTAAGCCCTGGGCATAATTTTTGTCAAAATGAAAAAAAAAAAAGTCGTCTCTAAAATACAACCACCAAAAAAAAAAAAAAAAAAGAATAATCCAAAAGCTTCAAGGTGCCTTTTCTACAGCTTTGTAAAAATCAAATAACTTCATCTAGTACTGTTATATATATAGTGTGCCAAGTCAATTAAATCGCTAATTGTCTGTTTTTGAGAAAAACAGATGGTGGGTAAAAATTTATTCACTTTCAAAAATTTTAGGCCCCATGCCTATTAGTTATAGGCTCATATTACCCAGTGAGGAGTTTAAGCCCAACATCTTTTTCAAACCACTTACTTTTCTTACCCCTTGTTTTTTAGGAGTATTTAAATCTGTGGGGTTTTGGTGTTTTTTGGTGTTTTTTTTCCCTAGAAGTATTTTTTTTCTATTTTCAAATGCTGTTGTAGGTTAGAAACAGTCATATAAAGATGTACTGTAGACATTGGAAGTTTGCTAGTTTTGATCTCTTCCAGAAGATTTTAAGGATTATTAATTTAATTAGCTTTTACATGGCCGTATTACTCAGCTGACTGGTGCCTGGAATTTATTTTTTTCCCCCCATGATTTCTACCGGGTTACTTTTAGTTCTTTTAAGTGTCTTTTGCAATAAACTAATAATAGCTATATTTAGCATACCTGGCAGGACATCTGAACCATAATTAAAATCAGTAAATTTGTCACGTGTTTAATATTTGAGGGTTTTGTTCTCTCTGCTCTCTGTTATAACCTTCTATGCCAGGACAGTATGTTTTTTCCTGCAGATGACCTATTGTTCATTCTTCTGATATTTTTTTTTTGATAGGTATGTCTGCTAAAGCAGAACACTCTGTTAGGCAAGTTCTGGAGTAAATATTATAATTTAAAATACTATTTTAATAAGACTAAAAAGCTGAAAATGTGCAAAGAATTGCTTTCCATCAGTGTGAAGCTGTGTGCAGATAAGCTATGGAGAGCCAACACAAATTTAGCTATCTTTTTTTTTTTTTGTCTCTGTGGTTAGCAAGCCAGAGCTAAGCTGAGCAAAACAATAATCATTCTTTAGTCTTCCTTCTTCCTTTAGCCTCCTATTACCAGTGAGCTCAAAATTACCAAAGAAACTTAACATCTCACCACACCTTGTCACTTTTCTATTTTCTTCATACCAGTAGAAACTAAGCAGAAACATCATGAAAGCATTTTGTCCTTCTTTTTTTTCCTTTTCACCCCATAAATATTTTCATTATAGGGCCAGACGTGTTCTAAAAATCCAGGGATTTCTCCACTTAAACATACTATGAAAAATGTTTCAAGTTGACATCTTTATTATAAAATATGGTGGTTTCGATAATATTTTTTAATTTGGCAAGTGTGAACAAAAGCCCAAGCTTGGTCAGTGTCTTTAAAAAGACCCAAAATGTCTGTACAAATAATGCTATTTTTTCCTAAAACCTTTGTGAGTAATACAAATTAATATTATCTAGGAAAATAGTTCTATATCAGTTTAATTCTCATTGGATTTATGCCTGTGGGTGTTTTGGCCATAAAATCAGCATTGCTTTCTCTGGTTTTCAATCTCTAATGCAGTCAAGATATACTACCTCTGTGCTAAGGAATTTATATATTGTCATCTGTGATGTGAATCAGATAATCAGTTTACAAAGAAGTGGTAATTTTTCCACTTTAATATTAGTTATGATGCCTCTAAAAATCCATGTTTATTGTAAACATGGAAAGTTTCTTGTTGTTTGCCAATGGATTTCATTGTTCTATTAATTTATTGTTCTGGAATGTTTCGAGTAAGGATCATTGCCAGACTTAAATATTCCTTCTTATAAAATTGTCATAGTTCTAGGGTATGGTAGAGTCTAACCCTGGACTGATTCACTGTGGGAAGCTCAAGAAGGTTATAAGGATTTTGGTACTGGGTTGTGATCCAAGCTGAAAGTAAAGATGAATCACAGGAACACAGGGTGATCTGGGCCCAGTGCAGCTGCAAATTTACAGTACTCCAGTCCCTCTCCTACCATTACTGAACTACTAGTAATATACTTGACATACTTGAGAAATGAATGTGGTTCAATAATGATAGGTTTTTTTGCTACAGAAACCTCATTTAATGAGCAGATTGCTTAGTGTATTCCAAGTAGAATTTTGCTTTGATCCAAGTGTGAGAAACACCGGCTCGCATTTTAGAATTTAAAGATGACAAAGTCACCGAAGCAAAGATTAAAAATTTATTATACGAAACAGTGCTGAATTGGGTGCACCAAAACCAGATGCATGTACAATCTTTCAACTTTTGTGTATTTATACCTTATCCCGGCCGCCTGAGTTTGTCTCTTCTCATTGCCTGAGAAGTCGGAGCTCACATTCTTCCCAACTGCCTGGCCTATCACAGGTTTAGTCTACACCTTTTTACCATATAAGGCACACACACACCTACCCTATGAAATCATTATCCTAAACACACCTTCAATTAGTTGATTACACTACACGTTATTTCACAGTCTTTGCTATCATCTACTTGGCAGATTTACTGTCCAAGACTGGTTTCTTTGGCTTTATTGATACTCCAGTATCCTCTGGGTTCCTGTGTTAAGGGCCATATTTGTTTGTCTCTCTTCACCTAGACAGAACATTTCTAATGATGAATCTCTCCCTTTATAGAATTGTTTGAGTTGAAACAGACCTTAAAGATCATCGAGTTCCAACCCCCCTGCCATGGGCAGGGACATCGGACATCTCCCACTACACCAGGTTGCTCAAAGCCCCATCCAGCCTGGCCTTGAACACCTCCAGGGATGGGGCATCCA
>JAOTQQ010000012.1:136254538-136272925 GCA_026546715.1 Gallinago undulata | reverse complement strand
TTATAAGGTCTCCCCAGAGCCTTCTCTTCTCCAGGCTGAACAACCCCAGCTCTCTCAGCCTGTCTTCATAGGAGAGGGGCTCCAGCCCTCTGATCATCCTCGTGGCCCTCCGCTGGACCCACTCCAACAGGTCCATGTCCTTCCTGAGTTGAGGACTCCAGAGCTGGACACTACTTCAGGTGGGTCTTATGGCTGCAGAGTAGAGGGGTAGAATCACCTCCCGAGACCTGCTGGCCACACTTCTCTTGATGCAGCCCAGGACATGGTTAGCTTTCTGGGCTGCCAGCATGCACTGCCAGCTCATGTTGAGTTTCTCATGCACAAGCACTCCCAAGTCCTTCTCCTCAGGGCTGTTTTCTAGCCATTCTCTGCCCAACCTGTATTTGTGCCTGGGATTGCCACATCCCAGGTGCAGGACTCTGCACTTGGCTTGGTTGAACTTCATGCAATTTGCACGAGCCTACCTCTCCAGCCTGTCCAGGTCCCTCTGGATAGCATCCCTTCCCTCCAGCATGTCAACTGCACCACTGAGCTTGGTGTAGTCAGCAGACTTGCTGAGGGTGCACTCTATCCCACTGTCCATGTCATCGACAAAGATGTTAAATAGTACTGGTCCCAGTACCGATCCCTGAGGAATGCCACTTGTTACTGGCTGCCACTTGGACATTAAGTGGAGGCCAGATAACGCTCTGTGAACAAGGATCCCTTGAAAGACCAAGGGTGTTTGTGGGGATTAATTGGGTACAATTTATTAGACTCTACTATTACTAAGACTCCTTTGTTAGCACAGATACATTAACAAGAATATATCAATTAGCTGAAGCAAAACTTAGTTCATTTCCCACACAAGTTTCTTTTGTTCAACGAAACACGTTTGCATACAGTTTCAGTATGGGATAAGTTCTTAGAGCTTCAGCCACTTGATTAAAGGTGAAAGACCAGGTAACTGGTCTTTTGCATTTTTTAGCTTCTTTACAGCTTTTTATGGCAACTTAGTTGTCTAAAGAATTTTTCTGTGAAAGGAAATGTCTAGTGTCAGATATTAAGTTTTCTAGAAATGATTGGTAGCAAGTGAAGAGCAGTGCGAAGTCAAACTCTTTATAAAGTAATGGAGTTGGTGTGAAAAAACAGATTTAGATGTTAAGCAGTTTCATAGGACTGTCATCTTCAGAAGCAGGGGCGGCATCCCATGGTAAAGCCTCTCTAAATCCTATTATGGATGCAGAATGGAAAATGTTAGAGACAAGGTGCATCATCAGTGAAAGACAGATCACAAATTGTTATACAGAGAAGTGTTTCATGTCCATCTATCTTGCAGAACTGAAATAATTTTCTGGGTGTTTTTAGTGAAATAAATTAAGTGTGGGTAAAGTCCCATGAGATCTCATCTGAAATGATCCAAGAATAAATGTCACTCTTAAGACTTCTAATTTTTTATGCTTTCTACTATTATTTGATTTTTATTACTTTGCTACTTTTAAGCACCACTTAAAGCACTACTTTAGGTACTGTTAGTGGGCTGATTATTGATGAAGTGAATCCCTATATTTCTTGCTAAGTGGTTCCAAATCTTATTGGAAATTCCACTGTCATTTGTATTAGTTGGACCTTTATGGTGAAAGTTTAGCCTTTTCAATACTGCCATCATAAGTTTGTCACATTTATAAATTAAAATAAGTGTGCAGGAATATACTTTAGTCAGTGAGATTTGTTGAATGTGCTTTTGAGCAACTAGCACCTACTAGAATTTACCTGATTTTTATTTTGTCTCTAATGCCTATCAATCTTTAAATAGGCAAAACAGTTTCCAGCTACAGAACTCAGACTCCCAACTTTGATTCCTCTCTGCCTGCGGAGGTTCCCTTGAACAAAGGACATTTCTTTTACCAACTTGATGAAAATATAGGACTTGTTAAACATGTTTCTTTGTTTCTGTCTTCATGTAGGAAGCAAAACTATGTCTTGGCAAAATTTGTAAGTGACATTGAGGACCAACTTATAGCAATATTATATCTTTCCTTCCATCCATCTTTCATTTTATATTTCTTTAGTTCATTTTCAAAATACCTTTAGGTGATAGTGGACATATTTTGTGGGTGGGTATGGTGTGGTTTTGGGTGTGTTGGTTTCTTTTTTCTTTGTTTTGGTTTGGTTTTTTGGTTTTTTGGTTTTGTGGTTGGACTCAATGATCTCGAAGGTCCCTTCCAACTATGAATATTCTGTGATATAGATGTTATCTTGTAAATCTCTCAGCCCATAGCAAGCACAATTTACATTAAGTCTCTTGAATCACTGAATTCAATGTGACTTAGGAATCCCAGTTTAATTTGTATACCTAGCAAATGTAGGGAGGTGTCATTAAATAAAACTTACTCTAATAGAATATAATGAAGCATAACTTTAGTGCAATATTTTTATTTAGCAGTGACATTTTCTGACTGGTTTTAAGTCTGGTATTTTGGTTTAGACTGTTGATGTGCATGTGTTTGTATCCATTAGAAACTGTGCATGTATTTAAAAGAGTTAAATGCATTTAAAAGAGTTCCAAGGCATGTAAGGGAGTCTAACTTATCTGAATTTAAATGTCTTTCTGGGTGGTCATGAGAGGAATAGTTTTGTTCAGAAGGTGAAGAAGAAGACACGCTAGTTCTTGAAATTAATTGTTTAATATGTTTTTCCCTACTTTGTCATTGTGAAAGTTCTCTGCTTTATTGTCTTTGCCATGACTGTGGTAGACGTTAGTGGACTGACCTTGAAGTTACAGAAATGCTTTAGAGCTGACTATGTCTTTTTTTTATTATTTTTTAGGATCCCTAACTACATTTCCAACTGATTTTTCTGTTATATGGCATGACCTCTTTCAAAAATTAGGCACATGATTTTGATTTAGTTTTTGTTTTGAAAAATGCATAATCCATGATTGTGCTTTTCTTCTAGAAAATGAAGATTTGTAGGCTGCATAATTTCCAAAGTACCTCACATGGGCTTCTTAAAAAGTGATCTCTTAATCTATTTAGCTTCCATGGAAAGAAGGAGAAATTAAGGAGTCTGGTGGGTCTTTGATAGGTGTTAGGCATGGTAGCAGTCTTGTCTGCTTACGTTTTTAGCAAAATTGGTGTGCTTTGAACAGAATGAATAACTGAATTCTGTCTATCATTGAAAAGTAAGAGTTATTTATTTTTAATCAGTCTGCATTCAAAAGGTACTCCACGAAGGGAGATTTCTGTCCTGTTGTAGTAAACTTTTTATACATTATTGAAGAGACTGCATATACAACATTATGCACATACACAATAAATATCACATTCATTTAAAAAATCTCAACAGCACAAGCTAAAGTTGTAATAAATATTCTGGCAGTAGCTTTGATATCTTTCTCCCCATAAACCATTAAAAAGTGTAATGTCTTAATTGCTAATAGTCTACCACATAACAAAATTCTAACTAGGAAGTCTAAGTGGACTTAACTGACCTATATTGAAAGCAAGACAAATTCTTCATTAAATAACTGTCATGAAGAAAACAACTACTTTTGAATGTAAGTGGGATTTGCTATGTGCTCATTCTCTTAAAATTTAGGTGTTTCTAAGATCACTTTTATCTCTCTCGTGACTTTTTAAAAAATACTTCTGTATAGAAACTTTAGCTCAAATGCAATTAATATTTTAAAATCTGTGTCCATAATTACAGCTTTGAGGTATTTGAAGTGACCTCTTTATTTTAGTGAAGAGCTTACTCATATACCCGGTAATATTTTAAAAGTCAGAGTTGTCTATGTAGGAAGGAAAGCATGAATCACAAAGCTGTTCAGTCTCTCAAGACTTGCACCTTATTTTGACACCTGGATGGATGGTGTTTGAGACAAGCACAGGTCCCAGTGGTCCTTTTCTACTGTGCCAGAATTAGGATTTATCCAGAAGCTGTTTAACATTAGATCACTGGTTCAGTCTGTGCTGCAGTAGTTCATTTTCAAAAACTATTAATGAAACATAGTATGATGGAGATGAAAATTTTATCTAAATAATACGTTGTATTTTTTCCTTTTGCTTAAGTTAGGTATGGAGTCGATTGAATTTGAGAACTGTGGGATGTGGCTTTTTTGGAGGACGGTCTTTTTGCCAAGTCAATTGTTCAAAAATTAGAAAGTGTCAGAATGTACATTACCCAGGAAAGCATAATTCAGCCTCTGTAAGCACATTCATTATCTGCAGTCTTTAATTACACAGTCACTCAGTATTTCCCTGAGGCTCCCTGCCTCATCCATTGCATGGGATGAACAGTGCCTGGGAAATGTTGCAGCTGTTTAATATTTTTTTATCTCATAATTCAAGTGTTGGCCTTTGCCTTATTTACTGCACACTCTTTAAAGCCTGCAATAAATATACAATAATTCTATATTGGTTTTAGCATTATATATATGATCTTAGTTTCTAATCATAACAAAGGTCAGAATGCTTTTTTCTACACCCTGAGATTAAAAAAACCAACAAAACACATTGCCATCCTGCTGTTGTATGTGAAGAAAACAGGATAAGGATAAATCCGAGCTTATTCATGAATTAGTGGCCAAACTACTGTTGGAACTTCTTACTCCGTGAAACTTGGGCTTTATTGCTGCTACCAGCCTGTGATTTTAAGGGGTCGTTGAACTGATGCATTGCATCTCTCATTTGCTTTCCTGGTATATCTGATTGCTTACACTTTTTACTTATCAGGTACCAAAATCTCAACCTAGACAATCCAGAAGTGACTCTTATATGGGAAGTGGCTAGATGTTAAAATTGTGGTTTTTCATTCTCTCCAGGTACATACGTTAATTGTTTTTACCTATCTAATGAGACCAGCATATAGAACACACCACAGACTACAACTACTTATATTCTTTTCATCATATTTTTAACTGAAGCAGCGTGGTCTTGCCTTCAGGTAGCTCAGCTGACGTTTTACTCATGTTATTTTTTCTTCCATGTTGACAGTATCTCAAAAATTGACATCTCAAGCTAATTTATAAACATAATCCAACTTTTTGCATTAAAGTAACAGACAGAAATAAAATAAAGTTCATCCAGTAAATACTGGTAGAACCAGTATTTGAGCAACTGCTATAAATACATTTACTCCATCAACATTTTTCCCCTCAATAACTCTGACTTCTTTGTTTTACAGATTTAACACCTGATTATCAATATATTAATCTTCCTGCCTAGCAATATTCCTTAGAGCCAAAGGAATTTTGCTTTCTGCATTTATGTGTATTACAGGTATCTGTTAGATTACCTGTATGCTTATTTCTCAGAATTAGTTTATAGCTACACAAAAAAGGACTAACACATTGTCCTAACCTTATTTCCACACGCTTAGCAGCTCATTAATTAGACATGTCAGATTGACTTGGGGGTTTGGGCAGGGGGAGGAATAGAATAGGGGAAAATTGCATTTAAAATTTAGTCATTTTTATCAAAGAAACAAAAGGTCCCTATGAAGAAAACCTTATTCAACATATTAGAGTAGACATAGTCATTGAATTCCGAGTCTTTCTTAAGCTGTCTGTGGTTGAAGTAAATGTGAATAAGTTCACCTCTTCAGAGCAAAAAAGGCCTGTACAAATTTCATTACTGCTATTTTACTGTCTCAGCTTTAATAGTTGGACCACAGCAAGCTGTGGAAGATTATTATTATTATTTTTATTTTCCCCTAAACTCTTTTCAGTTGCTTTTCCAAAACCTGCCTTGCCTCTGGTCTTAGACCATCAAAATACAATGTCATTACAATAAGATTATGTCCTTAAGATGTCTGCTTTTTTCTTAATGGCTTTCCTATCTGTTAGGTTTAGCTGTGATTGTGAACAACCGTATATCAATTCCTTCATTATTTCTCTTCTTATGCATTTAATGCTTTATTCACCATTTGTCAAAGGAATTCTTTTGCACTAAGGTTACTGACCACTGTAGAACTGAAATTTTTTGTGATAGCTCATATAAAGCAAGCAGCTTTATAAGATATTATAAGAGTGCAGGAGCAGGCAATTCCAAAGTGCTAGAAGCCCAGCAAGCAGGGCAGAAAGTTGGCTTGGATAAGCAGGGATCTTCTTCTAGAATTTAGGTGGGAAAAATAAAGTGTATGGATATTGACAGAAGGACAGGTGACACATGAAGACAACAGAGATGCTGTTTGTCACTGCAGGAAGAAAATTCATGTGGCCAAACCTCAATTAAAGTTCAAGCTGGCCAGCACTGTGAAGGATAAAAAAAAAAAGGGCTTTTAAAAATATGTTAATAGCAAAAGGAAGATTAGAGATACCATTAATCCATTATTTCATGAGGTTGCTTACCTCAGAAGTAGAGATATAGACAAAGCAGAGACATTTAATGCCCTCTTTGCTCCTTTTTTTAACACCAGTGATGGGCCCTGGGAATCCTAGAGTCCTGTTTTGAAAGACTGTGACTGGGGGGATGGTAAACTCTGGAAAGAAAAGGCAACTCAGAAATTGTTCAAGACTTGTTGCTCTAGCTGGATGCACACAGGTGTATGGGGCCCAATGGGATTCACCCCAGTGTCCTGAAAGAGTAGGCCAATGCTTTTGGAGCACCTCTCTCCACTGCTTTTCAACAGTCTTGGAAGTCTGGAGTGGTTCCAATTAACTGGAAGCTGGTAAATATTATTCCAATATTCAATAAGAGGAAGACCCTGGTAATGACAGACCTCTCCACCTCACTTCACTGCTGGGTAGAATTATGGAGAAGGTTCTTCTGGCACTAACCAAAAAACACTTGAGACACAATGCGGTCACCGGTCATAGCCAACATATGTTCATGAGGGAAAAGTCCTGCATAACTAACTTAATTTCCTTTTATGACAAGGTACCCTATCTAGTTGACCAAGGAAAGCCAGTAAATGTGGTTTATGATTTTAGCAAAGATTTTGATACTGTCTTTCACAGTATCCTTCTGGACAAAATGTCCAACATACAGCTAGATAAGTCCATAATATGTTGGATGAACAATTGGCTGACGGGTTGGGCTTAGACTTACAGTAAATGCGTTTACAACAGACAAATGTTTCACCTGTAGTTTTCGGGTGAAGCTCAATAAACATTGTCTAGAATTACACTGAAGCCCAATAATATTTTAAGTCCAAGAACCTTTATGTAAAAGTTTGATGACTTAAGGACTTCTAATAAACTTCCTTAAATATGTTGTAAAATCATAGTTTGGGTATCATACAGAATTGCTAAGAATGTGCATAAGGTGATAAGCAAAATATTTACCTAGCCTTGGAACTGTTATGTCATTTATGATTTAGTACATCATTTATGACTGACTATCAGATAATCACTTACCAGGATTACCAGTGATGTTTCTCCAGTATTGCTGCATGAGGCAGCCACCTAGCTTTCCCACTGAACCAATCATATTTTTCACTCAATATTTTTCTTTCTTGTTTGTTTTCCTCTAATCAGCTGTCATTTTCCTTGATGTGGTAGGTTAACCTTGGCTGGACATCAGGTGCCCACACAGCCATTCTGCCTCCTCAGCAGGACAGGGGAAAAAATAAGATGATAAACTTGTGGTTTGAGATAAAGGGAGTTTAATAAAGAAAAAAAAAAGGCTGTACGTGGAAGAAAAGGAAATAAACAAAGAAATTATTCCCTGCTTCCCATCAGCAGGCAGTGTCCAGCCACTTCCTGGGAACCAACATAGTGGTTGCTTCTTGCTTCAGAAGAGGAACGCCTTAATAATGAATGGTCCCCCCTCCTTTCTTGTAGCTTTTATTGCTGAGCATGATGTTCTATGGTATGGAATATCCCTTTGGTCAGTTTGGGTCAGCTGTCCTGGCCATGTCCCCTCCCAACTTATGGTCCACCCTCATCCTAGTGGCCTTTACGGGGGGCAAGAGGTGTTGGAGAGACAGCCATGATGCTGTGCGAGAGTTGCTCAGCAATAACCAAAACGTTGATTCAAGCCACACCACTTGATTCAACCAACACTATTCAAGCCACAAACACAAAGCACACACTATGAGAGCTGCTATAGGGAATGTTGATTCCATCCCAGCCAGACCCAATACACTTGACTACATCACTTACTATTTGTGCAGAGTGTCTGTCTTGCATTGTTTTCTCCTGAGATTTTTCCGAGGCAAAACTGGGAGTAGTCATTCTGCTGCACTAGGAAATAGCACTTGTCCCCAAGTTACATACTTAAATAATTTTCTTTGGAGTATGTGCATAAAAGTGATAGCTAAAAGAGGACTAAATTTCTTTCTAGAAAAGAGATGTTACAGGCAAAATTTTTGTTGCTCTGAAAAGCGCAAACTCATAAGCAAATTATTTCTGATGTGTGTCTTACAGAAAAGAAAAATGAAGTCTACTGCTGCTGGTTATCAATCACTGCAGGTGAAATTTAACTCAAGTTGTGGGTTTTTTTGAAAAAAGTAAAGAATTTTAGGATGTTCTTTGCAGTCTTGTAGCACTTAGTGAACATCACAGAAGCCCATCTGAAAAGTTGCTTGACAGCCTTTGTACTGCTTTAGGAAAACATTTGATTATTTTTATTTTACACTGTGCTCGGGATAGCTGCATAAAAATTTTAACCCGATATGCACACCTTTAATTTTAGCTTAGTGTTAACATTTTACTGCTTTAACTAAGAGAGTTATGCTGGCTGTCGGTGGCCTAACTGCATTGTTAATAAATTTTAAGGTTGGAAACAAATATTATTCACCTTTATTAATCATCTAGTACATTTTAAAACTAATCTCTGCCAGCTTAGAAATACTTCTTAACTCATGGATTTTTCCTAGTGGTAGAAGAAATTCCTAGGTGTAGTTTAACAAGAAGTCTCTGACGGTGTAGAACACCAAAGAAAATGTGTAGTGAATGTATTTCAAGCTGTCGTCTCTGAGTTTTGTTTTGTAAGCTTTCTTTCAAGTTTCTTGTGAGGTTTTCAGTCTCTGCATTAGCTCAAGAGTAGCATAGTGACATTCTGCTGGAACTCTGGTTCAGAAAAACTTTCAAGTTCTAAGGAGATTACCTTTGTTAGTTATCTAACAATGGGTTCTTTTGAAAACATTGCTTGGAAGAGTGGAACTGTACAAAAGCAGATGAGGTAGTGACAGAAATACTACTTCTGACCATTTATGGCAAGGTAATAATCAAGTATTGCATAATCAAATTGTCCTGCGGTGACGGTTAAAGTTTTCCCTAAATACTGACAGGGCAAAGGTGCAGTCTCTAGGTCTTGCATGAGACTGGAAAGCAAACAGCAATTTTTATCAGCTTCAAATTGACATCCAGCTTTGACAATGGCGGTAATTGCTGCATAATTGCTGTTTTGTTCTAAGACTTTTTTGATTTGTTCTGGCCCAGGTGTATTATATTTGCTGGCATATCACTTGGAATAATAAATCTATAATTATCTCAAACTACTTTGTTGGGAAAACTCATTATGTGCTCTCAGTGTTCCTGCACAAGGTGCTTAAGGTGTTTGAGATTGTTAGACCATCTTGTCAGGAAGTCACGCCATTTCCCTTAAATTGGAAACAGTAAACAAGCAGCTACAGTTGCTCTCCTGAATCCACTTGTGATAGTTATCACTACTTCTACATCATCTGAGCTTCTAAGATAACAGATTTCCAAATAGCACTCAGCTTCACTTTTTCACTTCATGACCTATATTTAATGTCATAGGTAAATGAAAATGGTAATAGGGAGATTAGAGTAATTTTTCTGGCCACCAGGCTATTCACGCTGTCATGTGCTTGAATTCTTCTAACTGGGCTGTCATGTGATGTATGCGCAATTTGAATAAAAGTTATTGCATCCTTAAATGCTTAGTAACTCTAGATGCAACGTTTTCTCATTATTGTTCCTGTGGATTGAAGGAAGAACGAGCCCAGGCACATAGTCAGAACTACTAGTATTCACATTGTAGTAATACAGTGACTTACCTGATTCCACCCAAAAGTGAATATTCCTCTTCTTCAGCTTTGTCTGTAATATTGATGATATCAACTCTTGGAAGATTCAGGGTTTTTAATATTGTACTCTCTAATGCTTTTTAAAGGTACATGACAGCTGTAAAATCAAGTAGTGTAGCAACAGTGTCATAAGTATCCTAGCATCTTGATTTTTGTGAACATGTTTTTTATGAGTGAATTTCATAAGTACAAAACTGAAGTCTCTTGTAACGCTTTTAGTAATTTTGGAATTATAGTCTTATTGCCTGCTTGTGTGCTTGAAGGGGAAAACACCTCTGCTGAATACAGAGGTATCCAATATACATAGCACAGAACTCATCAGGTATGGAATTACTGTCTCTGCATTGTTATTTTAAGGCACCTTCTGTTTCAGAATACAATATATTCAGGTAGTCTAAGTTGTCTTTCTGAAATAGCAGAATGTGTTCTATGACAAGATGTATGCAGATGAGGTATTTGAGACTCATTCTGTCTATATACAAGCAATAAAACATAGCCATGCTTATTTCTTAGATTGGAAGTTATGACATATTTTATCAAACTACCTCTGCTTTTCATCAGTACTTATACTGGACTTTTTTTTACAATAAATTTTACTAATTTATACTGCATTGAGTGGATGGCAATGGCAGCACAGTTTTCACTATTTACACAGTTATGTCTATGCTTCTTTAATTTAAAACTTTATTTTTTTGTTTTCCTTGCTGTAAGTTTCCATGCCCAGCTTTGTAAACCCCATTTATAGTAATAGCTTCCTGAGTTGAATCCAGTTTGCTTTTTGTTATAAATCAGGATTATAAATTCTGTTTCTGCTGTTATTAGTTTATCCTTACTAGCAGTGCTCCTAGTCCTTCATAATGTGGTGTCTGTGTGAGCGCTTGAGAAAATGGATTGGAATGGACTGTTTCAGTTGGAAGGGACCTGCAATGACCATCTAGTTCAGCTGCCTGACCAATTCAAGGCTGACCAAATTAAAACATGTTACTAAGGTCAGCGTCCAAATGCCTCTTAAACACTGACAGGCTTGAGGGTCAGCACCTTTAGTCCAAGACACAATTTGTGTATATTCAGCTTAAATATTCCATAAGTTGACTCCTTGTAATTTAATATGCCATAGGCCTATACTCATTTGTGATTCATTTAGAACAAAAGGTCTGCTGCTTTTTCAACTAACATTAATGCTGTGGAAATTGACAGAATTTATAACTCATACATTAGGTGTGCAATAGTTCTTTAATTCCAGGAGTAGAGTCTCATATTTATCACAAGCAGCAAGTGTAATAATATACAGAATGGCTATTTGTTCAAAGGAGCCATATAACAGAAAGTGTTGTCTTCTCTTGAACAGCCCCTGGATCCTAATTTCAAATCTATTATTTCCACTCTATTTTTTTCCTCTATTATACAAGTTATAAAAGTATAAATTTACACAAGTATAAAAATAAATTATTGGCTTAACTGGTCTTGGTAAGAACTATAATGGTGGATTCAGCTTTAGCAGAGATATCTTCATGCCATATTTACAGTATAGAGAGTGTAGAAAATGTATTATTTCTCTAAATTTTGTAGGCAGAAAAGAGCAGTAGGTAATATCTAGACAAAACATTCACTCAGGGTCAGCATGATAACTTCTGGTCAACTATAAAAGAAAGTTGGAATATAACTTGATAATTAGCACTTCTGTGCATCACTAAGGCAGTTGAAAAGCTCTATCTAGTAAGCAAAATTAAGTAACATGAGCAGGGATTTGGACCAAAGGACAGTAAGAAGTCCCTTCTTACATACAACAGAGACTTAGAGTGGTTTAACTTGCATGTGATTTTTGTACTTTAAGCATCATATGTCTCTAAGATGTCTGAACAGTATTTCCTAAATTGTATGACCTTAATTTTCTATTTTCTTCTCATATTTAATGAAAATGTCATTAATACAGATGATAAAAAATGAGATCTATGTATTAAAACTCAGACAAAGGCATGGTATTGTGTATCAGTGCAAACTGAAAGGCTAATGAGTGGTTTTAATCAGCTCCTGAAAATGTTTTGAATCTGTCTGAAAGAGTGCTCTTGTCTTCTGTGATCTTAATTTATCTTGTATTTCTATATTAATAAATATTATAATTATGTATGTTCGAAGTTGGATGAACTGCCAGTAAGGGTCAGTACAGGGAGGCGGTGAGGCAGAACACGAGAGGGGAAGACTACAGGAAGAATAACTGATGTGCTCTATACTTCGTTAGGTGGTTATGTTCAGTGGCCTGTAGTTAATCTAGACCATATAGTTCAAAAAGGCATTGAATCATCAGTTAGATATCCTTATAATTCAGAAGCCATACGTTTTGTTCCAGTCATGATTAGTTATCTTAATCTGTAAAATATTTGGTATTAAATTTAATGTACACAGAACTTGGAATTTTATACCTTTTTTTTTCATGGTCTTTAGATATTTCTAAGTCTTTCTCATGTTCAGCTACACACTAAAAGTGGATCACTTAGGCATTTTATGGAGTGAGGTTTACTTTGATATATAGACATCTCTCAAATACTTAAATATTTCAAAGAGCGCATTACTTCATAGTGCTGAACTTGCTGGTATTTTACATAGTGGGGAAGTATCTTTCTTAATCTTCTCCCATCCACATGCAAATAATCTTTTCTCTCTAGTTCATATATTTTAACCATAATAGAGAGTGAAACAACAAAGCATATTATAGGTGAAGTTAATGCATTAGTTTGATTCAACTTAGTTTCCTAGGTAAGATAAGACCTAATTTAATTATTCTTTATTTTACCATTTAGAAACTCTGAGATTTAACTGTTTGAGTTGAAATTATTTGTACTCAATGGCTGTCTCACTTAAAGTGCTTATGGGCAAATTGAAGCAAAACTCTTCAGCAGCTTTGAAAAACATAGCTTTGGAAAAATACATCATTTTGTAGCCATTAAAAATGATCTGGCAACCTTTTGGATAAGTTCTAGCATTCTTGCACATTGGATCAGTGACCTGAAATTTGGCAAGGGGATGAGTATCTAACCAGATTCAGCTTGTAATATCCCAATTTGCATAGGTTTACTCTCTTGTTTAAGAGGATTTAGATTATAAAAACTAAAATCTTTGAGGGCTTAGTCCAAGCTGTTAATCAGAGCTTCTAGCAATACTTCTCTTTCTTATTTTCTTTTTTGGGGGGTCAGAGGTGAGAGTGCTTTCTGACTTGAAAAAAATCTACATTCAACAGATGAATCTAGATGAAAATTAAATGCAACTCTGTGGTGGATAACTTTAGTTGGCTTCCGTATTTCCACCAAGCTGCTCTCACTCCCACTCCTCAGCAAGACATGGGAAGAAAATAAGAGGAAAAAGCTGGTGGGTTGAGATAAGGACAGGGAGACCACTCATCAGTTATCATCACAGACAAAACAGACTCGACTAGGGGAAGATTAACCTAATTTTTTTTCAAATTAGAATTAAAGTAGGATGGTGAGAAATAAAAGCAAAACTAAATACAATCCTCCACCCCTTCTTCTTCCCATGCTCAACTTCACTCCTTCATTCTCAAGACATGTACCTTCTCCCAAAGAGCATAGGTGAATGGGGAATGGAGACTGTGGTCAGTTAATAAGATTTCCTCTCCGCCACTCTTTCCTCTTCATGCTTTTCTCCTGTTCCACTGTGGGTTTTTTCCCACAGTCTACAATTCTTCAAAAACTGTTCTTGCATGGGTCCTTTCCATGTGGTGTAGTCCTTCCGGAATGGACTGTTCCAGTGTGGGTCCCCCATTGGCCAAAGGTCCTCCCAATAAACCTGCTCCATTGTGGGCTCCTCTTCTTTTGGCCACAGGTCCTGCCAGGACCTTGCTCCCTGCATGGGTTTTCCATGGGCTGCAGCTTTTTTCAGGCATATCTACTTGGTGCAATGTAGGGTCCTCTCTGGGCTGCAGTGTGAATATCTGCTGCAGGGGTCAACCTTCTCCGCAGACTGCAGTAGAATCTCTGCTCTGACACCTGGAGCACCTGCTCCCCTTCCTTCACTGACCTTCATATCTGCAGGGCTGTTTCTTTCACATTTTTATTGCTCACAGCTGTTTTGCAGCATTTTTTTACTCTTTCTTAAATATGTTGTCACAGATGCACCACCAGCATTGCTGATGAGCTCAGCTTTGGCCAGCAGCAGGTCCTTCTTGGAGCTGGCTATGTTCAACATGGAGCCCTCTTCTCACAGAGGTCACAACTGCAGATCCTCAGCTTCCAAAACTTTGATCTCTAAAACCAATACAAATTCACTATATGATTTTTAAAGGAGAAAATCCTTCTCTGTCTTTTTAGAGTGAATCTGGTAATTGTCCGTCTTGTGTTTGTTTGGGCAAAAGTGCTATTTGTTCTGAGGGTTTTTTTTTTGTTTTGGTTTTCTTTTTATCCTGCTCGAATTTCCTTTTGGAAGCATATGGTTGCCTTGTGCCATAAGGGAATAACTGACCAAACTAGAGAGGAGCAGGATGAGGGATCATGGGACCAGAAGCCTGGGCAAGAAAGCAAACCGTGTAGACAGTGTAAAGCCACCTGAAGCCAAAGCTCTGTGTAGAAATAGAGAGGCCTCTCTGAAATAGCAGTGGAATGGAAGAGATTTACCATGTACCACTTTACCACAAATATGTGAGTTAAACCCCGCATAGATAATGTGTGATGAATAAATAATTTTGACATGGTAGCAATAGTAATACACCATATTATAGTATCATTTGTCATAACATAGTATAATAGTGGCTACAGTGAGGAGTTTAAGTCACAGATGCAGACAGCAGGATTTTGTTGGTATAGGACCCCTCCTGCCCCCAATAGACAGATATCTTGCCAAAGTGTGCATACCCTCTGAGAAAATGTTGACAGACAATAGAGAGATGCAGCTAGTTGATATTAAGGAAAAAAAATCTCTATATATTATAATTGTCCATCTCTTGCCGCATAATTCATGTTGTCTAATTCTAGTTGAGAAGTTCAGGGTGTTCCATTGTTTCTCATAACTACTCTTTTTAGATTATTTTCTAATCCTTAAAGGACCATATTCTCAACAGCTTCAGTCTCTCTATGGTGATTAACAGCATGCTTATATTTTTCTCATTGATGTCAAATTATTTGGTCTGTGGAAGAAAACCATTCTTATTTTAAAATGAGAAAAAACCCATCCACTGAAGTAAAGAGTATTCAGACACAGAAACTGTAGAATTTATATAACTGCTAATAAATGGGCTTTAGGCTTAATGCTCTCTTAAAAAATATTTCAGATGTTTCTGCATACGATGACTACCTATTCAGATTATTTCCTTTTGACAGGCCAAGCAGTAGCTGGTAGTCTAAGGTATATTCTGTGTATTCCCATTGGAATTGTTTGTGTAAAGGATTGAAGACTTGTATGTGATTCCTTGGTATTATTTCTCCATTTATTCTTTCTTGCTAGTGCCTAGTTTCTACAGTTCCATAAAGAAAGCTAGCAGCATAGTTGTCTGCTATGAAAAGTTATATTAAGGGAGAGCTGCTGAAATTCATAGCTGTTTTCTCTCTCTAACAACTTTATTTTTTGAGGCAAAACTATGTGATACAGAACTCCAGAATATGGAATTGTATTTCAACTTTTAAAATAAAAACTTGGATAGTTGCATGAAACTTTCTGCAAATTATCCAGTGGTCCATCTTTAGTCCAGATAAATTCAGGTACATTCAGGAAAAATTGTCAGGAATTAGTTAACTATGCCCAAATACAGTTCCTCAAGGCTGAGAGTAAATGTAACATACCTACTTTCTGCCCATTCTCTAGATTCTTGATCGAGGAAAATTAAATGAAGAAGAAAGGTGTGGTTGATTCAAAGCTGTAGTGGCTGGGGAGCAAAGAGGATTGAGTAGGCAAAGAGGCATCTAAAGGTGTGTATACACACTGCAGCTTCAGAAGAACATAGTGGGAGTATAAAGCATGCCTCCCCTGGCAT
This sequence comes from Gallinago undulata, assembly GCA_026546715.1. Lineage (NCBI taxonomy): Eukaryota > Metazoa > Chordata > Aves > Charadriiformes > Scolopacidae > Gallinago > Gallinago undulata. The sequence goes on along the minus strand of JAOTQQ010000012.1, from coordinate 136,256,970 downwards.
GTATCTTCTTTTCACATCAAAATTATACTGAAACAAAACAAGTGTTATTGCAATAAGGCTGAAGGATGAGGGCCATACTGGTATGGCTTTAGGGAATAAAGTCATGCAGGAAGCAGAAATTTCTTGAGCAGAACATAGATGGAAAACAAACTGCTGCTGATTATCACAACTTTAAGTGAAATTTTATCAAATTATAAAATACCAACTGTTTTTTGCAAGCAAATTGGAATTTATTCTAAATATTTCTGTTTACAGTTTTCACTGAAACTAGACTTAGTGCCCCAGCTGTTTAACTTGGTGCACTTTTTATCATTCTAAAGAGCTTTTAACTAAAGTGAATAATGGGAGATGCCAGCAAGGTAGTACCTGGTAGAATGTTACAGAAAAGACATTTAAAAACTTAGCAAATGGTTTTGTGCTACGAGATTTTTTAAATTATCCCAAATACTGGTGTCTGTAAATTTTAATGTTTTAAAGGTTTGTGCAAACAAATATCATCCTGAATGAAATTCTAAAAACAATTCCATAAAGGTAAGAAGGATATAATTTAACATTGAGTGTATTTGAGCATTTTCATTTCTTTCTTGAACCAGTGCTGTTATTTAAGTTTGTATGTACTATTATCTTTTTTTTTTTCCAAAATACACATGAACCCCAGCTTTTGAGAACGTTTATATGAATGAGAAGTCCGTTTATATGAATGAGAAGTTTCATGGTGATATTAAGCTGTTTGCATCGACAGAGTTCTACAGAACAGTTCATTTTCTAAACCTAAATTAATAGAGTAACCTATTTTATTTGAGGGACAGTTATTATACAAAGCCCCACAGGGCTCATTCATTAGCTGGGCCAGCTTATTGCTAGCTGACTAGCAAATAACTCAACTTTAAAAGACAGAATGTGATGCTGAATAAGAAAAGAAAGAAGTATGTATATCCATAAAGTTTTTAAGTACCTAAAATATATAATAACACATTATTATGAAATATTTTGTGTTTATAGGAAAAAATAGGTAAATTTATAATAAAAGCCATGGAGATATAGCTGCTGTCATTCTCTAACAATGGAGAATGGCTGTAACTAGTTTTTTACTTATCCTAGAAACATTAAGCACTTGTGATACACATAAAATGTTAATTTCAATAGTGGCTAACATTTTTTGACCCCTGTATTCACAGAGGAACCTCATCTGATCTTTCTCTAAGTGACTTTGAAGTCATTACCCTCACTCAATTAATTATGCTTTTTTTCTTTGCGAAGTGCTCACATTCTGTCTCGTCCCTTCATGTGATCAGGAAATGAAAAGTGCCTTGACATTTGGCACAATTCAGCAAGGGTGCAAAAGTTATCATCTCATCTCCTACATCTGCTTCTCTTATAGATTTCCCCTTCACCACCACCACCACCACCACCATATAATTTAATTATTTGACTCTATACCCTTGGATAGGAGTTTTCCATAACACATTATACACTAAACTTCTTGTGAATTCATACAGGGACAAGACCTGACTATGCATAAATCATCATCCTCCTCTACTTCCCTGCCTTTGCATATGAGTTTCTTCTGTAAAGGAACCCAGGAGCACAAAGAAGGTGTTTGCAACACCCTCTGATGAGTCTCTCACCTGGGGCAGTGAAGCACAACTGGAGGTTCTGTGGGAGTGTACCTTCTCATAGCTTTGATACGGACATTGTCCCAGCCTGTTTGTATTTGACCTCAATGCAAGATTCATTCCCTACTTTCACATTTGCTATTTGCTAGAAAAAATAGGTACACCACACTTGAGGGCAAGTATCTCTTTCCTATATTTCAGGAAAACAAGCAAACAACCAAATCCAAACCAAAACAAACATAAAACCTATTGTGGTCAGAATTGAGGCTAAATAAATCACACTAATTGTTCTGGATAGAAATAGAGGTTAAGGTGGAAATTCTTTTTATATATCTGGAATTCCAAAGATATGAAGTTTGTAGATAAAAATCTGATAGAATGAAGCAAGAATATTGAGAACCCTTAAAATATAATTGAAAATCACAAGACACTAGGCTCTTTGTTCTTTTGGAAATGATCTTCCATCCTTTATTTATAAAAATACTCATGATTTAACAGTAATACTTAATAGACAAAATTATTTCCTTCATTTGAAGATACATATAAACATAGTAATATTTAGGAAAAGGTACCATCTGTTAGGTCATTCAAGTTGCTTTCTGTTTTCTTTACTGATCATAGCTGTATCTGATTCTATTGCATGTAAATGTGACTAAACCTCCAGTCTTTTCCCCCAGGAGCTGCTAAATGTAGTCTAAGATCTTGCTGAAATTGGTTCATAGCTTTGTCTCCTCCTCATAGCACCTCTGCTATGAGGACAGGCTGAGGGAGCTGGGGTTGTTCAGCATGGAGAAGAGGAGGCTCCGGGGAGATCTA
>JAOTQQ010000012.1:136192649-136254438 GCA_026546715.1 Gallinago undulata | reverse complement strand
TGTGACTGCAGGGGGGTCGGACTAGATGGCCTTTGGAGGTCCCTTCCGGCCCAGATGATTCTATGATTCTATGATATCTTTAAGATTATTTTTCTTGAATATAAATATTATGAAGTCATATGGCATAGTAAATTGCTTGTATTATTTAACATCCCACTCAACACTAGGAAATATATGTTCTTGATTAATAAGTTATTAATTTTTATTTTCCTGCTTGCTGCTATTTGAGTGCTTTTTCTCCTTATGATTTAGGTTATAATGTTCAAGATAAGATAAATGATTATACTATTGCTGGTTCCTTGTGCTTTGTGAGGAAAAGTTGTACAAATATATAATGGCATCTTTTCCTAGCTCTTTGAATAAGCAAGACCTGCAGTGGCGACACTATCAAGGCAATTTCACAACCAAATTAGATATGTAATATTTACAGTAATGTACATATAAATTATGCTTACCTTCATGTCTCATAGTGGGATTATACAGATTTTTCTCCATTGTCTTGCAAAATGCCAGTGTGTCAATGTATGTTAGTGAATGTTTGTAACTTTTGACATAGCGTATTCAAATATCAAACAACTAGCTTTGTTCTTTTTGAATTACATACTAAAACTCTCTCTCTTTGAATTGCATACTAAAATTCTCTTCTTTAGTTAATCCAGTATGCTTTGTTGCAAAAAATAGGAGGTAATGAATTCAAATTTTTTACTAATGGGAAAAAAATAGTCTAGTTGTCTGACATATTTCTGTTGATATGGTCAGTGAAACAAAAAATGGTCATTATTCTAAATTGCTGTTAAAGTTAAGAGGGATTGATCTTTGCCAGGTATTTCTGTTAAGTACAATAGATTTTGAATCTCTGATGAAATGATGGTAAGTCTTCAGTATTGTACTTTTCCACTGTGTGCCAGTGATCTCTTTCTTTTCAAAATTGTTTTCCCTTATAAGAATGACATTCTTATCTTTTATTTTCCTTTGAGTTATAGATGGGAAATAATAGACAAGTTACCTCTTCAAGACCTAACTCCAGTGCCACTGTGTCAAAATGTATTTGTGTCATAAGAGACCATTTATTTTCCCCAAGGCCCACTTAGTCACCTCCAGAAAGTGCCTGTCCTTCACAAAGACAAAGGATAAGAGAAAAAGAACTTTCCTATCTTTGTATCCCTATACTGATACTTTGGGCTCTCCCTGCAGTGCATCACTGATCGGAAATTTACAGAAATATTCAGTGAGATACACAAAAATAACAAAAGGATAATTAAAACAAAAATGAGATACCTTAATTTTTCCTCCTGTTTTTCTTTTATTTTTTTTCCTATAATTTGATATGTTTTCTAGATATTTTTTGTTAATATTTAGATATTTATTGTTAGAAAGTATGTTGGCAGTTATAAGCTCCATTCAGGGCACTGCAATCACAAACATTAATTTTGTATGACCAAGTTTCCAAAATAATGAGTATCCTAAATAGTCTCAAAAGGAGTTAGTCTTTAAAAAGTGAGATTTAACATCACCAGAAATCATGTCTCCTTTTATTGTTAATGCCCTTCTATGTGAAAAAATTTCTGAAATCAAAAGTGGATTTATTTTTTTTTTCCTTCTCAGAAGCCTTGAACACCAAAAAAAATGTGTCTAATTCGTTATTAACACATTTAACAAACTGTATTTATGCTTAGAAGTGCTTCTCTTTTTCTTTGTAGTCTTATATAAGAAAAGAAAGGGCTATCTAACAGAAATATTAGCATAAGTGCATTTTTTTCTTAGGTACAAGTAGCAATACTTATTTTTTGCATCAGATCTATAAGAAGTCAGTGTTAGCGACCACAGGAAAAGAAAAATCCATCCTAACAACCTCTTATGTAGCTAACATTAACTGCAAATCTCAAAAAGGAGAATAAATCATAAAAGAGAACATAAAATGTAAAGATACAAAGTAATCAAAATATAAAATAAAATTAAAAAATAAAACTTGCTTAAGCAATAAGATTACTTTTGACTTTTCAAAGGTAGTGATCATGTATAGCAAACTTCTTCCAAATGCTTGTGCTGTGCAATATCCTGTAGAAATAGTGTTTCCACTAAAATATACTCTATAACAACTTCTTCTGTGAATTGCAACTTTGTTACACATGTGCATTATATGAAAGAAAGTATTATAATTAGTGACATTTTTAGTCATACTAAAACAAAGTAGGGGACTCTTACGTGCAGCTTTGTTGATAGGAATTCTAGCTATGTTCTAGGAGGGTAGCCCATAATTTTTAGTTCTCTTCACTATTTGATGATTGAGTTGTTTGAAAACTTACTGTTTCTTTTGTTAAACTTAACCAACCATAAAATGATTTTAATTTATCATAAATGAATTATTTACAATGAGGGACTAGTAGTTTATCAAGAAATAATACTTTGTCAGGCTTTTAACATAACTTCTTAGGCATTGTTGAAGCAAATATGCAATGCAGGGAAGCTGAAACAAGAATGCTAGAGCTAGCTGTAAAAAACATGAATACCATTTGCCCCGTTAGTGATTTTAAAGAAAGATGAAGTGGTGATCTTTCCTAAAACTGTATTATTTAAAATGTGATTATCTGAAAAAAGCTCAGTAAGCAGTTTTTCTTGCCTTTTTTAAAGGAAGTTTGTTGACATTCTTTAAACAAATCTAAAAGCTATTTGTACATCAGTCCAAAACCAATGCCAAAACCTATCATTTCTGCTTCTAAGGAGAACTAAGTAATGACAAAAATCTTCTGTTTCAAACTCAGAAAAGAACTGATGCTGACATGAAATTTGCAGAGTATAGAAGTGGTGTAAGCAAGATGTGTAGGAAAGATTAAAGTAATAAAGGAAAAATTTGCTATAAATGTAAATTAACATGAATGGAGTTTATTGATTTAAAACTGTCATTCAAATAACATCTTGTTCAACTTAATTCCATTTATGAAAGCAAACGAATTACAACTCTATGGATGTAGTCTCTCAAATACAGCAATCACATAGCAAAAAGGAAAATAGTAAGGGTTTTTTTTTCCAACTAATTCCTATCAATAATTTTACACTGCCTAAGAATATTTTGAATTCAGAATCAGTTCCTTTAAGTCTTCCTAAGAAGGATGTTTCTTAGAAGACAAGGTGAGCAGGCTTGTATAAGCTTTGCTCAGTTATATATTTTTTTAAATTTGACAAAAAGCATGGAAACTCTATTTAGGATAAAATAATAATTAGAGAAAGCCATTGTTCCGCTAGGTACATCAGAATCATAGCCCTGAAAAAGAATAAATATAAGTAGGCATGAATACATTTACTGTCTAGCATATATTCTATGAGAAAACTACATTAAGTTACTTTATGTAATCACTTGTTGGAGAACTACTTTATAGAATACATTTGTTTTCCCAAGTGAAATATGAAGCAAATTAGGCACTTAGAATATTATCAGTCTACCAGGAGAGCCTAGGAGAACTTTTTATTTCCTCAGTAGTTAAAGACTGAGTAGTTCTGTGGGTGTGACGTTAACAGTCTCATCAAAGTTGAAGATGGGAGGAGTGAGTTTGTGTCTTCTTTAGGGTATCTTACATTGTTTCTTCTGGACAGCTTTAACTTTTATTGGAGGTCTGTGTTCTGAAGAGATTTTGAACTTTTTTTTAATCTTTTTTTAAAATTATGAATTATATTATGCTTTTCCTAGATCTGTATGAACAAATAAATACAAATAATACAAGTGAAGCAGTAAGAAATCTTGCTGTTTGTTACGCTTTTTGGTAGATGGTTTTGGTTTGGTGGTTTTGATTTTGCTTTAATCAAAAAGAACAATAAAAACTTTCAAATCTCTGTGAAGTAATCTTCAGCTCTTTTTCACTTTCTTGTTGAAATGGAATGTTCTTTATTTGATTTTAATCACATTTCAATTGTATTCAGAGCATTAATAGCTGAAAGCTTTGAGAAATGAGTTTTATGCTGCTGTGGGTTTTTTGGGTTTTTTTGTTTGGTTGTGTTTTTTTGCCTCATTGGTTGGACTAGATAATCTTAAAAGGTCTCTTCCAACCTAGGTGATTCTGTGATTCTGTGAAAATACAACCCTGGAAAAATTATTTGAGTTAATATGGAACACTTGCTGTTTGTTTCTTTTTTTCCACACAGTCAAACTACAGATATGGAAACATTAAAAAGTAGCAGCAAGACCTTCAAAGGGAAATTTTCAAACTATCAATTAGGGATATTTGTTGCTATTATTATTAGGAATGATAAACTAATTTCTGTCCCTTTTATAGTTAGGATGTCTCATGAAAGAAGTTTGTGATAGTTGGGATAGACAGGGAAAAAATATTTTGTATTGAATTTCCATTACCTATGTACCTTATTTCTTGTATTTGTAGATGATGAATGCATTCCTAAGTTTCATATCTATAGCATAACATTTTCTTTAAAATGACAGACTGCATTAAAGGGTGCTAAGAGAGGTGATGAATCTCCTTGCAAGGCCACTTTCCGTCATCTTTGATAGTTTGTCAAGATTAGGAGAGACCCCCAAAGACTGGAAAATAGTTGCATGATCTTCAACAAAAGACAAAACCTTGACCTGTGCAACTGCAGGCTGGCCTTTATTTCAGTTCCTCAGCAAATCACAGATCAAGTCCTCTTGAAAGCCATTTCCTGGCATGTGATGAAGTGGATTTGGAACAGCTAGCAAGAGTCTATCAAGGGTAAATCACACCTGACTGAGATGATTGCTTTTTTATAATAAATCTCTAGATCGCTGGACAAGAGGAGAGCAGTGGACATTGCCTACCTCAACCTTATCAGGATTCTTCTCTCTGTCCATTCATCCAGAGTTGGCATATGAATATAATGTCCTGACTCGGATGCAAGAATATTGTAGGAGATAATCAATAGGTGAAAAAAAAAAAAAAAGAAAACAAAAAAAAACATATAAAAAAAAAAAAAAACAAAACCACCCCCATAAAAAATAGGTTGGATGATAGGACAGAGGGCAGTGATTAATGGATCATACTGCGCCAGAAGGACCAAGAAGAGTACCAGAGGAGTCTACTCTGGGAGATTCCATTTTGTCATTGACTGTGAAAAGGCTATGAAGGGCACTGTTATCAGGTTTACAGATGACATCATATTTGACTGTTCTCCCAATTTACTCAAGAACAGTGCTGATATCCAGAGGCACCTGTACAGGCCAGAGGAATGGGCCTACAAGAGCTCTGTGAAGCAAAGGGAATTTGCTATGTCCTGTACCTGGGAATTGACAACTCCTGCACACAGTAGAGGCTGGGGAGTGGCTCTCCAGAGAAGGCATTGGTGCCCTGAAAGACAGCAAGCTGAGTGTAAGCCAGCAGCATGTCTTGGCAACAGAGAAGGTCAAAAGCATCCTGGGCTGGATTAACAGGAGCACACATTGATGGAAGTGATTATTCTCCTTTACTTGGCTCTCCTAAGACTCCATCTACAATATTCCATCCAGTTTTGAAAAACTGATTAAATGAAGTGAGTTAAGTGAAGGCCACCAAGATGATCAGGGGTTTCAGCACTTGCCCTGTAAGAAGAGCCTGAGGGAGCTGGTCTATTTCAGCCTGTAGAAGTAGGGTCTAATATCAGCCTGCCAGTAGCTCTGAGGAGGCTATTGAGAAGACAGGAGCATGGAGGATGAGGGAACAATGGGCATAAGTTAGAACAAGAGAAGTTCAGAATAGATACAAGAAAAAAACTTTTTCCCAGACAGACAGCCAAGCCGTGGAACAGGTTGTCCAGACCAGTCTCCATCCTAGGAGGTTTTCAACAGCCAACCGGATAAAGCCATCAGCAACCTGGTCTGACCTTCTAACCGAACCTGCTTTGAGCAGGAGCCTGTACTAGAGACCTCCAGAGATCACTTCTGGGGGACCCTAGGGAATGGATCAGGAAAGCCAAGGTACAGCTGGGGATGAACTTGGGCTAGGGCCATGAAAAATAACAAGATATGTTTCTTCAGGTACACAGGACAACAAAAGAATATAAAAGAAACTATACCCCCTGCCCCGACGAGTGAAGCAGATCTGGCTACAACTGACATGGAGAAGGATGAGGTTCTCAACAACTATTTTGCCTCAGTCATCACTAGCAAGTGCTCCAGCCACACAGCCCAGCTCACAAAATCCAAAGGCGAGGACTGGGAGCATGAAGTGCTGTCCACTGTAAGAGATCAGGCAGGTTCAAGACCATCAAAGGAACCTTCATATGCACAAGTCTGTGGGACCTGATGACATACACCTAAGGGTCCTGAGGGAACTGGCAGATGAAGTTGCTAAGCCACTATTCGTCATATTTGAGTAGTTGTGGCAGTATGGTGGAGTTCCCACTGATTGGAAAACGGGAAACAGAACCTCCATTTTTAAAAAGGGAATAAAGGAAGACATGGAAAGACATCTCTGTGCCCAGCAAGGTAATGGAGCAGATCCACTTGGAAACTATGCCAAGGCACATGGAAAATAAGGAGGTGATCAGTGACAGCCAGCATGGCTTCACTAAAGGCTCAATGCTCAGGTGGAGACTAGTGATAAGTGGTGTTCCTCAGAGTTCTGTATTGGGACCAGTGTCATCTTTGTCAAGGATGTGGACAGTGGGACTGAGTGCATCCTCAGCAAGTTTGCAGAAGGCATCAAGCTGAGTGGCGTGGCTGATACTCTAGAGGGAAGGGTTGCCATCCAGGGGGACCTTGACAGGATAGAGAAGTGGGCCTATGTGAACCTCATTGCACCTGGCTTGGGGCAATCTCAAACATGGATACAGGCTGGGCAATGAGTGGCTTGAGAGCACCCCTGAGAAGAAGGACTAAGAAAAACTGAATATGAGCCAGCAATGTGTGCTTGCATCCTAGAAAGGCAATCGCATCCTGGGTTGCATCAGAAGAAGCAGGGACAACAGGTCAATGGAAGTAATTCTGCCCCTCTACTCAGCTCTTCTGAGACTCCACCTGGAGTACTCTGTCCAGCTCTGGGGCCCAGAGCATAAGAGAGACCTGCTGGAATGAGTCCAGTGGAGAGCCACAAAGATGATTAGAGGGCCGGAGCACCTCTCCTGTGAAGACAGGGTGAGAGAGTTTAGGTTGTTCAGCCTGGAGAAGTGAAGGCTCCACAGAGACTCCATAGCAACTTTCCAGTATCTAAAGTCTACATGAAAGATGAGAGGGGACTCTTTATCACGGAGTGTATTAATAGGAAAAGGGTTAATTGTTTTAAACTGAAAGAAGGTAGATTTAGATTCAATATTAGGAAGAAATTCTTTACTGTGATGGTGGTGAGACACTGGTACAGGTTGCCGAGACAAGTTGTGGATGCCTGTCCCTGAAAGTGTTCAAGGGCAGTTGGGATGAGGCTTTGAGAAACCTGGTCTAGTGAGAGGTGTCCCTGCCTATGGCAGGGGTGTTGGAAGTGCATGATTTTCAAGGTTCCTTCCAACTGAAACAATTTTATGATTCCCGCTTCAGTTGACCTATGAGACTGTGAAATGCATATGGGTAAGAAATGCTTTTTAGAAGATCCCTCCATACTCATGACTACCAGTGCAAGTTTAGGACAATATGTAATCTGAGAGAATGTCATATCTGTAACTATTGTAGAAATAAGAGAGAATCATTCAGATACCTTGCAATTAAGTATAATGAGTTAAAATGCTATTTGAGTATCAAGAAGTTATTTTTGCATGTGTGTATATATAAACGTGTATATATGTGTATATACTTATGTATAGCCTCCTTTTGACTTTGGGCAAATCACTACTCCCTTTTTTTTTTGTGTTGTCACTAGTTCATCAGTTTAAACTACTGGAAAATGTACAGTGCTTACACAGTGGGATGCTAGTCTCTATAGCTAGTTTTAAGCACTCAAATACTACAAGTGAATTTTTAGTTCATAATGTTATTGCCTAAAATCTAACAAAATAGAGTAATTTTACTCATGTCCTTTTAATTTCAAGTACTCTATTAACACAAAGAGCTCTGATTTTTCTAAGAACCTTACTCAATTTCCTCCTTGAGAAGATAAAGTATAGAATGATTAGTGTGTGTTTCAGCAACTGTTGTTATGTAGATGATTTTCATTTGCTTATAATAATGTATAGTTATTTTCTACATTTGAGCATATACACGTGGGGAGCTTGCTTTAGTTTTCTAGAAATAAATTCAGTATTTATTCCAACAGAAATTGAAAAGGAAAGCTGTGGGGATCCTGGAACACCGTTGTATGGTATCAGAGAAGGGGATGGATTTTCCAATCGTGATGTTTTAAGGTTTGAGTGTCAGTTTGGATTTGAATTAATTGGAGAGAAATCTATCATTTGCCAAGAAAACAACCAGTGGTCTGCAAACATACCAATCTGTATTTGTATGTACCAAATCTTTTTTCCTTATTATTTTTAATGCATAACATTATAATAAGTTTTTCCTTATACATAATAATTTGTGTAACTGATTACAGAGTTAGGACAATGCAATTAATTCTGCTGAGAGGATGCATTTGCTTTTGTTCAGTGGTGAGTTTACTTAATGATTATGTCCAAGACAGGTTCTAGAACTGCTAAAATATTTTTTTCTTTTACTAGCAACTATTAAAGCAGTTGTCTTTATGTGGCTTTAAATAATGTTTATTATTGGCTTTTTTGTAGGATTCTGTACATTTTATATGTATGATACAATTTTTTTTTATAGCAACTCTTATAAGTCAATATATTTTCTTTGATTAGAAGTTGATGAATTGTAATCAAGGGTTTAAATTATTTACATTTTTTGCCCATGTATTATATATTACTATCTTTTAGCACTTAAATGATCATAAACATTTACAGCTCTCTTCAGTTTACATTATACAGCAAAACTAAAACCAATGTTGTGATATGTATTTGTGGCAACACCTTTTGTAACATTTCCACTAAAATAGTACAGATCAGATATATTCAGAGTGCAATCAGTTGCTTTCATCCCTGCAACTCACTTTAATACAGCTCAACTGAAATGGTTGAATATAAAATATTATCCTGATAACAACAAAACAAATCTGTTGTCTCTTTGGAGGCTAGTTAATTTCTTGTGCTTCTTCTGTGTGAACAACAAATGATAAGGGCACTATTGACTTTCTGCCTCTTTAATGTGTTCAGTGAGAGGTCTCATCTAAAGAGTTCCCTAAAGGAGAAAATAAGTATTGCCAAGTGATTAAAGGTTGTTGAACATGTATAAATTGTAAGGACTGCTGTGGGTTTCCAATGCAATGGGGATATTCTCTATTTTCGGGGGGCTCTGCTTGGGAGGTAGTTTTATTGAGGGGAAGGGATTCTGTTTTCACAGATCATAACAAATACTGAATTTGTTCAGTTGAGGTAATCAGGAAGTTTAAGCATCTCTTATAAAAAGCTTAGTAATAAAATAAATGTTTATTGAAATGTTTTATTCTATTATCTAGTTTATTTTTCTCTTTTTTGGCAGTTCCTTGCCTTTCCAATTTCACTGCACCAATGGGAACAGTACTTTCACCTGATTATCCAGAGGGCTATGGGAATAATTTAAACTGTATCTGGACAATAATTTCAGACCCTGGGAGCCGAATCCACCTCTCTTTTAATGACTTTGACTTGGAATCTCAGTTTGACTTCCTTGCAGTTAAAGATGGTGACTCTCCAGATTCCCCCATAATAGGAACATTTACTGGTGCTGAAGTTCCTTCCCATCTTACCAGCAATGGTCATATTTTGCGCCTGGAATTTCAAGCTGACCATTCAATGTCAGGACGTGGATTTAACATCACTTATAACAGTGAGTAATATATTGTTTTATGTATGTGTGTGTTTTGTTTTCAACATACAGTTTAGGACATAAGTATGTCAAAATGATTTTATGGTAATACACCTTCAAATGACACCTATATAGTTACAAATACCTAATTTATACATTTAGATTGTCTTTCAAATACAGTGTTAGGGATGAAAATATGTGTATATTTACAGCATTAGAGATCGTTGTGATGGGAGTGCCTAGAAGACTGACAAATCAGGCCACTTTCAAATTGTGAAACAGAAGTTTACTAAATTTTTTATCAGCACACTTTGTGCTGCTGGTTAAATCCTAAATAACGTTAATCATTAAGCATCATTACACATACAAAACTGTTACTCTTGAATACTCATATGCTAGTTTATCAGAGAATGTATGTGATATCCTGAAGATGATGACTGCAGTCCATGCTTGCTCCTAGTCACAGGGGCTAACAAGGGCATCTTTGATAAGAGGATTCAAGCTGCAATAGGCTTCTCATCTTTTTAGCTGTTTTACCTTCCTTATGGCTGATGATTTTAAGGTGTTTTTCCCACTCCCAGAAAAGGAGGACTCCTGTTCTTCTGGTACTATTTACCACCCTCTTTTCAGTTCTGCCAGTGTTCCTTGTGTATTCAGGAGTGTGGCTTATTTACAGTCTCTTGTGCTTATCTTGTCTTTTGTTTAACAATTTTTTTCTACTTGGATACCTTCTGTGTGCAACAACACCTATCTGTCTTTATCCTTTTGATGATCAAATTGCTTATATACTTATGTAAAATGTTTGTATGTTGTGCCTGGCTACACCATTACAATGTTCAAAAGAATGCTTACATACAGTTGCTAGTCACTCTGGTTTGGTAGGCTTGTATATAGGTTGGAGGTAAATTGATATTAATTATATCCTGATTAATATACCTTTAACTTACAGCTAAAACAGACATGGGGAGAGAAATTTCTGGACTGCCTTTCAGAGCAACTACATTAAATAATAGTTGAGCTTCTGCCTTGAGTGCTCTGAATTGTATCTACCTATTTGTAGCTTCTGAAAGGGGAACCAACATCTTCTGTCACCTTTTGTGTTTAGTTTATCTATTACACACAGAGTTTCCCATTAAAATGGAATTCTGTGTATTTCACTTGTCTCTTTTCTGAGGGAGGTGAAAAGGTTGAAACCAACCAAAACCATAAATAGTGTCACATTTACTACTTGGCACTACATTTACTGACAGCATAATAATTGAAGGTGACATTAAGTATCTTCTCCAGTACTAAAAACCATTAGCACTTATTCACCTTACTTTTTGCTGGCAAATTTGTTACATTTCTTCTGAAGGATATGTGAAGAACTGCCTATGTTGTACTGCTGTCAAATTATTTGGCATCTATCCCACACCAAAGTCCAGTCAGGATATATTCCTGGCTAGAGCAGACATGGTGATGCCCACAGCATGAATAACACTACAAAATATTCTGTGGGGCTTACCCAGGAGCATATGCAAAATGAGAAATTAAATTTTGCCACCCAAGCAGTGAAGTAAGAAGGACTGGGTTTAACCAAATTGTTCCTTTTTTTTTCATGCCAACAGGTGGACAAAATAGGCAAAAGATGGTGGACATTTCTATGTTCCCAAAAGTCTGATGTCAGGAGTAGATGATCCCATTCCCATCTTTTTCCCTAACACCTAAGAGTACGATAATTTCAGAGGTTTGCTTGGTACATAAGTGAATCTTCAACTGCATGATTTGAAGGAGAGCAGTATATCCACATATCCCCTTCCCAGAAGAACGTGTCACATGCTTGACTTTATGAAAAAGAAAATCTTTATTGTTGAAGAGGTTTTACTATGAATAAACCAAAAAGGATCCATTAAACCAAAGAGGAAATAAGACTGAGTGAGCTTGCTAATTGTGAGACCCAAACTCCACATTTTTTCCAAAGAATGTTAATAATAAATATTATTTTCATAGTATTGCAAGGTCTAAATAACCCCATGGCTCTCTACTTTTCTTACATCATAGTTCACTTCCTCATCTGTTTCTAATCTCTCTTTTGTTTTGTTTCATTTTTAGATTGTCAGTCTTTCAAAGAAGCATTTCTTAAGATTTAACTTGAACATTGCTGTCTGAATAGGAAAGAGATAAGGTGACACCAGATGACTGTGTAAACATTTTTTTTTCTGATATTTCTTATATTTCAGATCCCAGCTTCCATCTTAGCTGCTTCATCCCCAGGTCATTTCTGACAAATGTAGAACATAAGCATGAAGAAAATGTGGTGTCTTCTCACTGGTTTCTATAGCTACCAGCCATTATTGCAAACTAAACTTTGAGCTGTAGCTAGGTATCTTAGTACAGTAACTAAATATTGGAAAGTCTGGGGTTATTCAGTACTATTGAAATATAAAATCAGTTATAATGAAATTGAGATATTGAATACAAGTTTCTTAACAGAAAGTGTAATATTTGCTCTATATTTTCTGCTGTTTCATGTCCTTTTGACATTTATAAGTATTCTGCTTGCCTCTTTAAGGTTTCACTGTGGTGTGCTTAATTTTGTCAAGCCTAAATCCAATGATGAGAAGAAAAAAATAAATTATTGGAGAGTCTAAGGCAGTCTTCTTGGATAAAAATTAGGTGTTTATATAAATGGATATTCTCAAGTCATCCCATTTTGCAGAGCTAAAACTAAACATACATCAGTTAATGTAGGATTTACAGTAAAAAGGAAAGATGCAGATGACTAGCATGAAATTTTATTGTTTTTATTTTGAAATATGATTCCTCAAACACCATCATAACTTCAAGTTTAATATTTCAGTTCCATATAAATACACTAATCAGAAGAAATTCTTGTCCTTTAAAAAATTTGCAGACTTCCTTGGGCATATGGTAGTCTGATTATGATATCTCTCAATTATCAATTACTTCAAGTATGCAGTGATAGTACCAAATGGTACAATTTTTTTTTAAATAAGTAACAGTTCAGTATTAACTTCTATCAGTTGCATAATGAAAACCACTCACTCTGAACAGAATTATTATAAAGAAGTGTTTTCTATATTTGAGCAGTTTAACACATTTATATTTTTAATTCTTTTTATGGTTGTGTTTATACTAGAACGGAGGTGTGTGTGTGTATTAAACTCTGTAAATAAAATCTACTTAAAGCAAAAGTAACTCCAGAAAATGTGTCTAATATTTATTCAGTAAAGACAGCTGCAATCTGATAAATTATAGAAGTAATCTTTCCATAGTAAGTAGTTTAAGGCCAGAGAGAAAACAAAAAGGAATTAATATAATTTTTGCTCTTTCTTGGCATTCGTAAACCCAAAGTCAATTAAAAATATCCATTTCTGCTACCACTGCTGGTGGTATATATATATATATATATATATATATATATATATATATTTATATAATATATATCTCAAAGCTATCAGTCGATTTTTGCCCCCTTCAAGAGTAGAAACAGAATATCACAGAAGAAGTACAACATGATCAATCTTTTCTAAAAAGTATGTAGGTTTCTAATGTAAATAACTTCATTAATGTTTTTTATGTATGGGATGGAGAGGAAAAAACTCCATAGTCCATCAGTCCATAAGCTGATTTTTAAATAGTATTTATTAGAAAATAAATTAGTTTCCAAATGTCTTATCTTTGAGTTACTTCAATAAGTCTGACAAAGATTTCTAATGAGTTAAATTTTGGGACAATCCTACATAAATCATAGAAAGCTTTAGATTGGAAGGGACCTTAAAAATCATCTAGTACCAATAACTCAGAGAACATGAACTCTAAAGGATGTGATTTTCAGCTTGGCCAGATCCTTGTATCAGTTTACTTATATCTGGCTATGCACTACTGTTGATGCAAATCGGGGAATGAGGCAGGAGAGTGCTATACTGGGTACAGCAGAACACAGAAACATAGCAACCTGAAACACTGGTTTGAGTTCTTATAGAACTGTATACTTACACCTGGCTCCTTCTTTCCAGTTTATAAACCAAATCCATAAGCCCTCAAGAAAATTTCTGGTCTCTGTGAAGGTCATCCCTCAGTATTCCCTCTAATAACTTATATTCATTAAACTCCTCAATTCAAGGGAAAGTCTGAGCCTTTTCTCATATTTGTGACTTCTTTATGAATGCTTCCCACTGTATCTATATCTTTGTTCAAATATAGATATCAGAACTAAACATAGTATCTGAACATAGTCACATAAATTACAAGCAATTGGGTCTCTCTGATTTGGTCTGGATTTCCTAGGTTAGGTCAGGATGGACAAAATCCACACATTAATTACTATCCAACAATTGGAGCCATGTGAAGGATAATGGCTGTTTATTGCCTGAAACAAAGGAGTTAATGCAAAGAAGAGAAAAATTACTAGTGATTATCTCCCTTTTCATCACTGCTAGAAGCAGGGATTGTCAGTGGTTGGGAGGAAGCGTGTCAGCTCAGGCCATGAGAATTTGGTCCCAGAAGCCCCTGAAGGTCCTCCATGGGCGGGTATTCCAGAAGCCAGAGCCATGCCAACCTCCCATCAGGCTGAGGTGGATGAGTTTTTTTGAGGTGGAGAGCATCTTCCAGATTGTTTGATTTTTGCTAGTTGGTGGACTGCTTTGAGCTCACTGGTCAGGGTGTAGGAGGTGCTTGGCAAATATTTTTGTATAAATCTAGATTTCTGCCAGTTATTCAGGTTTTCTTGTTGCTGTTTTTATAACAACTGTTTAATTGTGCTGTATCTAGCAAAAGTTACAACCCTACTAAATACATAACAGCATGACAAAGGTCAAACTGTGGACCTCTGACATGAGCTGAAATCACTCAAGTAATTAGGCTCATTAGGCCAAGACAGTTACAATCCCAGATGCTGCTTTATATCCAAAGACTACTTTAGTATGTTTTATTGTTGTGATAGGGTAGGTTCATCATGGCATACTTTTGCTGGCACTCCCTCCTGCTAGACTTTTCCAGTCTCAGTACTTCCCAACATAGAATTCCCCAAGCTGTTATGTACTAGACAGAAGCATGAGTTTGCATGTGTTTGTACTGAATAACCTACTAGCTGTTTGCATAGCTTCTAGCAACCTTTCATATTTTTTTTTCTGAAGTATCTCTTTATTATTTTATATTCTCCTAACTTCTGTTTCTTCTTTTATATTTTCCTCTGAGATGGTTACATTTATTCTGAAGCCATGGCTAGCCTTATCAGCTAAAAGTCTTTGTAGGGCAATCTACCAAATCAATTAATTGCGCCAGTGGACCACTCCTTTTTGGCCCTGTTTCCAAGGACCTTTCAGAGAAGACCAGATGAGTTATGGTTAGCTTCATTCCTGCCTTCCTATATCTTGAGATATCTGCTGTTCTTCCCCTTCACATTTTTGGATGCAAAATGCAGGTTTTAACATCATTCTGAGTTAATATCAAAACTGAAAGTACTTCACCATCACCCTATGCTATGATTATGCTGCTTGGCCTTTTTCCAGATACTACTTAAAATACCAGTAAAATGATGATAGTTGATGAGTATAAATGCCAGGAAAGCTGGATCTCCTCTTTACAAGTAATATTCCATAAAGAACTTTTCCATGGTTTCTTGATTTATTGATGATGGGTAGAATTTTAATATTAATTATATGCCCCTGAGTTATTTTTCATTTTGGTTTAAGGCTTGTATATAATATTACAGCTCACCATGAAGATTTTCAGAAGTATAGACAGACTGAATTTTTCTCATCAAGTGATGTGACTCAGCCAGGCTATGCTAGAAGTGACTGCTGTTGTTGGGAAGGGTTGTCTTTCACTCTCTTACCTCCCATAGCCATCCTATACAGTATATTTGCTTCTACAGCAGCAGCAGCCACAACTTGGAGTTCCTGAACTGAAATATAGAGCAAAGAACTGATTTTACAGCCCTTAATAAACCAGTGTCATATACAAGCAAGCTATATCTGGAGTCAATGTTTATGTACATTTACAGATAATAATATTGAAAAATCTATCTCTGTGTCATCTGACGTTAGTAAGAAAAACACTTTATCAGTCCCCTCACTAAAAGTGATGACTCTGCGTATAGAAAAATTTTTTGTAACCCCTATGAATATGTACGGGATTGTGACATTTTTAAATGCCATCCTCAAATGGTAGACAACTATTCAATGAAAGCACTATTTTCATCCCTAATATATGTAGTATTTCCTAATCCAAAATGTCAATAAATGAATGTTTTCTATTGTCTGTTATGATTCTTAATGTTGTGTTATGATTCTGTAATGCAACGTCTGAGAAATCTTTCAGCTAAGTTAATGAAATAGCAACTTTTTTAAAAAAAGATTTCATGGGGGAGACCATATATGTTTTGTCTAGCAGACACATCACTAAAACTGCAGAAAAATACTGTGAATATTATTTAAGACATAGTCCTTTCTGATGTCACCATATGTAGGCATATTTATAAAGATATAATTTGTAGTCATCACATGTGAAGAAGGTAGATATTGTTCTTGTGATATTTGTTCTCACTGAAAAATCAACAATTTTTAAAATTTAAGATTTATGTGCAGTATTATTAATAAAGAAAACATAAAAATATACTAATTAATGCATATCTTTTAATGATGTTACAGTAAATATGACTTCTAGTAGGAAGATGATGTTGTTTTTTCTCCCACTGTAAGGTGTATTCTGTAGTAAAAGAGATGGACTATCTTTGTTATCATATTTACATATATGCAGGGAAATGACAATTTTTAACTTTGCCCATAAATAAACTTCAAATTTTGGAAGTATTTGTACATGCTAAGAATTTCTTTGACCTTAAATATAACAATATAGCTAAAATTCCAGGTTTTCTTTCTTTCATCAACATCACTCTTTGTACCTATTCATGAGCCTTCAGTACAGGAAACAAAATAGGCCATGGCAATATTGAGCACACTGAGGTGAGTGTGGTTTGAATAGTTGTAATGGTGAATTGAAAATACAAAAGATGGCTAAAGTTATTATATCATAGATGCTTCCCCTGCCCTTCTGATGGATGCTTCTGTCCCATTGTAACATTGGTTAGGATAGGCTGTAGGAAAGGAGGACTTAACGATCACTGGTATCTGCCTGTGTCTAGCTGTCCAAACTAATATTCTTGCTGGTATAATTTTATCATATTTTAAGCCATTTTTCTGTACTAGTATATATTTTCTGTTGTCGATCAAGCTTTTGTTTTTTATCATTTTCTAATAAAAACAGTTTCTTCTTACTAGCAGAATAAAATCCTAAAAATGTCATCTTACTTGCTAGAGTTACCACTCTATTCATGCCCTTCTCCCTCTCTCTTCCCCCCCCCCCCCCCCCCCCCCTCTTTCCCTCCCTTTTTTTTTCTTTTGAAAAGCATTTGGACATAATGAGTGCCCTGATCCTGGAGTGCCAATCAATGCTCGGCGCTTTGGTGACAACTTTCAGCTGGGAAGCTCTATTTCTGTTATATGTGAGGAAGGATTTATTAAAACACAAGGAACTGAAACAATTACTTGCATGCTAATGGATGGAAAAGTAATGTGGAGTGGTCCTATTCCTAAGTGTGGAGGTAAGTATAATATTTCTTTCTGATTCAGAAGAGTTTGATGTAATGTCTTTTAAATTGTCACCAAATATAGTTCAGGTTTTTTTGCAAATGGATAGCACTAAGCTCCTGTAAAACCCAGTCCTTAATAAAAGACTCTAGAGAGGCATGAGCTTTAACTATAAACCTGTCAGCAAGAGTGAATTTTTCTCATAACTCATAGGACATAAGAACAGAAGACAAACATGAAAAAATATTGTCATAAATATCAGTGATGCACACGCTGCTATATAGCCTCTGTAATAAGAAAGACTCTTCTAAGAAATTTATTAGGACTGAAACAGGAATAGTTTATACTGTTCATATTTTCAGATAACTCTTATTGGGCACTGGTGGAACAACAATTTCCCAAAGACATTTTAAGCTTGAATGGATCTTTCCTTCCTTTTTTCCCCCCGCTTCTTTTTAATCATGTATTTGTCCAATTTGAGAAACTGTTTAAAGCAACGAGCTTCAGTGCTAGCAATACACCAATAATATTCATCCCTTTATTTTTGAATTTCAGTCCGATCAATATCATGACTGGTCTCATTAATACCTTGGAGAAAGAAATAGCAGGGAAGAATACAATAAGAAAACTTTTGTTTTCACGGAACCTTATTCTAGTATGATGAAGGTTTCTGTTCTTGAACTTCAGTATTTAAATCTCTTTCTCAACTTGTCTCTCAAGGTTCTTAAGCAGTCAAGAAGTTTGGGTTTTTTGTTTGTTTGGGTTTTTTTTAATTATTTTCACCCAGTTTCATATACAAGGTTTTCTTCAAAATACAGCTGTTGACTTCCTACTTCAGACAGATGAGCAAGTTAAAATAATTTATGACATTTGCAGATACAATATTAGGTTAAAATCAACATGTTGGTCTTTTTTAGGTTTTTTAGCTATGGTATTTAAAACCATTTGAGTGGCTTTATGTTTATGTTTCTTCTATCCACAGTAACATCTAGGCTGGGGAAGATTCTCTTACCGTTTTATCTTCCTATTCATAGAAATTAAATACTTCCATATATCACAACCTCTAAAACACAGTGTTATGTATATTTCTTTGGACTTGTTTGTACTAATAGATATAAGAATATAACCTTTTCTTCTTTAACTGTCTGTATTTTAAGATCTCTTCACCTAAAAGTAAAGAAAAATGAATTAAGCTGCTTGCAATGATTTTTAAAAATATATATTATTTAATCAATAATGATATAATCTAATCTGCACTGATCACAATATTGTGGAGTTTGGGAACCTGCTGAAGCACATTAAAGGTTAGTACAAAGATGAAGGCTTTAGATTTTAGAAGAGAAAACTTCAGCTCATTCAGAATTCAGCTGGGAGGGATTCTGTGGGAAATTTCCGTGGAGGATAAAGGAGCTAGAGAATGGTGAGAGGTCTTCAAGAATGCTGTCCTTGAAACACAGAAACATTTCTTCCCCTTTAAAGGTAAAGCAAGAGACCACCTTGGCTTACTTGTGAGCTTTTTAGTCTTCTTAAAACGAAAAGAGAAGCATACCAGAAGTGGAAAAATGGATGAATACTTGAGAACTTCAAAGGCATTGCCAGGGCATGCAGAGATGCAGTTAGAAAAGCAAATGCTCGTCTTGAATTGAAACTGGCCAGAGATGTCAAAAACTACAAGAAAGGATTCTTCAGGTGCAGAAACGGGAGGAAAATATTGGCCTTCTCTTAAAAAAAAAAAAAAAAAGAGGCAAATTCTTCACTAACAGCACTGAAAAGGCAGAGGTTCCCAGTACTTTCTTCACCTTTGTCTTCACCAGCACTGCTGGGTCCCAGGCCTTGCAAACAATACAGATTCGTAAGTCGTCTGGGTGATGGGATTGAGTGTACCCTGATGGAGTTTGCTGATGACACCAAACTGAGTGGGGAAGTGGACACTTCAGAAGGGAGAGCCACCCTACAAGAAGAGCTGAATAGGTTGGAAGAATGGGCTAACACGAACTTTATGAAGTTCAACAAGGGCAAGTGTAAGGTCTTGCACCTGGGAAAACGTAATCCAGGTGTGTAGTACAGGCTGTTATCTACCTGGCTGGGGAGCAGTGCTGTGGAAAGAGATGTGGAGGCCCTGGTGGACAATAAACTCCATATAAGTGAACAGCGTGCTGCAGCAGCAAAGAAAGCCAATAGGATGTTGGGTTGCATCAACAAGGGCATCACCAGCAGAGACAACTCTTTATCCCACTCTACTCAGGGCTTGTCAGGCAACACTTGGAATACAGTGTTCAGGTTTGGTGGCTGCTATACAAAAAAAGATGTGAGCAGGCTGGAAAGATCCACCAAGATGATCAAAAGTCTGGAAATCCTGCCGTATGAGGAAAGGCTGAGAGAACTACATTTGTTCAGCCTTGAGAAAAGAAGGCTTAGGGTAGACCTTATCACTGCATTCCAATATTTCAAGAATGGCTAAAGAAAAGATAGACTCCCTTTTTACAAGGTGTCAAATGGAAAAGATGAGGGGCAATGGGTACAAGTTACTCCAGGGGAGATTCTTACTGGACTCAAAAGGAAAATTTTTCACAAGGTGAAAAATCAGCCATTGGAAGTGGTGGATTCCCCAAGGTTCGACACTTTTAAAATTCAGCTGAACAGGGTGATGGGCTATCAGACTGCTTTTGCCAAGACAGTTTGGACCAGGTGATCTTTGGTGTCCCTTCCAACCTGGTACTATATGGCACCTGGTACTATGACTGTGTGATGACATAATGTACTTGCTTTATTATAAGGTTTATGAAGCTGAATAACATTGCTATTAAATATAAGGTTGCATTTTCAATGTTACATTAAAAACTTAAATTAATGGGAATATTTTAAAATGCCTGTCCATGTGCAGGATAATCTGACCCATATGTGGTCTAAAACTCTAAATGGAGCATATATTGGAATCCTAGATGTTGGGACACTGGTATATTTGCGTTAGATGTATTTATCAGCTGTAGAATTAGGTATATTTTTTAAATTTAAGATTAATTTTGAATACAAATGAAAATATTTTAAAGCTAATAATACAATTTGATCTGTTGGGACATTCAGATTTTTTATTGGCTCTGTACCCATCTGCCTGTAGTAGAAAGTTATGTCATATAAGATGGTTTGCTTGCCCTACACAGACCTTATAATTTCATTGTCATATACATCATGGCAAAGGCATCAGCTCCACATACTGACTAGAAGACACCGAAAGTGACTGCTGTGCAGTTTTCCTTCCGCTGAGAAATTTTGGCTATTAAAATATATAGGAGAGAATACTTAATAATAAATGTGGTGCAGATGGATAGGGTCAGCATATTCATTTTTCAGGGCAATCCTGACCAGCATCTGCTGAAGCTTCCTCCCAGCCCTTCCCATTGCCCAGCATCCCATTTCAGTTAAGCCTAGGGCTGTCGCTTCCTACCCCAGCAATGCCACCTGTTCACCTTGCTCAGGTGGATTTGGATGATGCTCTATCTGTGAAGGTACTAACTCTGCCTGAATGTGAGAGTGGTTATCCTTGGCACCAGGCTTTTCTTCTCTAGTGGAGAAGCCTTGCTTTTGCTTTTCTGTGATACTTTTGAATTTGAGATTCCTGTCCTTGTGCCTTTCATCCTTCCTGTGTGTGAAGGTTATAGGGAGGACTTTCCCATAATCTCCTGTAATATTATGATGTGCTGCAGCTCTGACCCTGGTCTTCCTGCACAACTCCTGTAATGTTTAATATCCTGCTGTTCTGTAGCATGGGTGATAAGCTCTTTAAAAAAGGGTCAAAAACTATGAATCTACAAGATGTTCAGTGATTAGTCTGTCACTCTCACAGCTTTCTTCATACTCACGTAGGGAAATTTCCTGCTTCAACCCTGCACCTTACTACACAAAGAAATAAATAGAAACAACTTTGTGAGAGTTCTTAGATCAGGTTAAGACTGGTTTTCAGTATTTGGTATAGACGATGTGTTTGACAAAGAGATTCTGGTTGATGATAACCTCTAATTATGTTATATTTCTACTGTTTTGTTTTTAACACATTGACACTGAGTATGAATCTGCCAGGCAACCATCAAATAGAACTGGAAGAAAGAACAGGGGCTGAATGTAGAAAAGGTCAGGGAAACAATTCTTTGGCAAGATGACCAGCATGTTTTATTTTCTAAAAAACAAGGCTCTTCAAGAGCTTTTAAGGCTCCTCTAGGCAACCTGTTCCAGTGTCTCCCTCTTTGTAAAAAATGTCTTTCTTCTATCCAATGTATAACAGTTTAAAACTGTTATCCCTTGTCTTATCACCACAGGCCTTGATGAAAAGTCTCTTCCGTCTTTCCTGTAAGCCCTCTTTAAATATTGAAAGGCATGATAAGGTTTCCCCAGAGTTTGCTTTTCTCCAAGCTGAACATCCCCAACTCTCTCAGCCTTCCTTCACAGGAGATGTGTTCCATCCCTCTGATCCTTCTTTGTGGTCCTCCTAATCTGCTCTAACAGGTCCATGACCTTCTTGTGCTGGGGACTCCGTAGGTGCATGCAGTACTCCAGGTGGGTTCTCATAAGAGCAGAGGGGAAAAATCACCTTCCTCAGACTGCTGGCCATTGGATACGATTGGCTTTCTGGGCTGCAAGCATGCATTGCCAGCTCACGTCCAAGTTTTCATTTGCCAATATTCCCAAGTCCTTCTCTGCAGGACTGCTTTCAATCCATTCATCTCTCATCATCTTCAGAAGGTCTCATGACAGATCTAATTTGCTTTGGAAGTGAATACTGATGTGTTTTGGTAACAGGCCAAAAGTTTTTGCTTGTGTTTAGAAATTAATGATAAGTGTTGCATTCAGATAGTTACGAAATCCATACATATAGTATATAACTCTCAGTGCTTTACTATCTAAGATGCTTTATTCAACAGTAACAGAAAACAAGCAAATATAAAAATCTTTGTATACATATAGATGCCTATAATATAAATAAAATAAATATGTGTACGTGTTTAGTCAGCCTGGCAAAGAAACAAAGCAAGCTCATCCTTCACTTACAAAATGAAATTCATGGGAAACTTTCCAGCTTGATTACATTGGCTGTGTATGAAATTCGAGGCTTGGTGAAATCCAGGGTAATTTGGTGAATTTGTCATAAAACTAAAATTAATAGATAGATTAAACAAAAACAAAACAAAACCAAAACAAAAAACCCACAACCCTGTAAGATTTTCCGTTAGAAAATATGTTTAGCCTCTGACTAAGCAGAGTTCAGGTTCAGAACCTGAGAAGCTCACTAAATCTAAGTTGGGCTGGATCAAATTCTTAATTAGCAATTAAGCAAAGAAGCTCTTGATAACAATAACTTTGTCATGCATTTATAGTTCTATAAGCTAATGTATTTACATCAGTTTTCATCAGAAACAACAAAGTATTTAAGCATATGTCTAACTGGAGAAATTGTACTTCTCTAGTGTCTATAGTTACCATCTGGCCTCCTTGATAACTGTATATAATAAAGTTCTTATCTATGCATACATACGCACACACACTCTTTCTAATTCTTTGTACAGATTAATATATCCCATTCTTGGCACATATCCATGTTATTTGCAAGAGAGAAGGTTAAGGTGACAGGGATCCTTATTTTAATGTTGGTATCTCTTTGTTTAACCCCAAGGCACCCAATCCTAATGCTTTCTATTGTAGTTTGCAGCTTAGAATCTGTTCCTTGATATCTTTTACATCTCAGTAGTGTTAAAAAGCTCTGCTCTCCAGAATACAGTGCTCTCACTCCAGAAGTGGAATTGGTATGGACAGAAGATTTTTGTGGAAATACAGCTATAAAAGAGTAAATAATTATTTTGAGTCCCCTGAAAATGAGGAGATATGCAATATAAGACTAATGCCTGATAACATTCTTAAGCTGAACCTGGAGAATCCACTTATCCAGTTAGTTCAATTCTTATTTACATAACACAGGAAAAGTGGGTAGTTTTATTAGGAATTTGTCTACAATAAGAGATATCCAGTGTTTGATACTGTGTTGTTGAGTGCACTTTGACAGACACATCTTTCTTCTCATCCAGGTTGCATCAGTGCACATCTGTGCCACACAACAGATGGTAATGGAAAAGAGAGTGGTTCAATTTTACTGTCAGTTTTGTAAGATTTAGCACTGTCCACAAAGATGCTACCTACTTCTTCATGGCTGACATTTTGGGGAAGCAATGAATTTTGCTTCTGTCTGCTCGAGTAAGGCACTGGAATTTATGTTGCTTGTTATCTTCTTTGCCTTACATACAGGACGTAAAAAATAGGACTGGCCAAAAAGATTTTGTGACAGAAAAAGTAATTTTAATGTAAAGTTTAAATTGAATAGCTAATACATTCTGTGGATCTAATTATCTATAAACTAGTCAGCAACTCCTGAAAATAAAGAAATTGTAGACTGCTCATCACTTGAGACTGTGGTCACCAGTTTAAGAGCATGATCTGTGTAATACTTTTGTCTTTTAAGTACTGCTTTGTTGACCATCATAGAAAACATATTTGTTGCAGAAAACAAGTAACATATATCTTACGTTTCACGGGTTCTAAATTATAATCTGGTATGCTAAATAAAGCTTTATTTGTTTATGCTGTTAGTGTGTCTAGTCTAGTTATATGTTTAGTGAAAATAACTCTTACACTAGTATATTTTTCTTCACTTTCTTTTTTCTCATGATAGGGCTTATCAGATCCTTACCATCTTCTATTTTCATCAAAGAAAGCTTGATTAAGTCTCTTCATAAGTTCTCAAGTAATGCTCATGCAAGTCAGAGCAACTTTGAAAAAGCTTTTTTAAATAATATTACTCCTAAATCTCTCTTTTATACTTAAGATTCTAGGTAATCCATTTTAGTTAAAATATAATAATACTATTATAATAATATTTATTATTATTATTTTTAAACCCAACTTACTAAATGTCCCAACCTGCAATAGTTTTTACTGAAGTAGTTGGAGTGAGAAAGTTCAGAGTATTTTAAAGTATTTAAAAATATCTTTTTTCCATGAATAAGTAATTAAAATTAATTATTTGATGCGTAACATTGAACTCAAGGAAAATATATCATATTATTCTAGAGGAAAGTACATTCAGAGATCAGTTACTTTTCTGTCTTGTCTCCTGTAGATCAAGGAAACTTCTGGTTTGTGTATTTGTCTATATAGGTATGTTTAGTTTATTCATGTATATACATAATACACACATAGAAAGGTACATAGATATGCTTTTTTTGTGGATACGTACACTTGTGCTAAACAATATATGTTCCATTTACCATACTGAATATGCATTAAATTAATAAGATGCACTAGATATTTTAAATCACTAGGAAAGTATGATTTGTTACCTATTTAAAAAAAAGTTAATGTTTCTAGTGATGGAATTACTGCGTTTCTGAGATGTCTAGAATTCAAGATAATGCTGTGAATTAATTTCTCTATTTAGGGAATATCAATCTCCTACTGAAATCAAATAACCAAACTCATGGTTTTCCTTGCCCATCCATACCACTGAGAAGAAGATAATCTCGCAGAAGTCTGATGACACATGCACTTGACTTTACATACACATGTAGATCCATCAGATGTAATGGGTTTGCATTCATGCATGAAATTAAATCCTGAACAGAGCTTTACAAGACTTGCATCTAAATGACATGTACTTTAGCAGTATTGGTTTTACCATTCTTACTCTTTCCACCTGTGAGATTATACCATTTTTGGGATAGACTAGTACTCTCCATAGCCAAAACCAGCATCAATGAAACATTGTTATTACTTCAGAGAATCTCTCTTCTGTGCTATGAATAACTCTCTTGACACTGATCAGCTAATAGAAACTACTTAAGAAGAATTGCTATCAAAGAGATGATCTTCATCTTTGTAATACTTACAGCTGTGGAGCTTATTTCTGTAATTAATGTGTCATCAAACCATTGAAAAACTTTAAATATGATTACCAAAATCTTTGGTTTCAATTACGTTTCAATACAATTTTCCTAGCTCTCATTTACTCACTATCTCTGAGAGACAAACTACGTGTTATTTCTGCTTGCAGATGTAGGTGTTATAGTATTTAATATATATTTGCCAAACGCTTCAAAAATATCAACAAATCTTGTGAGAATGGTAAGTATGTTTTTTTCACGAATAAGAAATGTGAACTTTTCATGAATAAGAAATATGAAATATGCAAACATGAGAAGCAAAATATATGTAGTATGACAGTGGATTAATGTAAAAGTTAAAATAACAACTCACTGGTTTCTAGCCTGATACTCAACTGAAACTTTTGCAAGTTTTTCAAATGATTAAAAACAGAAGTAATGACGTGTTTTAACATTAGATTTTGTTGTTATGTCCTTTATTACAGGAAAATAGATTGTACTTTTAAGAATGCAATATAAAAAGCTTTGTCAGAACTTATTGAACAATTTGTTTTATCTTTTTAATGTTTTGATGTAGTTGTCTCCATCTAATTCTGAACCCTACAGAGTCTGTCAGCTTCAAAGCTTTGTTGCATCTTCCCGCAACTGGATTTTTTTAATTTGTTCATTATAGAAGTCCTATATTGAAAGTGATAATTATGAATTGCATATAATAAGTCTGTGTTACACCTTTCTCTTTTTGTTTTTAGCTCCATGTGGTGGGCATTTTTCATCTCCCAGTGGAGTAATCCTCTCTCCAGGCTGGCCAGGGTATTATAAAGATTCCTTGAATTGTGAGTGGGTGATAGAAGCTGAACCAGGACACTCTATCAAAATTACATTTGAAAGGTCTTGGCTAATGTTTTTCTTATTTAATATTTTCCAGTTTTTACCCAGAAGCAGGAATTTATTAACTCTGTCATAGCATTAATTTTCACTATCTCTAAAATCAAGTAATTTTCCAAAACACTTTAGTGCCTTCAGAGCATACAGATTATTTTCAGTGTAATTTCTGCTTGGATGCACTGAAAAGTTTTTGAAATTCCTACCCTCTTGCATATATTTAAGCTTGTCTGGCCTAGTTAAAATTTTTGTCTGTTTGTAAAGATTAGCATGTTCAATTGCTCGTAGATGTGTTGCTAAGATGAATTATATTTTTTTTTCTCCCTAACGTGTGAAATCTTCAACTCCAGAAATTTGAATCAACTGTGAAAACTGAATTAGATGCATTCATATTTTTATCCATGGTGAATATTTAATTATCATATCAGCTATCTGTTTTTGTGAAAGGACTCTATAGTCTCTGGATGTCCCAAATTACTGCAGTATTCCACTTTTCCTACCTTATTGCCTATTACTTAGATCCTTTCCTGATTCCAAGGAATGAAAAATGCTGAGGACCTTAAGTTTCTCATCATAGCAAGACATGTGGACTTCATTTAAGGTCTTTATGAGAAAGCAAACAGAAAAAGTAATTAAAAAATGCTACATGCTCTACATATTATCAAGGATGTTTTAGATTCTTTTTAATTGTAAATACTAATAAGGTTAAATGATGATCCAGGAAAAAAGGGCCTTTGATGAGTTACAGCACACTAATATCATGCAAATACTTTTCATTTGCTATTTATGCAGCATATTGTGACTACTAGTCACACTCAAAAGAGAAAATATGTCTTCATTTTAATATAATTCAAAAGTTGTTTTCAGCAGGGTATGAAAATGACCAGCTTCTCTGAGCAAACTTTCTCATTGTGATAAGCTTGTTAAAAAGTTTTTTCTTGTACTATAGTTTATACTATAATAAAATGTTCATGTGACATTATATACAATCAAAGGACAGGTATTATGGATGCTTCAAAGTATTTCCTATCCTTAATATCTAATGAAAGCTAGTCTTCCAAAATGATTACTTCTTACTCTCTTTCTTTTTTATATTTCATATAATTTATATTTAAATTGTGAGGCAATCATACATGAGCTTCTTTTTAAAGATTCATTCTAGTCTGACTGTCCTTGTCCTGCTCCTTCTGCTTACAAAAATTCAGCCGGAATTTCTCAAGACAAAAGGTTAATTTTATTGGAATATACACTTTTAAAACTACAGTCAAATGTTTTTCCTATATGATTAAGTAGTGGAAAATGTCTCTGCACATGGCAGGGGGTTAGAACAAGATGATCTTTAAGG
Organism: Gallinago undulata; assembly: GCA_026546715.1. NCBI lineage: Eukaryota > Metazoa > Chordata > Aves > Charadriiformes > Scolopacidae > Gallinago > Gallinago undulata. The sequence goes on along the minus strand of JAOTQQ010000012.1, from coordinate 136,226,931 downwards.
TCCATTCCAACCCAAAGCATTTTATGATTCTATGATTTAAAAAGATAAACTTTTGCCTAGTTCTTTACATTTCACCTTTGTCCTGGAATACAAAGATAAATACTTTTTCTAGCCTTTCTAGGTGCTAATACTAAGACTTCCACAATATGTGTAGTTATTTGAAAGGTTTTTTAATTTCTCAGTTAAGTAAAACATGTATAGTATGTGTCTAGAATATTTACATCCTTTATATTTAGATTTTCTAAGAAAAAGGGAACAGTTTTTACTAATACACATTTCCTGCAGAGTGACACCTTAACATTACATCAGTTTATCACTTGCACTGTAGTTTCTTTCATTTTAATCTCCCATCTTCCTGTGTCTTCTCTCATGACATTACATATCTGCGAGGTACTGCATTCTAACACTGTATGTTCCTGTGCCATGGAGCCAGAGACACAGGGAAAAAGAAAGACATCTACAGGCAAAGTGAATAACTATTAATTTTTGTGCTTTCAGAGGCTTCATAATAACTTTCCATATTTTATGACCATGTATGTATATTTCAAAGAGTTTATTCCTGTTGTACAGGCATAGCTACAGTACTTAATCTGTTGCATTTTTGTTGTAAGTCAGTAGATTTTTAGGCTGACTTGAAGTGATAGAACTGAGAAATGCGAGTGCCATTCTTCATTGTAATGAAATGTTTATCATGAAGCCTAATGATGAGTATTTAAATGCTAGGGACATTAATCAGCAAACTATTGATTGGAGTACTAGTCACATTTGACTAATGAATATATATTGTGCAGCAGGATGTTCTATGCATCCTGACACTGCATTGAGTTGACAATGGATGTTCTATGCATCCTGACACTGCATTGTCTGTTAGAAACAAAGATAAAGGTTGTAAATATTAAGAAGTTTTATCTGTTCAAATAAGATAAAAAGTTTTTGCTAGCTCCTATGTTAAAGTTCGTTTCACTCCTACCTGCTTGAATGAATTTTTGTGAGTCCTCCATAAGAATAAACCTCACATAGCAATGAAACCATCCAGTTTAATTTAAGAATAGTGACTAGTTAAGTAGGAAAGAACACTGGAGTGGTCTTACATGAACACAAAGTATTTTTTATTCAGTTTCCTATAAATCTCTACTGCTTTCTCACACCAGGGAATAACCAGATGATATATAAATATATCACAATATCACATACTTTGGGCATCAAGAGGAAAGGTGTTCAAGGAAAAAATGATACAAGCATCACCCTTATAAAATAAATTTAAATTGGTCACATTTCTGAGCCCATCAACCAAACAAAGGCATTGTACATAACCCCCCCTTCAAATTTCTTTCAGCTCATCTCACTAAAAAACTAACTTCATATTTTTTAATCTTTTTTCCTTAGGAGCTTACTAACTTTTTTGTTTCCTTATTTTTCTGCTATTTGTGATGTTGTATGTAGGTTTTGAGCAGCAAGTATTTATGAGAGGATTTCTGTTATGTCTTTGGAGACTCAATTTAATTTTATCATGTCTTGACTGGCCTGATAGTTGTTTTATATTTATGAGGTCAATGCCTTTTCAGACTTTACATCTCAAGTATGCTTTTGATAAGGGAACTAAGAAAGCACAGCAAGACTAAACGATTGTTTTCTAAGATTACTTCTGGGTTTTTTTCTATAGATTAGTGGGAAAAACAAGTACTGGAAAAAGCCTAATAGCTTTTTATCAACATGTCATTGTGAATTCATGTGGGAACAAGCAAAAAAAGAATTTCTCAGTTCTCCTGCTTCTAGGCTTATCCTGCTCCACTTCCATAGCTTCCAATTACTTTATTTTTGTTATTTCATAGGAGTGGGGCACGGATAAAAGAAAACACATATTTTGGAAATTTAATTTGACTTCTCATCTTTCACCAGACTTCTTCAAATCTTTAGGCTCAGACTCATGGGACACACTTGCTGAAATATAGTTTGTCAGTATGTTGGCATTGGTCATGCAGTTCCTTGAATGGATTTCACAAAGCCGAATTAGGCATCTAAGTGAATCAGAGAGAGAATTAGGAATATCTGAAGGGTCCTTGTAGGATCATGCTATTAATTGTTTCTATTTAATTCTGAAAAGTTTTTTCAATAATCAATTAGAGAGTCCATTAAAGCAGTATGATTGATGTAATTTCTGTCATAGCAAGAAAGAGGGAAACCATTGTCAAAACACCAAACAGGTGTTTGGGATTGCTGGTACCATTTAAAACAAGACAAACAAGGAGGTACCTAGTAGCACTGTCAGACTCAGCTCTTCCTCGACAGAAACAGCGCACACACTGTCTCTAAACAGGCTTTTTGCTTTATAATGTTTTCTAAACAGGATTTAATTATTTTTTTTTTTGGCCATAACTTCTGCCACTGGTTTGGACTGAGCTTCAACTGACACAAAGGCACTGGAGTGTCAAATCAGACTTAAGTAATTCTATCCTTGTTTATAGATGATTTTAAGAATAGATATTCAGGGTATGATTCTTTGATAATATAAAGTACCTTGGTGATATTTGTGCCAAATGGAATATACATAATAAAAGAATACATCAACATATCCTCTACGTTCACTTAATTTTTCCCAAAAAAATAAAATATTATATGCAAGTTATATCAATCTTTGCAAATAAACCATTTGTTTCTGGCTATTGTTTCATGCAATGCAAACCAGCTCAAGGAGTTTAAATTTATTGTCTTAGTAAGATGAGAAGTAACCTGAAATTTGATTATTGTGTTAGTTTTATAGGATAATTAAGACTATTATATTGATATTGTGATAAACAGGCATGTGGAGAAATAATTAAAAGAATATGATCAGGAAATTAGCATAGTTTTAAAGCACAGCTTACTTTGTATAACATTGAATTTTTTTTAATTGCTTCTTATATTTATGCCTCTGTTTCCTCAATATTAGGTTTCAGACAGAACTCAATTATGATGTTTTGGAAGTTCACGATGGACCAAATTTATTATCTCCACTCCTAGGATCTTACAATGGTACACAGGTCCCACAATTCTTGTTTAGCAGTAGCAATTTCATTTATCTTCTCTTTACAACTGACAACAGTCGCTCTAACAACGGATTCAAGATTCACTATGAAAGTAAGTAATTCGGAATTGTATTATTTGATTTCCCCATCAATGCTTATTCTAGTGATAAATATATAAAGGTGCACAGGTGTCATCTTTCATAAATTCCTGTTATTTCTTGAACTGAGAAAGGTTTAGTGATGGTAAACTGCAAAAGGGATGACTAGTAATTTCACCTACAATTTAATGTCATTGCTGTACTCGGTCCATGCTTTCAAGAATCAGAAGACTGGATTGTGAAGCAAATGACTTTCTTCCGGATGTTGCTTTTATGTCTTGTTATATTTATCTTTTCTACAATAACATCCTTGTGTGTAAAACTGCATGAGATCAAGAAGATTATGAAAATATAAGCAAATAACTGAATTACTGTCCTGATTGATATAACTGCAGCTCTAACTGAAGATAATGGGAAATGCAGTTTACACTCACAAACTGAAAAACAAGATATGTAATTGCTTGATTATGGATTTTTGGCAATCTGAAAACCTGCATATGGGATTTCTTCTGACATAAATTCTTTTTCCCTTATTCTAATCATATAAACCCCACTGCAGAAAGTATCTGCAAGTTTTCATATTCATGAACTCTTAGAATTCTTAGAAGTTGATATGCCATTTACTTTTTGTGTTTCTAAATATACCTTTTGTTGTAATACATTATATTTTCTTGTGAAGTAATATTTTTCTTTATTTGCATGTGTTTGCAGTATAGTCTGCAATAATATATATAATTAATATAAGTACTTGCAGTTTAGTTTGCTTAGTAGAGGTCATGAGCACATTATTATCTGTCAGTTTCTGTTGTGTATTCCTACTTTGAAGCTACCAAAACTACAGGTTGGAACTACTACCCACCAATTTCAGATGTTTGTAATTTTTTACATTAATTTTGGCCATTTTCACTGTTCTTGATACTAACGATAATGATATTAAATACAAAATATATATGGGGGTGACTTTGGCAGAAAAAATTTGGGCTAATTTGAACTTTACTGAATGCCACGTTCTGGCTGCTTATTGCAAAAAATCTATTATTATTCCAAATTTCTTTACTTTCCTACCTCACCCATATACTTCCATTTGTATGAACTTTTGCATTGAAGAAGTAATGATTTTGTTAAGTTCTCATAAATCTTGAAGTTTGAAGGATAGCTATCATTACAGATCAGAACAATTAGATCAGTATTGCCAGCAGAGATCAATAAATGGCTAGGATAATTCAATTCATTGGCTAGGATAATAAAGTTAAATGGAAACACACCTTGGGAATGTGAACAGCAAAAAGAGGAAAGCTGCACTTATTAAAAATGCTTATATCAAACTGTTTCAATTAAATAAAGTTGGAAAGGAAATCTGAAATTTTGTTACAAATTAATTTTTCAATTTAATTATAAAATCCCCTTTTTACTAAAATTGTTCCCAACCCCGCAGATCTCTTTACATTAGTGGACAATTAAAGCTACATTTTTACTTTCAGAGACCATTGAAAATACACATCTTTACCATTTTGACACAAAATAAGCCATTTTCAGTCATTGTGCATTTAGTTGTGTTATTTCTGCTTAACATCCTCTATTTGTACACAGACATCTAGTATTAATTTGATTTTTGTTTAATTCCTACTGGTTCATTGTCTTACATTGTTCAGTACAATCCAATTCAGATTTCCGTTTTCTGGATAATAATAATAATAATGACCAACACTTCTCTATTCAGCACATCTCTTCCATTATCCTTTTGAAAGCTGGTTTTTTTTATATGTTCTTATTTTCTATTCTAATTATTTCTTTCCACACTGAATTTCTTTGTTAAGAAGGATATTTCATAGCTTTTGTGTAGGAATAAAACAAACAACAGTCCATAAAAATCTTACATTGTATACTTCTAATTTGCTAACTTCAGTAATATTTCTATAGTTTTTTGTTTCCTTCTTTGTTTTCCCCTGATTTTTTTTTATAATGAAGTTAAACTGTTCACTCAGAAATAATTTAAAAGGTTTAATTTTAGAGCACACATTAAAATCCTTTTTATCAAGCTGGAAGGCTGGAAATCAGAATTTTGAGTGATCATCAAAGCTTTTCAGCATCAGCATCAGGGAAAAATTAATTTAATATTACTGAGATGTGATTGCACTAAATATCCTGCAAATTATGTGATGTTTTTCTCTGTAATAGTGGCAGGATGCAATTCATTATCCATAACATCTTATAATGGTAACACAGAGAAACATTCTTCACTGAAAATGTGTGATAATGTAGCCTTCACCTCCACTCAGAGCACAGTGAATTACTTTAATTACAAAAACCCTATAGGTAGTTTTGTTAACTCTTACTGTTGTTTTTAATCTAGGTGTAACTGTTAATACTTACTCTTGCTTGGATCCTGGCATACCGGTGCATGGACGTCGTTATGGACATGACTTCTCTATAGGTTCCACTGTCTCATTTAGTTGTGATCCAGGTTACAGACTGAGTCATGAGGAGCCTTTGCTATGTGAAAAAAATCACTGGTGGAGTCACCCACTTCCAACTTGTGATGGTAAGGATGAATGGATAAAATACAGAGTACCTTAAAATATATGACTTTTGCCAAACTACTATTAGTCCAAATGAGTTAAATGTTCGAGCTTGTTAAACTAAAGAGAATAGTGGAGGAAATACATGTTATATATCTCTGTGTGACGAGATATTTAGTAATAACAGTAATATGTAATTCTTTAAATTAGGAGATTATTGAAGATATGTCTATCTGAATGTACACTACCATGAGCTAACTGATTTCCAGTTAGCTCAAGGCATGCAAGGTTAATGTATATCTGCTGTGTAATAAACTGTTATTACAAGTTACAAATATTTGTGTTTGAGTATCCATCTATGGACACAAGTGTTCTGTCATATAGAACATGAGATATGGTTTATTTATACCTGACTCAAAAACTGCATTTTCTCCCATTTCACGTCAATCATTGTTCCTGGCTGGTTAACAGAGGTTGACAAAAAAAATGTCTTGAACTTTTATGAGCTACAAAATGCACATGCTAATATATTTTTCTAAAACAGTTCTTAGTGTTTCAGGACACTCAGTTAGAAAGAAAAAGCTGAATTTCAGTGAAGACTAATGAAAAAGCTTACTGAATCATGTATGATATGGAAACATATCATACATGATATGTACATCAAACATATGGAAACAATTTCCACTTTTCATTTTTAAAATGGTGGAGGTTTCCTTGGCCTTCAGCTTATTTAGTTAGCAAACACTTTGTTATTATATTTCAATATGTTGAACATGTCATTATATGATGATACTCAAACAATGGAGGTCCAGTTCAGCAAGCCTTTTCCCAAAGTATTCTGCTTCTCAGCTTCTTGGAATGAGAAATTGCCAGGCTCCCCCAGCTCACAGTCAAGGGGACTATATTTTGCTGAATAGGCCATAGACATAAGGTGTGTTTTCCTACTGCGATAGGCATAGATGGTAACCATCTAAATCAAAGAGTATTAAAACACTCCCTATGAATACTGTGCTCTGTTGTGAAATAAACATATATTGTGATAAATTTCTTCCTCAAGAGGCTGAACAAGCATGGAATTCATTAAGTAAATGAGATTTATTTTTTTTTTCTCCAGAGCACTTTGCTAAATGGAAATTGTCCATTGAATAAAGATGCTCTAAAGGCAGACTCTAAAGTACATTTATTATAGTAAATTTAATCAATTCATGGTTGAATTTACTTTGGTTTTGTTGCTGAATTTCTTCTCTGGTGGAACGTTTTAAAACGGGATGCAGAGTTGTTGCATCCCAAGGGAAAAAAAGGGCATTTGCTAAATGGGCTGTTCTTTGCATAAACTGCTAGTATGGGTTTGTATTAATCTTACTACTACTAAACTCATTGGTCACTGCTCCTGCTCATTCAATATATTACTGTGACAGTTTCCCAGGAACAGAGTTCTTGCTTGATTGTTCTTTTTGATAATTGCATGTCTTTTTGATAATTACATCACACACTGACAGTCCATGACAATTGGGCAGACTGATCATGGCAACTCATGAGCGCAAGTGTTTTGGAGGAGGAAAAGGGCGTGGAAGGTGAAAAAATTTAGACTACTTAGAACCTGTTCTTCCTCAAAGTAGAAGATTGTGTTGACTGCAATTCAACTCTTTGAAGGAGTGTAAACTATTTTTTTCATGAGGTGTTTGGATGTTATACAGATAAGCATCATTAAAAGATTATTGGGGAAATCACACTTTGCTGTCTACAGGAACATTTAGACAATACTGGGAATTATGGCTTCAAAATGAACAAACAAACTTTTTCCTTCCCTAAAAACTGGCCTGAGGGAGTGATTATGATAGGCTGTATAATTCACTCATATTTGAATAATTGATTCACATGAAGGATTTCATATGTAATTTCCTCAGTTTTGATTTTTATGTGTATCTATATAGATAAGGTGTGCACTCCTCCTCAGTTCACATATCTTCTCTGTGTATGTATGTGTATACATACATGTGCAAACATAGTTTTACGTATATAGAAGTATAGCAAAACATTTCTTTTAGAGTTCTCTGACCTTTGAGGATAGTAGAATCCATTTATGCTCTTTAAAGATAAATCTTAAAGAAAAATATTTTCAGAATCATAGAACTGTTATAGCTGAAAGGAATCTCAGAGTTTCACCTAGTCCAAACCCCATACTTCAACAAGAGGGTCCAGTCTGGATGTTAGATCAGATTGCTCAGGATCCTGCACAACTGAGTTTTATGTCAATGGAGGGAGATTCCACTTCTTCTCTGAGCAACCTGTGCCATTGTTTTGTCCCACAATAAATATTCTTGCACTGAGAACTTCCCATCTTCCAGTTACATCCATTAACTCTCATCCTTTCACCGTGGTGAAAGACACTTGAATTTATACAGTACTTGAGTTGCTTTACGGTTTTCAAGACAACTCAACTATGTTAAGCTATACAACCATAACATTAAGGCTCCTTCAAAGAATTAAAAGTAAAACCTATTATCTTTATCAAACCATCAGTCTCTTTTAAAAAAACTGAATTAGTCTGTAGACTGTTTGGAATATACTGTTAAAAGTATAATATTGCTTTGTTATGTATAACCAATTTCTGGATAGCTATCTTGGCAAAATACTTTTTTATTTCTTTTCAAAAGAGGTGGCACTGATCAAGGCCTAGAATTCTGAATTTTTTTTCTTTCCTTCTTTTGTTCATGGGTAAAGGGTAAGCAGCTTTTCTGTCCACACAGGCCAGAGGAAAAGATATTACTGTGTACATTTATTTATTTTTAAATAAATGATCTGAAGATGTGGATTAGTCTATGTACCATAAATGTAGGATACATTACCTAGGAACATAAACATACAAATAAACAACAACCACTCCTTTTAAATGAGAATATGTACAGGCCTTCAGAAAATAGTAAAACTTAAGAGAAATAAAATGCATGGGTTTGAGCTTTGCTTAGAAATTTTACTTGTATTACATTTATACCATTCCTATCTGACATATACATATGATTCATTCTGTAACTATCTATCTGGTTATTCCTTAATTTCTTGACTGAAATCTCCTCCCAGTTTTTAACAAATAAGAAAAAAAAATTGTCCTACCATATCCTTTCTATATGAATATTCTAATCAAATTTTAGTTTTAAGCTTTGGATATATGTGAGAAAATATATTCTACCCGATATGTGAAGTATTGTATTAATTCCATATGAAATGATAGGAAAAATAATGTAAAAATTAGATACCTAATAAAGAGTTTAATATGCTTTTTATTCCCTTCATCATAACATGAAATTGAATGCTTATACATAATAATTCTGATTTATTATTTGAATTAAAAATAAATATTGTCATTCCACTTGAGCTTCATTTACTTAAGAAAATTAATAAATACCAAGAAAAATGTTCCAGTAAGATTGAAAACATCTAATGTTTATATTGAAAATGCCTAGATATCCAAATGAATTAGCAAATATGACTTGTGCAGTACTATGAAGAACATATTCAGGAAAAATGATAGAGGTGTTATGTCATTTCTGTTAATACATCTCCAAGCTAAAAACAATACTTTTATTATAATACAACTGCTAAAAAACCTCCTGCAACTATTCAGTGATATTTTGACTATTCAGTCAGAAGCCAGAATTGGAAATCAATAGCGTATTTTGGTCTGGTTTAGATTTAAAGAAGGTAAAAATTCAAGTTTATGTTGTGACTAATCTGGACTACACGAGTTTCTATTAAGTTAATGCCTTGTATAATGTAACTCCAGTCCAAGGTTTCCTTCCATAAACTGATTATAATAATTTGATGTCCATATTGTTATTCACTTGTTACTACTTGACTGCATCCTATTTTAAGACATATGACACCTTCTTTAATTAAGGAAGACAGATATTAGTTTCTTGGTTTATGAAGCACAACATTCAAATTCTAATTCACTGTTTCAATAATTTTTAACTGTATTTGTATTTCTCTTTCATTATAAAATTACATGTAAGTAATGTAAATGTAAATGTAAATCACCTTAGATTTTTATTTGGAAGTTAGAGCTAATTAAAAAAAAAAATGTAATGCAGCCTCTGTGTCTTTGTGCACATCTATACGTGAATTTAGATTTATATATACACAAATACATCTATGTATGAATAGGTTTATCTTCTTTTCTTACATATTCTCGTTTTCTCCTTTTTGAGAAAATTGAGATACATCATTGTATATTAATTTCTGAGTTGTGGTTGCTGACCTATAGCTGGCCTCTTTAAAAAACTTTACATATCAAAGTGGTAGATAATATAATTGAAAATGTGGAAAATGTTAACTTCCCAGATAACACTATCTTCAGTCAGGCTAAAAAGGGACAATGGCATATGGCTTTTTTTTTTTTTCACTACATTGCTAGTGAATAACATATGTAGAAATATACAGATATATGTGTTTATATAGATCTGTATTATTTTCTCTTGCTTTACTAAAATAACAAATAGATTCTCTAGATAGTTTTCTTGGATATGGTGACCCACTTCTTCTCACATCCACTTTACTTGATGAATTCATATTATTTCTATACACTTTGTAACTCTGAGACTGACTTGTTACATCAAAATAAATTAGCTTAAAATAGATATAAACCTTATTCAAAGACCTCAGATGACAGAAAACATAATTAGTGATTGCTGAATTTTATCTCCTGATATAAAAAGTAAAATTTAAGAGGTAAGAGTCTTTCCTGTGAACAAGTGTTAAGGTAGCTATACAGGCTGACCTCTTCAGGAAGAGATTATACAGACAGACTTAATAAGTAAAATATAAATATATTAAAAATGGAACAGAGGACATGAAAAAATAGGAAAAAAAAATTTGTGAACAAAAATGTCAGAATCTAATGTAAATTGTCCTAGCAATATGTTTGTATATAGCACAGCTGCTGTGACAATACAGACAGGTAAGTATTTGCAATTGTTTATTTGCATAGAGATGGAAAATGATCTACAGAAGTTGATTAAGAGTACCTACCTCATTTAACTGATCCAAAGTCAGCAATACTAATATTCTTTACCAGCCTTCTAAAGGGAGTCCCCAAGAGGGAAAGAACATGAGAGTTTAGCAGAAGAACAAATGGGTAAAAATGGACTATGAATAAATTGAGGCTAGAAATTGTGAGTATTTCTAGTAGTGAAGACTGATTTTCTGTAAGTTTTATAGTAGCATGAAATATGGCCTTAAATGGAACTTGATAATTGTATGAATGACACAAGTCAAGTGCTTTCATTACAACTATTCACATATTTCAGAGAAGAAGCATGGCCTGCATGTCTTCCACTGAGAAACTTATGAGTAGCCTGAATACAGATTCTAAAATTCTTTTAGTCAAAAATTGTTTTCAAACTATATAGGGCAATTTTCCAGGCAAGACTTTCTTGCTGTCACTCTTCCTTATCACTGATCATGTTACAAACGCAGTTATGATAATTTACAATAAAATGAAATGTAAGTAATTAAACCAAAACTGTAAGAATTTATTTTACTGGCTTAGCCACTGAATTCCACAATTAAATTTTAATCTTCTTTCACAATGATCTAAAACTTGATTCTTAAATTGTAACATTACTTCTGATCATCACAGTGCTGTAGAGGTACTTTATGCTGTACATCCAAGTAGATATCTGTATTTCATTCAGCCACTTCAATATTTTGTTCTCGTTTTTTGTTGTTTTCTTTCTCACTATTCTGAAAACATAGTAATGGAAGGGAAAAAAAATTGGGCATGTCTTGATTCAGCTCCTCTGCTTGCATAACAAAGAAATTATTAATTAGTGTGTTATGAACACAAAATTCCATTTTCCACATTAGAGCACTAAGACAGCACTTAATTTATTTGCTTATTTATTTATTCTACTTTTAGTGTTTCCTAGCCTCCATCTCTGAATAATCAGATAAAGTGAAAGAAAGGCTTCTTGTAGAATTTAGGAAAATGTGTGGAGTTTATCTTCTGCTGTTTTTATTTTCATGTGTTTCTGTTTTCCTTTGCACTTTGAAAGAGTCAGTCAGATACTAGTAGTGATATTATATGCTTGGGCTGTTTGCCATGTTATCAGGACCAGTGCACATTTTATATTTCAGATCTGTCAACTTGGCTTTGTTTTATAAAATGCTGGTCCCTTGATACATTTTTTTGCCATCTGCTAGCCTTCATAGAGTTACACTGAGTGCCTGATGGCATGCCATAGATGCTTTGTCATCATTCGCATTCCTGAAAGGTTTTCCAAATACCCACTGCAAAATACATTATTTGTTTGGGCTGTTTACCGTGATTATAAAAACTGATTGTGTTTTCTCATTTAATAGGACTGACCTAAGATATGGACAAAGTAGGTAGTTACCATCAGGAGCTCCAATAACATGCTGTCAGAGACCTGATTCTGTTTTACTAACATTTAAATATAACAAGTTCACGTGATAAGTGGACAATGGTTACCTCCATTTTTTTTTCTCTTCATCAGAAAAGTGAGGAGGAAAATAGTACACTGGGAGGTTATTCCCCTGTGGCAACAATTATGAAACGGGGGGGTTGTGATCATAGTATGTCCTATTTCAGCCTATGGTACTGGATCTGCAAATTTCCACCTTACAACTAGGCCAAAAAATCTAGAAAGTTGGCAGGATAAACAGCACACACAAAGAAATCATGAGGTTACCCATACAAATATACAAGATTAAAATGTATGGTTAATTAGAACAACCAAACAAATTTAGCTGCTCAAAATAGGGTGATTTTCATCCTAGGACATAAGATGAATTTAAATTTCAACTTTATGAGAAAACTGTAATTACATGCATACTTCTTTTTATTCAGGACCCTAAAGATAGTGATGGCATGTAATGCAGTAACCTCATTATGAAAAATTATTGACCTTTGTGAAAACATTCCACAGTGCTGCTGAAATGTCTGAAAAAATGCATGTGTTTCCCAGAGACAAATTAGGTACCTAATTAGGACCTGCTTAGGTACAGGGTAAGATAGAGGTACACTCTGGATATCCTCTTGATTCACTGTGTTCTGAAAGGACACTAGTTGAGAGCATGACTACTTAAGGATGAAAAGGAGGAGTTTATGTTATTTACTTTGGAAGAGCTGCTCATTAAGAACTGTAATCAACTTTCCTAAACCAGTCTATGTTACTTTACTTAAATCTGGTGACAGTAACATAGTTTATTGGTTTTTTTGTGTCCTGGAACATGTCTAGAAAACAATTTTGGTAATGCGTATAATTAGGCTAAGAAAAATAAAATTAGATGTTTTTAACCTCCAAGAAAAAAAAAATAGAAATAGTCATTTGTTTTATAATGTATCCCCTTCTGAGATAATCTATATTCAGAGAATTTTGCTTGGTACTGAATTTTAATCACTATTATTGATAAAAGATAATATTAAGCTGAAAGATGCTCTTCACTACTGAAAGATATTCAATTTAGTATTTCAAAAGCTCTGGAATAGAATATTAACCATTAAAATGTAATGGTGAATTGTGAAGATCTTTATTTCACTGTTGTAAGATTTTATTTCTGTATTTTGCATTAATTCAATCTGTAATTTAATTTTTATATTGCTCAATTACTGTTTATTTTTAAATACTCACTATTGATACTATAGAAAAATTATTCCTATATTGGCAATTGTCATTATCACTTGCATTATAGGTATAAACACATGTGCAATAATTAGATAGAAGAAAGGACCTCATGCTTCCCTAAAATAATATTTACAGTCAGTAATTCTTCAATAGTGAGATCCGCTCTATAGCATTTTAACTCTTCAGCCTTAGCTTCTGTCTAAAGTAATATTGTTTGGCTCCATATCTTCTGCCTTCATGTTCCTGCTTGCGTTTGTGACTTTCAATGTGTTTTGGGAAAATGTGGAAAAACAGCTAAGGAAACTCATTTTTCATTTTCTTAGTACCTATTACAAAGCATGTTAATTATTCATTGATTATATTTCTTTTCATATTGTGTAAAAATTTGCTGTAGTGATATGTGGAATTGCTGAATCATTTGACTAGCTATTTTTAAGTCATTTTAAAGCTAGAAGTTTTTTAAAAATTGCTTTCTTATATTTTATTTCATCTGTAAGTTTTATATTAATTAATTTATTATTATTTTCTTTGTTATTTCTAGCTTTATGTGGTGGCGATGTTAGAGGACCTAGTGGAACAATTTTATCCCCTGGTTATCCTGATCTGTATCCAAATTCACTGAATTGTACATGGACTGTGGATGTTACCCATGGAAAAGGTAAACAAATACTTCTTTTATCTTTTTCCACCTTTTATTTTTTTTTAATATGCAAGTCCAGTATTCTGTGCTACACATGTAGATCTAATTTAGCAGCAATGAACTAGGAATTGCATTGCTGATTTTTGGTTTTGTTCATTCTTATTGTAGTAGTAGTTCCTAGTTCCTAGTTTCTAGTAGTTCCTAGAATTCCAGATGTGGAGTAGACCTTAATGCTTTTCACAGAACAGGAAGTCCCTGAAAGTTTATAGTCCAAGTAGAAGATGTGTCCTCATTAAGTCATACAGGTGAAAGAGGGCGAACGCCTTTTTTGTGTTGAGGAGGAAATGTCTTATCTTAGATTAGCTGTAAGTAATCATTGATATTTAGATTTGGTATCAACAGAAGACTCTGACATGAAGTCTTAAGTGAATATGTTATCCATATTATAGCATAAAAAAAGGAATTAAGTTAACGAGAGAGGAGTTGTTTAAAAGATTGCTCATTAAGCTAAATTTTACATTATGACTAGCTGTCAACAAGGAAATGTCAGAAAGAAAAGTCCTGTTATTTGAAGAGAAGAAACTGTTTCAGCTTACTGAGACACATTTTTAGGGTGGCAGCATATAAATGGCAGTTTAATATGGATCTATGGATTGAATAAATAATATAGTTTAGAAACAAAAGTAGAAGGAAAAAAATAATTTAACCCAATAAGAGAACATTTAGACAGGTAAGAAGGAATTGAATTATAGAATGACTGATCACAGAATCTGAGGGATGGGAAACCTTTAAGAAAAGAATGGTTATTTGATGAAAGGAGATTTCAGGATAAAGATGTACTACCAGTTTTAAGTTTTCTCTGAGAAAAGCTCTTAGAGTTATTTAAAAGAAATAAGGACAGGTTAGAAAATACTTAGGACACAAATGGAAGTTGGGCATTCCAGGTAGCAAAATGTCATTGAAATGTGTGTGTCCTACTTTCACAGGGATTTAAGATACTTGTAACTAAATTGCTTGAGCAAATATCTGACAATAGAATTGTTCAAAACTTTTTTTCCTTAAGGAGCTGCTGTACTATGAACCAAAGATCTTTGTTAAGTACTGTTTAACAGACAGAACAAACTATGTATTTATGTTAAGAAAAAAGTAGAAACGTTTTCTTTATTCACTGATAGTGAAGTTGGTTTAGACACCATATGTTTGCTTTTGCTGATGTGACTTCTAAAGCCGGCATTTTACAAAGAAATACAGTGCCCGGCTCTCCACTACCTCTGAACATCAGTTTGAGGAGAGATTAGTTAATTCTTTGTTCTGAAGTCTGAATTATAATACAGGTGAAAGGTTTTGGGGCTAGATGAGAAGAGATGGTCAAAGTTTTAGATTTTTCATGGTATTTTATTTTAAATATGGGAGTGATTGCATAGTACTCTTCTACTACGAGTGGAAAGAGTTAGAGAAACATAAGCATTTAATGCTAAGGGAAGGAGAGAAGGAGAGAAATAGAGATAGATGTCAGAAGACAAATTGAATATGAATAGGGTGAGGTGATATGAACACAAAAGGAGAACAGCATCTGTAACACTGGAAAGAATACAGGAAAAAGAACAGAAGGGAGAAGGAGGAAGGCAAGTTCAATTCTGAAATTCATCAGTTTTCTCTCTGAGGGCATGAAAAGTGTGTCAAAGTATATTGATGATGTATTCCTCTAAGAAAGAGTTATTGATAACATAAAAATCAGACTTGTGCTGATCTGTGATCCCCTGGGATTTTTTTGTACAAATAATACGATAGTTTCTCATCTAGAGTTAAATCACTCTGACTGGATGTACAGGTTAAAACTCCTTAAAGTGTTAAATTGTATCCCACAAAATTATTGCTCCAGCTACTCTGCAGTCTCTTTTTACTACCAAGTGATGTCATTGTGTCAATATAATTTACTTGTAAGTATCCACAGTGAAAATCCATTCTGAAATTCCTGAGCCTACATCAGATGCTACATTTGCCCTCTAGGTATGATAAAAGTCTTTTACAGTTACAAGAAAATAGGTACTGTGGATCTTTTGCAAAGGAGAAGAATATAACTGTTCATCTGGATAAGCAAAAAAGACTTATGTAAAGCGTAAGAAAACTGTTAGCCCTGTAGTCATTTAGTTCACACCTTATCTGAAAAGCCATTGGATAACCAGCCCAAACTTTATAATCCTAGCATCGAAGACACAGGTAAGGGTTTAGCTTCATGAAGTAATATGTGACTGAAAATTATGCAAATTCTACAGCAAACATAAACCCAGATTAAGCCATATTTTTCAGAGTCCTTGAAAGACATTTTATTAACACTTTAATTTTTTTCTAACTAAAAATGGGATTGTGGAGGAAAGTACTTGAAAATATATATATATATATATATATTTTTAGAAAAGTAAGTAGGTTTTTTTGTGATTTTTTTTTTTTTCCTGAACCCTCCGCTAGACAAGTACATAAAAATTAGGGTAAATAAAACTGAAATTCTCAATGTGATTACATTTTTTTGTGAGGCTATTGAAAAAAAACCCACCATATATATTTAGAATCCTGAGGAAAAAATTGCACAGAAATAATATTTTACAAGGAAAAAGAGTAATAGTATAAACATACACAGTTAGAAGCACATAAACACTGATGCTTATATATACAAACATGAATATATTGATACAAGCACATTCTTGTTTGGGTCAATAAGTTTTACATTATTTTAGGGAAATGTTAATAATGGGAAAGAATAATAAATATGAATGCTTTGTTGTAATTTTACTTGTACATTTTGACTCATGCTTTTCAGTGAGGATTTGCTCTGAGTATAAAATAGGAAATAATGTATGAATTTCTTTTTGGAAGAAGGGACAGGCCACTCAGTAGGACTACAAAGATGTTGTAAGGCTATGTAGGGAGAAAACTAGAAAGGCAAAAGCCCAACTAGAACTTAACCTGGCTTTGGATATTAAGAATAATAAAAAGTGTTTCTATAAACATATTAGTAATAAAAGGAAGACTAAGGAGAATCTCTATCCTTTATTAGATGAAGGCAGTAACAAAGGTGACAAAAGATGAGGAGAAGGCTGAGGTACTTAATGCCTTCTTTGCCTCAATCTTTAGCAGTGGAATCAGTTGTTCCCTGAGTACCCAGACCCCCAAACTAGTAGAGGCAGGGAGCAGAATGAAGCCCCCGAAATCCAAAGGGTGTTGGTAAGGGACTTGCTCCAACACCTAGACATACATAAGTCTATGAGGCTGGATGAGATCCACCCAAGGGTACTGAGAGGGCTGGAAAAAGTGCTCACTGAGCCAGTTTCCAGCATTCATCACCAGTTCTGGCAAGCTAGGGAGGTCCTGGTTGGCTGGCATCTAACAAATGTGATGTACATCCACAAGAAGGGCTAGAAGGATGATCCAGGGAACCGGCCTGTCAGTCTGATCTCAGTGCCTGGGAATGCTATGGAGCAGATCATCCTGAGTGCCATCCTGAGGCACGTGAAGACAATCAGGCAATCAGGCCCATCCAGCACGGGTTCGTGAAAGGCCTGATAGCCAAATCTGATATCATTCTATGATAAAGGTGTCACATTTGGTGGATGCAGGAAATGCTGTGGATGTTGTTTACCTGGACTTTAGTAAGACCTTTGATGCAGTTTCCCACAGCATTCTCCTGGAGAAATTGGCTGCCCATGGCTTGGACCGGAACACTTTTCACTGGGTAGAAACCTGGTTGGATGTCTGGGGCTAGAGGGTGATGGTGAATGGAGTTAAATCCATTTGGTGGCTGGTCACAAGTGGTGTTCCCTAAGGCTCAGTATTGGGGCCAGTTCTCTTTATATCTTTATCAGTGATCTGGATGAGGGAATCAAGGGCACCCTCAGTAAATTTGCAGACAACACCAAGTTAGGTGGGAGTGTCGACCTGCTTGAGAGTAGAAAGACCTGGCAGAGGGATCTGGACAGGCTGGATGGATGGTCTGACGCCAATGGTAAGAAGTTCAACAAGGCCAAGTGCTGGGTCCTGCGCTTGGTTCACAATAATCCCATGCAGCAGTACAAGGGTGGGGCAGAGTGGCTGGAGAGCTGCCTGGCAGAAACGGACCTGAGTTATTGACTGTCAGCGAAACACGAGCCAGCAGTGTGCCCAGGCCAAGAAGGCCAACTGCATCTTGGCCTGTATCAGGAACAGGCCCCTTGCTACAAAAAAAAGACGTGTTGGAGCGAGTTCAGGGAAGTGCAAAAAAGGTGGTGAGGTGTCTGGAGAACAATTCTAATGAGGAGTGGCTGAGGGAGGTGGGATTGTATAGCCTGAAGAAAAGGAGGCTGGGGGGAGACTTTATTGCTCTGCACAACTACCTGAAAAGAGGTTGTAGTGAGGTGGGAGTTGGTCTCTTCTCCCAAGTATCAGGTGATAGGACAAGAGGAAATGGCCTCAAGTTGCTCCAGGGGAGGTTTAGATTGGATATTAGGAAAATTTTTTACACTGAAAGGGTTATTAAACATTGGAACCGACTGCCCAGGGAAGTGGTTGAGTCACCATCCCTGGAGGTATTTGAAAGGTGGGTAGATGTATTACTTAGTAATATGGCTTAGTGATGTTTTTGTCACTGTTAGGTTGATGGGTGGACTAGATGATCTGAAAGCTCCCTTCCAACCTAGGCAATTCAATGATTCTATGATTCTCATATTCTGTTCTTGTTGGAAAAACGGTATTAATACTTTAAGCTGTTCCTGTAGTACTTCATGAGGAAGATTGGTCTCCTTTTATGACAATAAGTAACAGGCTTACTCAATTTAACTTTAAACTTCTAATGCTAAAGTTCTATATCTGAATAAGGTAGTCCATTAGGCCACTTCTGTATTTAATGGACAAATATATGGGTCATGTCACCCTGAAAAATTATCTAAAGTGGATGGAACGAACCATCCTCTGAAGGTCTCTATTTATCTTTATCATATAATGTTCAGAGGGTTTATATAGTCCCCAGGTGAATTGTCCATGGGGAGACTGAGTGACTAAATTTTAGATAGTTACATTTGGGAAAATTAATCCCATACACATAAATGGGTTAAAGTGAGGGAAAAAAACTTTGTTCTGGAAATCTCATTTTCTGCTCTATTTCATGTCTAATATAATTCCAACTTCAGAATTTCAAGGAGTATCTTCTATTGTACATTAACTAGTGATATGATTTTTCTACAAATACTTAAAGTGTCATAGTTTCATTCAGCTTTTTTTTTTTTGGACAAAATTAGGTAGTTTAATGTCAGACTGCCAAGAAAATTTTTGTAACTTGTAGCTGCGGGGTACTTTTATAGACACACGTCCATATATTGCAACTTCATACTGCTACTACATAATAGCAGGCAATTCAATGAATGTGTTTAGTTAAGATTTATATTTTACATCTCAATACATTGTATTGCTAAGAAAACCAGTTTCTGTGTTTGCATATATTGTCTTAAATAGCATAATCTACAATATATATATATTAATTTTACTGTCCAAGTGTATCTAAACTTCTAAAATTCTGCAATGAATTTTCACTTGTCTTCTTGTGGACCAGCATTCCAATTCTTGAATAACATTAAAACTTGATATTATTTCACTTTATTTTCTTTTAAATTTGTTAACTAATGAATGAAACATGCTCTTTAAATATAGTTAATATGTCTAGTAATTGGTATTACTTATGAACAGGAAAGGAAGCATCTATCATGACAATAATTATTGTATTTTGTCAGTGATTAGCATCCAATTAAATATATAGTGAAGTGAAATTCGTGGAGTATCAACGGTATATTTTAAACCATTTACCAATAGAACAGTTAATTTACCCATACCCCAACAGTCCAGATTGTAATATTGAGAAATGACGTTGGAATGTTATATCTTCCTGTATTCATTTCAGATTTCAAATATTCTCTTTATAAAGAAAGGGGCACATGAAGCAGAATGAGAAGAAGTCTACTTGGACATATATTTTTAAAATTCTTCTCTGGAGAAGACACAATCTGCCATGCAGCATATATTAATACGATTATAATATTTTCTGAAGAAAACTAAGTTTTACAGCTACTGCTGAGATACACCTTTGGGTTTTGCTTAGAAATGTCATTGCAATCTGGAAAATTTATTGAAACATTCCCTTGAGCTAAACCCTGAGTATGGTGTTTGATCAATACTCAGTGAAGCTCAGCCATGATTCACTGCAATTCCTTTATTTTGCGTTACTACCCTAAAATTTTCTTTGGTATTTCTGATTTTGCTGTTGCAGTATTCATGCATGCATTAAAAGGACCAAAATTAATTTGGAGTGCAGTAAGTGCAACTAATATGGCCTGAATTTCAGCCGCATTGTATGTCATATTTTTCTCTTAAGCTCCCTTTTCATGTCAGATCGACACTGCCTCCTATGTAAAACTATGATAAAAAAATCAAGACATTTGCATTTATGAATCCCAAAGCTAAATGTATATGCCGTAGCTCAAAAGATATGTAAGCTCACCTTGATTCCAAAATTTAGTCTGTGATTTTAGCCAATTTATTGTCACACAATCTAGGAGAATAAATAGGATGCTTAAAGCAGATGAATGGCTTTACTGATATAATTAATTAAGAATTTTTAAAATCCAGAATTCTTGGATTGCCTAGGTTTATTCTAAGCATAAAACACAACCCAATCCTGTGATTGCTTTATCAGTGCTACTAAGAAAGGGTGTATTTATTTGGATCTGCAAGCTACAGGAAATTGGGGTGTTGGGGAGTGTCGAGCTTTAGGAACGTAAGCAGGTATCTACTTGAAAAGGATGAATAGTTCTCCAGTGTCTTTAGAGGGAAATACAATCTAGAGGTCTCTCAGATCCAAAGGATTTCTCTTGTTGCTCCCATTTGTATGTCCTGCTGACAGCAAAACTAATCAAGTATTCCAAAATGCCAATATGTACATACATATGTACAGCTGATTATGCAGACAAGTGTCTTTATTGGCACACACAGAAACACAACAGAGCTGAAACAGACATGAACACCACAGGCAACCAACCCTATTTCTCCAGTTGGGCTGTTAGGAACAGGAGCTTGCTAGGAGTGACACAGAGTAGTGGTTAGTTACAGGGATTAGTAAGAGAGGCTTAACTGTCTCCATTTTCCTACACTTTTTTCTGCTTTATCCACCATAATCACTCCCTTTACCTGCCTTTGGCCCTAAGCATCCCACAAAAAGTTTTGCAATCTCCAAATGCCTTTTTAAAATCTCAAGTTACATAATCTCATACATTTCATCAAATACTCCAAAGCTGCATGTGAGGTCTAGAAAAGATAACATCTAGCATCTAAAGGCTCATGAGGTTCTTATGTTTAGACAATCAAGCACAGTATATCTAGCTTCAGTCTTGGATTTTCTTTCCCTGTTTGGGAAGTTGGCAGGGAGCAGGGAGGGCAGAAGTAGGAAGGGGAAACTATTAAAAATCTGTTGTCCATGAGAGTACCTGAAGATCATTAATCTTCATTTGCTATGTTAACCTTCAATCACATGAATGGATCTTCCGAAGTATTACATCATTAGGTGTATTTTACAGAGCCTGAATCATTGGTTTATAAATTTTATGATAAAACTGAAAATGCTATTATACTAGAGGTCTCAATAATCACTTAAGCTAGCAATGTCTTGGCCTGTTTCTTTTTCTTGACTTTTCTGTGCATTCTACCTAAAGATCATGGTCTAGCTCTTAGTTTCAGAAATGCAGAAAAAGTAATTAATCTGTCTTGATCTTTAAGTCTTTTTTTTTTTCTTATTTTCTTCCAGGATATATCTTCTTTTCTAAATGTGTGATTTGTTTCTGATAGCTTGCAAAAAACCCTAGTGTTAACACATGCCACATCTCCCTTTTTTAGGGAAGAAGTGCTATTGTTACTGTGTGTGCCATGAAAATATAATGTCATATATTTTATAACCTTTCACTACTGCTATACAAGGATACTGGTGACTGTAAGAAATAACATTTACCTTTCCCATTCTGTTGTAAACAGTTTGTAATTTTGAACTGTTCAGTTCATCATAGGATTTTACATAAAAAATGCAAGTTCATGTCTTTGAATTATGTAAATCAAGCATCCATATTTTGCAGCTACAGGCAAAAGTGAAAGGTCAAAGTGTCAAAACCCAGAGACCAGCTGCAAAAATATTTTAATATTAAAATCAGAAAATATACTAATTTTTAGGAAAATTGGATTGTCTTGTTTTCTGAACCATGATTCATACTGAAATGCATGAATTTAATCCTTGGCTTAATTACATTGATTTTAACAGTGTGATATGTAAATATAATTCTACTTTTTCTAATAGGAGTGCAATTCACCTTCTACACCTTTCATTTGGAGGATCATCATGACTACTTACTAATAACAGAGAATGGCAGTTTCACACAGCCATTAGCACGTCTGACTGGCTCAGAGCTTCCTTCACCAATCAATGCTGGTCTCTACGGAAATTTCAGGGCTCAGTTGCGCTTTATTTCAGATTTTTCAATATCATATGAAGGATTTAATATTTCTTTCTCTGGTAAGGAAGTGCCTGCAATACCTGGCTTCTGAAAAAGATTTTTTCAATATTTTATGTAAAGAGAAATAAAAGTTTAAAATTGAAGTGATTTTGATAAATAAAAATCATAAAGTATATAAGTTGTATGAATCATAAAAGTATGTAAGTTGTTTCCTAAGCACAACAATCAAAGCAAGCAAACCTTTGTGCCTCTATAGAGACATTTCTGCTACCTGATAAATAAGATGTCAGTAAACTGTAAGAAACAATATCAAGTCAGGGAGGAAACAGAACTACTCTAATTTCAATTGGTGAAGTTCCAGGTGAGCCCAAAAGTCAATCATTTATGCTTTTTTGTTGTGCCATTGTTTTAATTTATTTTATGTATCTGTGACATTTATGACTCTTACAAGAGTGATAAAATATGTTGTTATGCATCTTAAAAATGTTGTGAATATATTCATTAGTCTTACTTTTTAATGTAGTATAATTGCTAATTTAACATTCACACGTTCATTTTGTTTTAAAATCTGAAATCTTTATTGATAGTCAGGTGGAAATACACAGAAATTACTAGACTGCAAGATTACAAGTATGACTGATAGAAAACGTTTTTACTTGTACAAGCTGACTCGCTCTCTTCTTTTCAGAGTATAACCTTGAACCTTGTGAAGATCCTGGGATCCCAGAATTTGGTAACAGAATAGGATTTAACTTTGGAGTGGGAGATATTCTGACATTCTCCTGTTCGCCTGGATATCGTTTAGAAGGAACTTCAGAGATTATTTGTCTTGGTGGTGGCCGACGAGTATGGAGTGCACCTCTGCCAAGGTGTGTGGGTACGTGGTCAGCTGCTTTCATTTGCTTGTATGTGTAGTCATTGTCCATGGATTTGCAGATTTACAGCATGGAAAAGCATGGTAATACACCTCTTACTTTTTAATGTACTCTCATATTCTCCATATTTCCTTAGTCGAATTTATTTAGTTTTTTATTAATATATTCAGTATTAGAACTGTCAGTGGACTTCATAGTCCATACTTGAAAGCATTTCAAATTGTGGGCACAATGCTTATTCTTCTTACTTTGATTAACGTTTTAGGAAAACTGGTTATAAAATTATATTAGTATTTACCAGTTCAGATGCCTAATAATTGACTCCTATTTGTCAATGCAAGCTTCCAAGCGGTATACCTGTATGACAAGAGCGTGTGAATGTAGTTAGAGCACTTGGACCAGAGTAATTTCATAAAACTAGGTCCATGTATAGGAATACAGTCAACTTGGGCTTCCTATGTAAATTAGAGAACCATGTCCTCAGAATATCCGTAAACCATGCGGAGAGCGACAGCCGCGATCGTTGCCGCTTTAAATTTGAACTAGACTGAGATGGAGACGGGCCTCCTATGTGTTGTAATTCAAATTGACCTGTGCATCTTCAGTGTAGCAAATACACATTTATTTGAGAATGAAATAAAAGGATAGACATGATCATGTGGACTAGAAAGTTTTTCACTTCTGCCTAGATTTTGAGCATCCAACTGTTCTAAAACAAACTGATGACACCTGAATTATTTGGGTACTTGTTCTGTATTGCTATTGAATTGAACGTAGTCATCAAGCATTTCTTCTCTTTCGATCCATGCCTGATTTGGCTTTCAACACAATGTTTGCTTTAGCTGTGCACAGAAAGTGTAGTTAATCAATGGATTTTTGTCATTTAATGTACAAGTTTCATATGCAAATTACATATTTGAATATACTGGGTTTTGCTCCAACAATTCTGGTGAGGGAATTATAATAACGGTAATAAGCAATAATAGCTCTTAAAATAGATACTATAGGTTTTTTAAACATCTTTTCAAACCATTAAATGTACCACATAGTTTTGCACAATACAATTTCTTATTCTGTGAAGTTATGTAACGATGAAATGCCTAGGTTAAAATAACTGGCGTGCATTCCCATAACACTGGGTAAAATAAATAGCAAGAATATTGAAGTAATACTGAAAACAAATATAAACCCAGAAAATTTAGTGTTACAGTTAAATTTAAAATTAATCTAAATCTGTTAAAAGAGAGGAATTGCTCTTGTCCTTGCACTTTAATGACCACGTATCAACACTAAATATAAAAAAGGAGGGAAAGAATTGTAAGAGTTTGTCAGTATTAATTTAAAATATCTGGTACCTCAAAGCTGTAAATGTCTTAATCAAGATTATGTAAGTAGTCGAAAACATGAAAGTTAGTTATTAATGCCACAAGTAGCATTGCCACAAGTTGTTATGTTTTCAGGATTTTTTAGTGATGAAACTTTTAATGTTTACAATTTTAAGTATTAAACCAAAATCTTCAATTATAAGGTTTCTTTTTTTTGGTATAGTATTCATTTGAAACGCTTTTTAATTTTTTTGTTTGTTTGTTTAGCTGGTAGGTATAGCATTTCTACTAGCAAGTCTTTTTCTACTATAATTTATACCATTGACTCTGTTATTTATTTTAGTAAATTAATATTAAAGAAATATTCTCTTTTTCATTAATTTGTGTGAAAATGCATATATGTGTGTCTATGTATATTTATACACTTGCATGTATATATAAATATGTACAAATAAAAAATTTAAGGGTACTTTTATGTAATTCACAAGTCTTTATGAATTTCTGTATTGGAGAAGTAAAACCATGTATATTTCCTTCAAAACAAAATTCGAGGAACATCCTTTAAAACATTGTAATTGTAGAATGTGCCATTAATATCACTCTCCATGTTATTTAAATTTTTTTATAGCATTGGAATTTAGAAATATTCTTGTATCCTTCAATCATATATTTAGAACTAGGTTTTAAGTATAAATAAATGTTAATAATGTTGAACTAGGTTGCATTAACATTCCCATTATCACCATGACTAAAAATATTTGTTTTATATTAAAATATACCTTAACTTTTTTTTTTTAATTACAGCTGAATGTGGAGCCTCCACTACAAATAATGAAGGAATCTTATTGTCCCCCAATTATCCTCTTAACTATGAAAACAACCATGAATGTATTTATAGCATTCAGGTACAAGCAGGGAAAGGCATCAATATATCTGCCAGAACATTTCACTTAGCCCAAGGAGATGTTCTTAAGGTATGTAATCATGTAACTTTTTTGTTATTTCTAAATTTTGTTAGTTCGTCATATTATTGAAGTTTATCTGTCTATGATAGTACAGTATCACGTAAGTTTATATTATCTCTTAGAAAATGTGTATCTAAACCGATACCATTTGTAAAAACTTAAAAATTAGGCTTCTCAAGGTGTTTGCATAATCTGTTTCTTAAAATATATATATTTTTCTGTCCTCGTATAATTAAAAAAGAGATTGAAACGGTAAACAAAATGTTGCCTTATTATGCATTTGTATTCTATTCGTAGTGTTAAATATTCACTAATTCATTTTTTAAAAATTGTTTTCTTGCTCAGCATCTTCATAACTTGAGCTGTGATCTCAGCAAAATTAACACTACACCCAGAAGCTTATTTTAATACGCTGTTTACGTACTACATCTTGTACGTGAGGTTTACGCTTTAAATTACTCTAATCTCGTGTGGTTTGGAACATCTCCTGAAAAATCGTAAACAGAGCAATTACATGTGAATAGATTGTTTGCATTAAACAATGAAATAACAAACAGAAAAATAGGATGCCAGAACATTTGAGAGTTTTATAGAGTGACTTCACCCTATAAATTCAGTAGCATGTACTTCAATTTGTTCATATATTTTTATTACTGTATTACCCAAAATACACATTTCCAGATGCGTATATTGTTTAGCCAACTACATATTTAAAGCTGATGATGAGCCAGGTGAGTGTCTTTCAGCACATACCACGTAAACACAGTAAGAGGGATTAAATAATTGTCTAATTTTTCAGAATTTGTTACTCAATTTAATTAAAATTGCCTCTCAGAAGTCAAAGGAACATGAGGTACCATTCCAATCTTTTTTGATAAATTAAAAAAAAATATATTTTCTGCCAAGTAGCTATTAAAATGAGAAGGATTATGGAAAGATATATTTCTAAGAAACAACAACAATGAAGACTGGATTTTATCTCATGCTCAGATGGCTTATGTTTCATTAGGTTAGGATTTCTGTCATTAGTTTTCAGACACAGACACTTGTAAAAAGGGGTTAATTATACCTAAGGCATAACCTAAAACCTATGGAAGGAAGGAAGAAAAAAAAAATCTTTTAAAAAATAAATATGTTCTTGTTAAAGCAAAAGACAAGCAAAGCAAAATAAACCAAAGCCTACTTGACATCCAGCATGCAAAGTTATGTTTATTTAAGATTGACCTCACTGCTTACTTCAAAAACAAGTAGATTTTTACATTAATTAATACAGAAGGATTTAATTTTATAGGGGCTTAAGATTTTGTAACATACAAATAGCATGACATATAAAAAAACTTCCTTTACTCTAGTTACTGCTAAGACATCCAGGATGTATGCAAGTATATAATTTTAACAGTTTTGGAATTTATTAATGAAACAGAAAAATTATTGAAGTTATGGTAAGATCTTTTAATTAACCAACTTTAGTGTAAGATTGAAAGTCAGGTCTTATACTGAACTTGAATCCTTATCCACCTAAATCACTATTCTAATATTTCTGTCCACATTTTTTATGCCCATCCAGTAGAAGTATATGTCTCCACTTTCCTCAGGACTTTTTAAGTTGAATCTATCCAACACTATTATCTAAATGTAAAAGTCATAACACTGCAAGGGGGAAGCTACAGTTATATACAGTTATATAAATATAAACTTTTAAATGAATGTAACTGAATATGAATATAAAGCAAGTCAATTTTTTTCTTTTTTTTCTTCCTTAATCATGTACTGAATATACAATTTTGAAAAGGTCTAGGCACTTAAGATTTCTCAAATGCCATTCCAACCATGCCCACTACAGATGTTTAACTAGAAAATGTTTATTTGAAGGCTTATACAAGAAAATTTTACTTTAATATTGCTACTCAATTAATGTGAACTTAACAGTAATACCAAATTAATTATAAATGGAGGGATGCCACCACTAAGCTGTAAATGTCAGTGGCAGAAATATTTACTGTGTTTTACAGGTGTATCTATTAGATGAAAGTAATATTTAGTAATTACAGTGTTTGTTTTTCAAGTCAGCAGCCTTGAATTATAATACTAAGATGAAGTTCCTCCCAATGAATTAGAAAACTTACAAGAAGCATTCTTTATTATGATTATCACTTTTTTCAGCCTATCTTATATTGTTATAAGGCAGAGGCACTTGGCCTTCAATATTGTGGGAAAGAATATCTGTGAAATCCATCGTGTCTTTTCTTGCCTCATCTCTCAGATAAAGCTCTCACAAATTGTCTTAATCCCATCAGACTCTTTTTTTCATGTGTTCATTTCTTAAAGGAGTCTTGTTTCAGGAAATACGAAGCAGCAGTCCCACATTCCAAAACTTTTCTAATGGGCCCAGTTCTGAAGTTGTCTGTTGATCCCTATTATTATTGATCACTTCTCATCTCCAGGAGCTGAAAAAGAATCAGTGGAAGATTTGCTGTGTTACTGACTTGGCAATATGCATAGTATTTATCATTCATATCTTCATGATCAGGAAAGTAGTCTTGGTTATCCACATTTTTTTTCCCTTTTCTCTTAGACTGATTTACATTAATCCCAGTAAAATATCTTTGAAGATAAATTTGCAGGGTCTTCCTTTTATTTTTGTAGAAACGATAACTAAAATGAAAAAAATAAGGTAAAATACTGCCTCATTTGTCTATTTTGCTGACTGTGCAGAATACACTTTTGGCTGCAAGAGTAGGACAGTAGGGTTATACTTCAGTTTTAAGTGAATCAATAATAGTAAAGAATTGCTGTAGATCTATCTAATATATACCACTACTTTGTAAATGTATATAGACATTAATGCCTTGAGCAAACTCTAAGAAATCCGTGAAGTAAAGAAAAATGAAGTTTTCTGAAATGAAAAATGTCAATGGAAGGAAGTTAAGTTAAAAATAAAATAAAAAAAAAATCCAGTCTTAAGGCAAACAGCTCAGAGATATATAGTGAATACACAGTTCCCATTTAACTATGAAGTAGGGAGGGTAAGGAATTTACCATTTGGAAATGAAGATATTTACAGAACATCTTCCAGACAGGGCTTCCTTTCCCAAACACAAATGAAGCAACTCCATAATATTTTATAGTTAAAGCTCAGTTTTTAGCTACAGAGTTTGGTTAAGAAATGGAAAATACATCACTGTTCTTCAGAAATGATAGATGAAACTGTTGACAACACAGCTAGTCATTTACTTTGTGTTACTTTTTCTGTCAGATGAAATTTTAGATTACTAGAGCTGTGCAGATAAAATTCCATTCAAAGTCTGAATAGGCTGAATATTCTACTAAGCTTTTGATATATTTTTTAATTGATTCATGGGGTCTGCTGCTTACCGCATGAATTAAACGACCATGTATCAAATTTATACCTGACAAGCAATGTGATTGAAACAGTGAAAACAGCTGGACTGGGAATACAGCATTAGAGAGAAACAGCATATTTAACAGAAATAAATCACTGCCCTTACTGTTACTCCCCAGGCAGAGGAGGAGGAGTTCCCATTTATCAGTTCTGAACTGCTATAGAACAGAGGTTTCAGAACAGAGATTTTAGAACATATAATTTGTTTTTCATTTGCTTCATTTATTGTGCAGTGTTCTTTAGCTCCTTTTGATGTAACTCGTACTTACATTAATGTTGGTGGTAGTGAGGTTTTTTTGACTAGTTAGTTTTTATTGGAAACTATAAGAAATATATGTCTCTTTTGTGTGTGTGTGTGTGTGTAGGGCTATAACCTACTTTTAATAATACTACATCTTCTTTTAATACTCATGTAAGTTTCATGAATATAAATATGGGGGATTCAGTTTTTACTCCAGTTTTTGTTTTTTGTCTCACCTGTAGGCCAGCTTTTATATGTGTGCACATGACGGAGTTTTTGAGGGGTTTTGTGCAAATACTTCAAAGGGAAGTAATGTTTGGGGCTTTTTGCTAGTTTGTTTCTTAAGAATCTCCACACTTGCTATCATAATCCTTTTAGCAATATCAACCTGAAAACACGAGTGAGAAATAAGTAATAAATGTCGGGGACATAAAAATCCACAAACATATGGGCCCTTTTCTGTCTTTATATTAGTGCTTCTATTTCCATGTGATTTAAATGATATGTTTGACAGGGTGTTGACAGCCTCAGCTCTGAGCTGCTGATTTTATGCTGTTTCTTCTCTTTATAAAGCACAAATCTTCACATCCATATGCCTTTTATGTTTCAATGGCAAATCTCAAAAATAGTTTGATTAAAATACACAAATTTTACATTCACTTTATACTATTTTCTTGCTAAAGTTTTATGGAGTTAAATAAATTAGCAGGAAAAAGACCAATAATTTCCATTTAAAATGTTTTGATAATGGGACCCCTCGAAAACTTAGGAAATTGTATTTATTCTCTAACTGTAAATGCAAACTTAACCCCTCGTCCCTAAATTAAACATTACATCTACCAGTTCAAATCATATTTATGTAAACAGTGTTCACTATTAGAATTCTTCCCTATAACATTTCAAAATATCATTGTGATATGAGGAACATTAATGCAATTTTCTGTGCCTTTACTTCTCTTTCTGAATTAAACATTTAACAGATAAGGCCTTTAAATAGCTGATAAAGATGGATCTCTGTTTTCTGAATAGCTTGTTACTGGCATATTCAGGCATTATACAGTCCTGAACAAAATGTCTTTGCATTAATGCTACATGAGGACTTCAAGGAAAATGCATCCAGCCAAATAATATTTTCATAATGATTATTCTTGACCATGCATTTAGCACCCAAGTGACCTAAATTCAGATGTGTTGGCGAGACCTATAAGAAGGAATATTCCTGTTTTAAAAGTCAGATAACGGTGCTACCTTAATTCACATATAATCGCATCGTCTTGATCAAATTCTGAAGCGAAATTAAAAAAATACTTCAAAATCTTTAATAAAACTCCCATCTATATTAGGAAAGTTGGAAAGAAACTGCTGCTTCTGCCAACCTTACAAGAGAATGTAGGCTCTTACCACTTTCTTTGCAACTTAAACTGCATCATTTAAATTACACCTAGAAATGTCTATTTAGTGTCCATTACCTTGAACGAACCAAAAAAGAGAATGTGACTTAAATTTAGAATTCTACATACGAAATATACATCCACTTATTGCCCTAAGGGAGACCTCACTATCTCAAGAAAACGAGTATATTTTAGTTTGAATATTTGAAGTCAGCAACAAAAAGAAAAAATATAATTTCAATTCCATGTTCAAATGAATCACAGCCCTCCCTCATCCAAATAGAGTTCTCCTACTCAAAGAATCATAGAATTTCAGGAGTCTTAGGGTACTTTCCATTTTGTTCCTTCATAGAAATTATATAGGCTTAGAAGTATTATACAGTGTGTCAGCTAGTTAGCTCATAAAGTAGAATTAGTGTCAAATCTGGAGGGATGTCAGTACGCCAATGTGAAAGGTTTAATGTGGTAGGACAGTTAACAAAATTGACAATGAAATATGTGGGGGAAATTCTAACGTGAAGGAAATTTGTGTCATGAAGTGGCTTATGGGAAGTTCTGCTAAGACATTGAGAGTAGTTGGTATAACTTATTAATAGCTTTCTTTGGTTAATTATTAGTGATACGCACATAGCAGAAAATGGATTACTCTTATGTAGTGTTTAAAAATAAAATTAATCCTGAATCTTTGGGTGTTATAAGTAGCTTGGAGAGATTAGGAGAAAGACTATCAAATTCAAGCTAGGTTTTCTTTTACATCTTTCTGATGTAAATATCTCTGTAGGATAGCAGTAATAGTCCTGGAATAGATGTTTTTCTTTCAGTTATTGAAACAAAAGAAAGTCTATTTCAGAACTTTTTTTTTCTGGCCTGATTACTGATTTCAGTATGGTTTTCAAGAGGTTTTAAATAAAATTAAGAGATCCATTTTAATAATATTATATATATTTTTAAATAACTTTTAAATTGATAAGCAATAATTGCAACCTTTTTTGGCTTTGATTTCTTAGTTTCACTACATTTAAGAACATTGGCCTTTAAATGTGCAGTTTGCTTGAAGTTTTTGCTTGTTTCAGTAAAAAACAAGGAATGATGCCAACTAATTTTGCTTCTTAAACTGCTGTACAATTAATTATTCATTACAGATGGATGTAAATGGCTTATTTGTTTTATTTCAGCATATAATTAAATGTACGGTCATTGTTATTACGAAGACATGAGTATTTTTGCAAAACAGGATTTACAAATATAAGTGATTCTCACAGATGGGGAACAGGCACCATAATATTTCAGATTATTTGTTGCCTTACTACTATTGCTGGTGTATTTGTTTTGATGTCATTTTGGTATAGATTCCTGTTTACAAATGCGAGCTTTGATTACATTTCAAATTACTAGATTTAGATCTTAGTTAGAACTGGAGACAATTCCCTTTCTTTACTAAAACGTTAGAATTTCCCTATGTTGCAATTTGAAAATTATTCACAGATCAATTAATCATTTGCAAGTGATTTTTTTTTTTAACCCATTTATCAAAGTTTTAGTTGTTATGGAAGCCACTAAATAAATCCTGCAGGACGTAAGAGTTGGGTTAGCAATTACTGTTAAGTTATAGTTTAATTATTTTTAAGGATAGAACTGCAACAACCTGTGATGTTTTAAAGCAACAAAACTTTTAAGAAAAATTGCTGAGAATGATCAAACATTATTTATTTCATAGACTGATGGAAATTTCTGTTTCAATTATGGAAAAGAACAACTCTTGAAGAAAAATAAATAATAAAAGTACTGTACTCCAATTTACATATAAATTATATTACTCCTTCAACTTAGAGAAGCAGTTGTTCAATTTATTTTATTTCCTAGTTTCCTTTTACTTGATATTATATTCAAACCTCTTTTTATATAGAAAAATAATAAAATCAGAGCTATATTTAACAAGTTAAGATTAGGAAGATGTGAGCTTATCTATTATGCCACCTCAGTGACTTGATGCGTATACACCTACACAAAATACGTGTTTGCTGATAGTTTGTGACCAGCTTTACAGTACTGACAGGCAAAGAGAAAACACAGATGTTTAAAAACACTGAGCTGATATGGCACCTCTGCCCACTTCTATTGTTATGCCAAAAAAAGAACTGACATATTTGAAATTGTGCATTTGAAAAATCACGACACTTAAGTCAACTTAACTCGAGAGGCAAACAGAATATTCAAATAGTACTTTGGGTTGGCTGGCAATTGATCCCCCTTGGCAAAGCTGTCCTCCCTCTTAATGGAGATTTACAGAATTATTTTGTAAATCAAAAATATGTATGCCTTTTTTTCTTCATAACTGTAAAACTTGCATCTGTTTCACAGATCTATGATGGCAAAGATAATACTGCTCACCTGCTGGGTGCATATACTGGGGCATCGTTAAGAGGCCTGACGCTAAGTAGTACTTCAAATCATCTGTGGTTGGAATTTAACTCAGACATGGAGGGCACTGATGAAGGTTTTCAGCTTGTGTATACCAGTAAGTATTTGAGAACAAAGTAGTAATACATTTATTATTTTAAAGGAATTCATAAAACGAAAATGCAGTCAAAAGACAAATAATGTTAAAAATTACAACAAATCACTCATCACTTATCAAAATAAGTTTCATAATTATATCTCAAAAAAGCCAAAACATGTACTATACTGAAACCTTGCTTTGACAGTACTTTGCATAGTTTGATACTTAAACCACCGTAGTTTTTTTCTAGAGGCTTGTTTTGAAGTTTTTTTCAGTCTTTGAAATGTTAAAATATGATATTTTCAATATAGGATATTGAAAAAATAGGATAATTTTCAGTTAATTGTATTAGCCCATAAAAATACCTAAGCATCTGAATAGTTTTAAATGTGTAACCAAAAGCCATAGTTTCATAGTTTCCTCCAGCCTGAGGACTGGAGAAAGGCCAATGTCATACCAGTCTTCAAAAAGGACAAGAAGGAGGATGCGGAAAATTACAGACAGCGTTACCTCCATCCCTGGAAAGGTGATGGAATGCTTCATCCTGGGTGTCATCTCAGGGCCCACAGAGGAAAAGAAATCTATCAGAAGTAGTCAACATGGATTTACAAAGGGGAAGACATGTCAGACTAACCTGATAGCTTTCTATGATGGCAAGACTGGTTGGATAGATGAAAGGAGGACGGTGGATGTTGTCTACCTTGACTTCAGCGAGGCTTTTAACTCTGTCTCCCACAGCATCCTCATAGCTAAGCTTAGGAAGTGTGGGTTAGATGAATGGACAGTGACGTGGATTGAAAACTGGCTGAAAGACAGAGCTCAGAGGGTCGTGATTAGGGGCACAGAATCTAGTTGGAGGTTTGTAACAAGTGGTGTTCGCCAGGGATCAGTACTGTGTCCAGTCCTCTTCAATATATTCGTCAATGACCTGGACAAAGGGATGGAATGTACCCTCAGCAAGTTTGCTGATGACACAAAAGTAGGAGGGGTGGCTGACATCCCAGAAGTCTGTGCCACCATCCAGCGAGACCTGGATAGGCTGGAGAGCTGGGTAGAGAGGAACATGATGAAATTTAACAATGGCAAGTGTAGGGTGCTGCACCTGGGGAGAAATAACCCCCTGCACCAGGACAGGTTGGGGGCTGACCTGCTGGAGAG
>JAOTQQ010000012.1:136181912-136192012 GCA_026546715.1 Gallinago undulata | reverse complement strand
TCTTATATTGAGGGCTCCAGACCTGCACACAGTACTCCAGATGAGGTCTCACTAGAGCAGAGTAAAGTGGGAGAATCTCTTCTCTGGACCTGCTGGCAACACTTCTTTTGATGCAGCCCAGTGTCGTGGTTTCAGCCAAAATCACTGTGACTGGACCGACAGATGCCCCTTCCCCCCTTCCCCAAACGAGAAGAGAGGAAGAGATAAAGAGAGAGAGAGAGAGAGCAGTTTAGAAGAAACTAAACTACTTTAATGAAAATATTACGATAAAAAAGAAGAAAAATAATGAAAAAGATACAATATGTACAAAACCATATCAAGCTCCCAGGATATCAGTCCTGTCACTGG
Source organism: Gallinago undulata (assembly GCA_026546715.1). Lineage (NCBI taxonomy): Eukaryota > Metazoa > Chordata > Aves > Charadriiformes > Scolopacidae > Gallinago > Gallinago undulata. Next base: position 136,191,664 of record JAOTQQ010000012.1, on the reverse strand, counting down.
CAGGCGCTGGGGGAGTCCCAGACTGGACTCAGCAACAGATGGGAACTGGATTCCAGCTCTGGAGTCAGGCATACACCGATCGGGATCAAAGGCAGATGAACAGACAGGGTCCTCTTCGGCCATCGGCCATCTTGGTAGATGCCAGAGAAGCAGGAGAAGAGGAGCCGGGGAAGAAGGGCTGGAGGGGAAGAAAGGCTGGAGAAGAAGAAGGGCTGGCCCTTGATCCCTCAGCTTTTATACTGAGCATGGGGCAGATGGGATGGAATACTCCAGTTGGTCAGGTTCGGGTCACCTGTTCTGTCCGTTATTCCCCACAGGTGGGACCCCTTTACGAATTTTCCGTTTCTGACCCTCTAAGGGGCAAATAACAAAAAATTGGCTGACCTTGCTTGTTATCACAATAAGTATAAGCACGGCTTCTCTGCATTCCATTCCTTGCCATTGTAGTCCAAACATTGGCCTTATCATCCTGAGAACGAGCAGTTTTCTCTACAATATGCTGTTAATTTCAGACAGTCAGAGGACACCTAACCAAAATGCAAAATTACAGAACACAAAATCGGTTCGGTTTTACCTCAAACCGGGACACCCAGGATGCGAATGGCCTTCTGGGCTGCAAGTGCACACTGCCTGTTCATGTCCAGTTTCTCGTCCATCAGCACCCCCAAGTCCCTTTCCTCAGGGCTGTTTTCTAACACCTCGTTGCCCAGTCTGTACTGATGGCGAGGATTGTTCCGGCCCAGGTGCAGAACCTTGCACTTGCTCCTGTTGAACTTCATGTGGTTTACTTGAGCCCACTTCTCCAGCCTGTCCAGGTCCCTCTGGATGACATCCTGTCCCCCAGGTGTATCGACAGCACCACACAATGTACATTTTAACTTCTTTTCACATAATGTGATCAACAATTTTTAGAGGACAGGAAATTCTAGCTGGTCAATAATTAATCAGACTGATAATATCAAAATAGTTCTTAATTTTGGAATTACACTAGCCTCTTTTAGAGCTTCTGCAGTGCAGCCTTACTGGGAAGCAACAGCTTAGCTAGGAATGAGGTTTGGCTCAGAGTTTGTGAATACTCTTTAGTAGGCATCTCATTTCAGTGAGACATTAAATGAGCTGAAGGAAGAACTGCGAAGATACTGGGATGCATTTGACCAATGTTTTTTTCTGTATGTGAGCAAACAGCCTTATCCAACCTGACCATTTTGTCTGTAAAATAAAATAATTAACAGTTTTTCCGTTGTTTCAGTTATTAATAGTAATGATTCAGTACCTGAGGAGAGATTGTGAAAGGCTACCAACTGTTGACCAGATGGACAAATATTGTGTCAATTACTTCCCTGAACAATATGAATATGCTTGTAGATCTGAAAAACCCTTTGTTTTTTCCCATATCACCTATGTAGAGGAATATCAATCTAACAGAATGTACCTTTTTTACCCACAAAAAATTTGAGCTGCATGATATTGGTAAAATATGTTTGGTTTTGAATAAAGTGAAGTTTTGAGCTGCTTCTCAGTTAATAACAGAAGACCTTATTTGGAATAGAAAATATTTCTCTCAAATTACAGTTTGTTTCCCCAAATGTTAATATGCTTCTCTGTTTCTGTATAATGCAGAAATAATTTTGTTTCCTTCTTGTTCCATATCTCTTAATTGTCAAAAATGTCCCTATATTTTGACTTGAATTCTCTATATGATCATTATCATTGCTTCCTGCATGTAGCTTTTAAATTTACAGGCTAATAAACACAGGATTGAGGTAAGGACTGATGAATTTAGCAGTATTTCTTTGGTGCTATAGGTGCTATTGTGCCATCAGTGTTACTGTGGACAGTAACAGTAAATAGAATCTGCTGGTTTTGTTTATGAGCCTTTAAATGTCTATTCACAAACTAGAATGTCTTCAAAGTAAATAGACAGTTGCTTTAACTTCCATTTAATAATTTATCATATAATTTTAGAACTGATTGATACTGATAATGAATTTCCTTCTCAGTTCTTGATTGAACTCTTAGGAAAAAAGCTGTTATGACACAATTTGATTTACATGCTCTAAGTGGGGAGTATAGACTTATCCTCCTTACACTGTTTAAAAACAGAGAAGAAATCTTAACTGTGTTGTTACAGGAATTCTGAAAGTGTTTGATTACTATTGGAAAACAAAAAAAAAATCTTAATTTCATTAATGTATTTATCTGTTTGATTGTGTAACTACAATGTTTTATTCCTACCACAGGTTTTGAGCTTTCACATTGTGAGGATCCTGGTGTGCCACAGTTTGGGTATAAAATCAGTGACCAGGGCCATTTTGCTGGAAGCACTATAATTTATGGATGCAATCCAGGTTACACACTTCATGGAAGTAGCCTTTTAAAGTGTATGACGGGGGAAAGAAGGGCATGGGACTATCCTCTGCCATCATGTATTGGTATTACATTATTTTATTATTTTTTTTAAGTTACTTAAACTATTATCTGAATATAAGAAAGAAAAAATTGTAAGGATTGTGAGTTACGTAAAATTAGATCTATATGTATACAAATCTTTTTACACATACTTTTACAGATCTGTCTGCATAAATATCTTAAGTTTATGTGAGTGCTGTTGCCTTTTTTAGGTTTAAAAAATATAGTAATTACTGAACATTCATGCATACCAAAATGCCTAGTGCATGAAAATGTAGTTGTATTCAGCAAATAGTGAACATATAAATTCACCTTAATCAGAAAGCCTGGACAAAATGTTTTATGAGGGGATGTAAAACTAGTTAATTTTTTGTTGGTGGTTTTTTGTTTGTTTGTTTGTTTTTTTTCTATTTGTATCTAAATAGCTTTCATATATTAACAGATAAATACTATAAGACAAATCAAAAGAAAAACTTAAAGATACTAAGAGATATGGAGTTATATTGTATTTTGGCTTCTATTATGTGACTGGGATGAGTGACACTATTGTATATGTTATTACAGTATTACAATACCTTTATACGTTGTGCAGGTGCCTACAGGCTCAATTTCTTTTATAGGAGAAAAAAAATAAAGACTTAAATATGCTACTAATTTTCTTCCTCCTTCATCTCCTTATAGAGGAAATTGGGATTGAGTGAGGAGGGAAGCAAGGGGTAATGGACTTTGTGCCTAGATTTAAATTCGACAGAAAAAAATGAACTTATGCATATTTTTATCAAGACGTAAAGCCCATCTAGGAAACGTATGCAACAAATAAGAACTGAACAGCTCTCTTATAGCAGTAATTATGAAATAAATGCTTAAATTCTAATTTGGTGATGAGCTTTAACTAATTTCTACATGACTTAGGATATATAACACCTAAGTATTAGAGTGAAACCATGGCATTGGAATGTGCAACTAGGAAATAGGAGTGTACAAAGAACATATGATGGAAGTAGAAACAAAACGATCAAATAAAATGTGAAGGTGCCAAAATATTGAAAGTAAAAGTTTGAATGACAAATTACACTTTCAGCTACATTAAGCATTAAAAGTCACAGAACCATTGAATTGTCAGAGTTGGAAGGGACCTCTAGAGACCATCTAGTCCAACTCCCCATAGCACAGTATCATCATCTAGTCATAGAATGTATCACTGTAGTAACACTCAGATATATATACAGGAGTGAGTTCTTGCTTAGTTTTAAAACAGACCAAGGTAAATATGTCTAGAGTTATTCCTTCAGGTTTTTTACTGATTATCTAGATTATGTACTGTGCACTATTTACACTAACTATGGGGCATTCAACATTCTCATATTCTAAGCAAATATTTAAACCCTCATAGTTAAAGTCTAGAAGGTCTGCTGGAAGGGAGTCACTAGAATATCTCACAGATGGGAGATAAACACTGTTGTCACATGTCCCCTACATGACAGACACTGTTTGGAGGAAGGTCCCTGGACATACTCAGCAATCTCTCTCCAAATTACATGTAAACAGCTCCAAAGGTACAGGTTGGCAACCTTTGGATTAGGAAGTGAGCCAGATTCAGAACTGATACATACTAACAGAAAATGTCAATAGACTGAAATGCAAAACCGAATCTGGACCTCTGTTAAAAGTGATGGTATGCTGCATATACTCAAAGTTTTACATTCTTTTTTTTTTTTTTTATTTCACTACCAGTAAACCATCCAACTCAAATCACTATCCTTCCAAAAAAAAATGCAGCTTGGTTTTGCACTACCACCAAACTCTTTGTGAAAATTCTATTATATTTTTTCCAAAATGTTCTGTGTAAGTGAATCTATTTAGAATGTGAATCAATCTGTAGTATAAACTTTTTGAGTGTTAAATTAATCTTATTCAAAATTTATCTGTTAATCTGCTATTCCCAGAGAGGTTACTTATCCATCCAGTTTAGAACAGCATGCATTTGTACATATTGCTCTTCCTTAAGCAAACAGAAGTACATAGATGATGTAATTTAAATGAACTTCAGAATTATTTATTTTGATTTTGTTATTTCAGTTAGGTATTTCTCCATAGCCAAGTAGTACAACATGTTACTTGCATCCAGAGAGAGTTAAACAGCTGTAAATCCGTTGTCTGTATTAACCATAGTATCCATCCCAACCTGAGGATTTCATAGGTTTGCTGAATAGATTTACAAGAATCAACACAAGTGAGATTTTGTTCAGAAAAGCTTAAGAAGTCAAAAAGGTTTTGAATGCCAATTGTAAATAATGATATTTTCTAGTTATAATGCTAATTAGGGATCATGGCAGATTCTATAAAATACTCTTGGAGGGATAAAGTATAAATTCTGTAAAATATCTTACATATCAGTTGGTGTCTTGGGCTGAAAAATATGTAGTAAAAGACTAAATGAAGTCTTAGTGATGATATAACATGAGGAAATAATTGGCTAAAAGAGAAATGGGAAGCAGAAGGGCAGTTAGGAAATGCACAATATCAGTAAGAAAAGGAATGCTCAGATTAGAAATATTCCTCAAAGAAAGCAGTAAAATTGCATCACAATGGTTTTTATACAGGACTAAGACCTCCTTTAAGTATCTCTGTAATATGTCCAAACAAAAGTCTGAGTCTGAACATCTCTTTCTCATCAGTCATCAAAGCAGTCAGTTTTTGAGACTTTAAAACTCCGTAATGGCTTAAATAGCAGGAGGTGAAGATGAATCAGCAATAAAATTGCTCTAACATTTCTGGTTTATAGGAATCCTTCTTTCAAGTTCCACTTTTAATTAGAATCGTATTGAAACTAAGCTGCTTTGCTATGGAATAAAATGGGGGGGAGGGGGGGGGAGGGAAGACAAACAGAAAAAAGATTGGTTTTGCAACACTGGTGCCCCTTATTTCCAGAGTACTTGTCTATGAGTCAGGTAGCTCTACACACACAAGTTTTGTGCTTACAAGAACTTGGTCCCAGCCCACTACAAGATTTTTTAGGGTCTACAGGTTGTTCATCCTAACCCTGAGAATCTGTGAAAAGAGTGATGCTTTGCATTAAATATTTTAGGCTGGGATGTACAAATAAAAATATTTCCTGGATATTTATGAGCAACATAGAATCATAGATTTGCCTAGGTTAGAAGGGACCTCTCAGATCATCTAGTCCAGCCATAAACCTAACACTGACAAAAAACATTCACTGAACCATGTCGCTAAGCAATATGTTTACCCATTTTTTAAATATCACCAGGGATGGTGACAACCACTTTCCTGGGCAGCCTGTTCCAATGCTTAATAACCCTTTCAGTGTAAAAATTTTTCCTAATATCCAATCTAAGCCTCCCCTGGAGCAACTTGAGGCTATTTCCTATTGTCCTATTACCTGTTACTCTCTACAACCTCCTTTCAGGTAATTGTAGAGAACAATAAGGTCTCCACTCAGCCTCCTTTTCTTCAGGGTAAACAATCCCACCTCCCTCAGCCACTCCTCATAAGACTTATTCTCCAGACCTGTCACGAGCTTTGTTGCCCTTTTCTGGAGACGCTCCAACACCAAAATGTCTTTTTGGTAGCAAGGGGCCCAAAACTGGATACATAGCTCATTGGACACTTTAATTTGCTGCTACTATCAGAAATTCACTTAAAAGTGCTACTCTGCTTTTTTTAGTATCGTTTTATGGAAAATTTAACATTGACAAGATGGTAGCAAAACTATTTTCAAGCGGTTGTAGTAATCATAACACTTTAATGTGAAGTAAGTGTCACAATACAATATACTATCCATGGAATTTGCAGGAAGAAATGTGCTATAATATATTTCCTTTAACTTGATATCTTTAGAAACTTTAATATTGACACATGGAGACAACATTAAGATTCTTAATTAGGATTATCTTCATAATAAACAATCTGGAGTCACTTGCACAGCTCATTCAGCAACCAGCAGAACTGGGGAACTCAAATCTTGCTGGAGAGATAAGCCACTGGGGAGAGAGAAGGAACCTTCAAAAATCATAATAAAAGAGCAAACTGGTTACCCTCTGTGAGAATTATAAATTATAAACTTGTAGTTGTTCAGTGGTCCTGGATGAAATGTAATAAATTTTTAATTTCATTCAGTTTGTCAGTAAGTAATTTTTTCTTTATAGTGTACTCTATGTATATCCTTACTCTACTGGAAAAATAATAGACTATGCTATCCTCTTAGATGAATAATTATGAAAGATTTTTTTTTTAAAGAGTAGTTAGGAATTAGCAGATTGGCAAAGTGCTTAAAAATTATATGAAAGGCCACCTGTCTTTGCAAATTTGCTTTTATTATGTCAAAAATCCATCAAGAGTAGCATTTCAATTATATTTTATCACAGAACTCACGGATCCTAAGGTAATAAATCTCTTAAATATTTTAGGGGATGTCAAATCAAAATAAAAAACTGCATTTTAACTTTACCAAGAGATCTAATCAAAGCATTATTTTGGCTTTGCACTTCACAGGAGAGAAAGTATTAGAGGGACTTTAAAAGGAAGGATAACGGAATAGGAAGATTTTAAAGGCCTAAGGGATCTACATTAAAAAAAAACAGGTTTTCTCAAAGATTAGATATTAAGTTTACGAAATACTCAGCTTTGCCTAATGACTGGCTGAGGCCACCTAAGAGGGAGCTACTTACCATCTGTTATCCTATAAGAAATACTATGGCTTCACTGTGAGGACAAATTTTACAACTCTTATAATTTTTTTTTCTAGGCTGAAAGGCTGACTTTCTGAATAGCCCGCTTTTATTTAATAAATTTCCATGTTTCCTGTCTTTTTTTTTCTTTAATTTATTTTATTTTCTGCTTACTAATTTGTTTAGTTTTCTTAATTTAATTCTACTGCTTTATGGTGACTTGTTGTTCTTGGTTAGATTTGGTGGGGTTTTTTGTATGTAATAATCCACGTTCCTTTCATTATATAATGGTACATTTTCTAATTATTATGGTGTATTCAAAATTACTAAAAAAAATTAGGTGCCAAAGGAAAATACAAAAATATTCAAGTAAAGTCATTTACAGGTTCCTTTCCCAAGGCACTTCTGATCCTTTTATGTTGTTTTACAATCTTAGGGCATACAGTCCATTTAGTTGTTTTACTTACTTAGCAAGAGAGTAGATGTATACAATGATTGCTCAGATGATTATCTGGAAGACCATCTGCAATGAATTAAAAGTAACGCTTTATGTAATGTTGCTTTTTATTAGCTGAATGCGGAGGTCGTTTTAAGGGAGAATCATCAGGAAGAATCTTATCTCCTGGCTATCCTTTTCCCTATGACAACAACCTGCGTTGCATGTGGGTGATTGAAGTAGACCCAGGAAATATTGTCAGGTACTGAAAACAAATCTTAATACTATAACAAATATTTCTGTTTATATAATAACCAAATTTTACCTGTACAGTGGAGAAAAAAAAAAGGACTTAGGGTTTAAAATTTAAGATGCAACTCAAGGCCAGTATTTTTGGCATTCTAAATTTGAATATGTACGTTTGAGTTGAAACTATCTGTTTTTCAGTAAAGTCTGATGAAGATCAGGCTTTAAAATTGGTTGTAATTTTGTGAAACGCTGACGATTTTTAAAAAAATGATGCATTTATATGTGTTTATATATATACAAACTATAAATGTTAACTAGAAATCTGTTTTAAAAATATTTAATATGAATACTGTTTTAATACCAAAGTTACAAAATTGAGTATGTACAAATTAAAATGTGCTGGAGTCACCAGAACTTTTTAGTGGAACAGTCTACATTTAAAAAAAATATTACTCTGTTTCAGTAGGTCTATTAGACAGTTATTCACACTATCTCGCTAATTGCATGAGTTTACAGTTCTATTTAATTTGTTTTGATGGGAATGTAATGCACAGGATTGTCTTATAAAATCTCAAAACTATTTTCTGAAAAGATTGTGTGGATATTTATAGATTATTTGAATGGCTAAAGCAATATATTTATTTCACATTAGAAAAAAATTATTAGTTGCAAAAGAATTTTTCTTTCAAATATATTTTTGCGTTGTATTTTTATGCATCCAAAGATAAAGGTGTGAAAGATTATGGGAAATCACCCTTGGAAATCAAAGTTTATTTGCTTTTTTGGTTTAGTTTTGTTCCTAAAGATATGTTGTTGAGTAATATGAAAGCTGACAATAAAATCATGGTATTCTTACAGCCTCCAGTTTCTCGCTTTTGACACTGAGGCATCCCATGACATTCTACGAGTTTGGGATGGTCCGCCTGAAAATGAGATGTTGCTTAAAGAAATTAGTGGATCCCTTGTTCCTGAAGGCATTCACAGTACACTCAATATAGTAACTATCCAGTTTGACACAGATTTTTATATCAGCAAATCTGGATTTGCCATACAGTTTTCAAGTAAGTGGATGAATTTTATTTTTTTTATAAGGTGGTTCACTCGCAGATACTTGTAGTACTGGAAACAACTGAAGTCAGTGACAACATTTCTAACTTTGGGAAAGAATTGGCTAGATGTACAGATTTGGTGTAAATCTGTATTTTTATCTTTAAAAAAAAAGAAGCTACATCCTTTTCTATCAATAATAGTTTCTGCTTTCAGAGACATCTGTGCAGAGTTTTCATTCCTGCTGTTCTTGTATAGCGTGAAATGAGAAGTAACGCTACAGGAACAGCAGTGTTCTTCTCCACTTTGCCTTGTGGCACTATTTCATCTTATTAGAGGCAACACAGTGACAGATCTAAACAGTTACTTAACAGTTATTAAACCCCCTTTAGACATTTTTAATGCTGATACAGAAAAATTATTGAGTGTGATCCCTTTGGATGTTTTGGGATTTTTTTTCTGGTCAGTGAAATTTGTATATATATTTTTTCAAGATTAGCAAGATCTGAGCTAATATCATAATTTTGTCTAGCAAGAGCAATGTTTCCAACATGGATTGACACAGAGATTCTTAATGATAACTATTATCTATCTTGTTGTGCTTCCTGTGCTTGGTAGTTGTACTAGTCCATCTTTTCCCCTGCCTTCCTTCTTTCTATGTGTTTGACAAAAACATGTTCACACACAGTAATTGAAGGAAAAATTATGTAAATGAAAGGACAAAGTAAAAAATATTGAATCTGTAGTGAAAGAGTGCCTCTGCTTCATCTGCTGGTTTTTGAAGCCATGGATAGTTTTTAATTCCTTAGTTCCAAGAGTGAGTGAGCTCACTCATCCTGAGTAAGCTCTCAAGGCAAGTGCAGGGCAGCCGAGAGATCAGGGCCAGCCAGCATGGGTTTATGAAAGGGAGGTCCTGCCTG
>JAOTQQ010000012.1:136054557-136181812 GCA_026546715.1 Gallinago undulata | reverse complement strand
GGGAGGTGGTGGAGTCACCATCCCTGGAGGTATTTAAGAAACGTGTAGACGTGGCTCTTCAGGGCATGCTCTAGTGGTCAAGATTATTGGTTTGTGGTGGGGTGTTGTGCGTGGGGTTGTGAGTGTGGGGTTTAGTTGGTGGGTGGCTTTTTTTGTTTGTTTGTTTGTTTTTGTGTGTTTTTTTTTTGTTTTGTTTTTGTGGTTTGTTTTTGTTTTGTTTTCGTTTTTTTTTTATTTTTGGGTGTTGTTTTTTTTTTAATGTGGTTGGACTCGGTGGTCTCAAAGGTCCCTTCCAACCACTAAGATTCTGTGATTCTGTGATATTTTTTACCATTTTACCACCTTACCCCTTCCAGAGCCTACTTGGGAGAGTCTCATGTATCCGCTTTTCAGCCTCAGAAATGCTTCTTTATTTAATGTTGAGGCCAAAAAGGGAATGCGAAGAGCTTTATGCACTGAACTTATTCAGGTAGTCATTTAGGGTGAGTCAAAAAAAAAGCTGATGTAGAATAAGAATGGAGTCACAAGGAAAAATGGATAGGATGTGAAAGTAAAGCCATAAAGCAGCTACTGATGTACTTCCAGTGCTTTACCTGAAAAGAGGTTTTAGAGTTTTGCCTGAAAGGATAGGTAAATTCTTTAATTCTCTATGCTATTGCAGTCTGTTGAGATCTAATGATGACAGTTTAAAGGATCCATGAAGTGTTACTGCCTCAGCGTTTCTCTTACTCTTCAGTCCAGCTTCACAAAATCACAGTGATCCTTCTCAAATACTTGATGCTGCACAGTTTGGATTTAGAATCACAGAGATTTTTAAAATTTTTCTTTCCTAATTTAAATTTAAAAAAATAATTTATAAATAATCACACAAAACACACTATTGCTGTATGGACATACTTTTTTTCACTAACCAGGAAAGAAATACATTTGAGAACATGAAGGAAAGAGAAAGATAATTCAGTGCAACTTTATTTCAAGCTTTCATATACTTTGTTTGAGTATATAATGTTGTCTGAGTGAAACAGATGGTGTCTGCGTACTTTAGCTACAGTGTAATTAACAAACAGAAAGCTCACACAGGGGGAGGTATCTGCTTTTACTTTCCTCTTGTCATTTCATGAAATTGGGTATGAGTATTTAACTGGATTATAGGCGCTTTTATCTCAAGAGGAATGTTATTCAATGACAACAGATATTTTATGCTCAAACCTTTTTAAGACCTTGAATGATTTATTTTTTAAATTATTTTCTTAATCCTAAACTAAAAATCTGTTTCTAAAACCTGGATTAAACTTCTTATCAATTCCTTACAGGTTTTGATCTCATTTTATCAAATGTTCATACATAATTCTGCACCTGTCATGTTCACCAGTGATAAAGTGGTATAATTGTAATTTGTCTCTTAAAAATTGTCCAATATACACAGAAAATCAATTTTTATATGGTAATGTAGATTAAAGGTTAGCATACTTCACCAAAGTAAAGGGGGGAGGAGAGAGGGCAGGAGAAGAGGCAATGCCTAGAGATGCTAAAATGTTATATAAATAGTAGAAAGAAAATTGTAATTTAATTAGTATTATATATTACAGCTGGCACTATTAGAATTTTCTTATCTAGGGCTGCCCAAGACAATCCTTTACAAGGCATCAAAGTTGTTAATAATTTTGTGAAAATCAGGGTATGGGAAGAAGGGAGTCAAGATGAGAATTTCTTGCTCATTGCCTCAGTTGGTCTGTTTTGTTTGTTTCTGTTTGTTTGCTTGTCTTTTTTGGAGAGAAAAAAAAAGATTTTGGTATCTGAAATGATGGAACTGTTTCTGCAATTTTAACATTCATAATCTTTTAAGCAATTAATTTTATGGTTGTAAAGGATAAAGTTTCTAAGTTAGTACAATTATGCATTACTCTGAGAAGCAGAAGAGAAAATGATGGATTTGGGACAAAAATAACGGAGATCAGCCTGCTCATGCTTCTATACTTTCCACCACCATCATATATCTAGGATTACTGAAAGTACACCTTGTTTTATACATGTAGTGTAAACCATGAAATAAATGCCACTACTCATGACTTCATGCCTCATCGCTAGGCAGAGCAGACCTTTAGTCTAGTATTGTCTTTGATGTGTAGTATATCATTTTCTTGTTGGATGTCTGCAAACTCTGACTATGGAATCTCCTCATATAAACTTTAAAATGTCTTAGTTTCTGCAGTCTCCTTTGCAATGACAGTGAAGGAATCTCTGGGGACTCTACCAGTAGGATTGCAATATGAGGATTTTGAAACATGTTTGAATGGGCAGATTGAGTAATGTAGCTAGAGAACAGATGCCAGCATTCTTCCCTTAAATTAGGAGAAGAAAAAAAATTTGACAACAGGCCAAAAGCAATATGCAAACAGGAAGTACCTGTTACAGCATATTTTCTCTGAACTGTCAGAGATAAAGCATAAGAAGCCAAATACATACTGGAAAAACACCAATAAAATCAGCAGTAACTTAAATTGGTTGGTAAATTCTCCACAGAATAGAAAATTAGACCTTCAACAAAAGTGAAGGAGAAAGAAAGGAACAAGTGTGTGTTTGCCGGAGACATGAGCTGTATATCTCAGGGTCAGACAGAAGTATTAACCATAATGAAATTAACCATAATGAAACTGACATCAGCTGACATTACTTGATTTCACCAAGCTGAAAGTAGTAGCTTAAGAGCCAGAGACACAGAAAGAGAACTGAAAAATGTTGTGTGGGAACATTAAAGTACAAAAAAACGGGTGATAATAATTGTGTGTGCTTAAAATAAGCTTTTAGTCCCTTTAATATGTGTGAAGTGTGTAATATCTGATCAGATCCTACTGAAGTTGATAAGTTTACTTCTTTAGATTTCAAGGACCTTTGAATCTGGTATTAAAGGGAAGTTTCCTCTCTGCTAGCTTTAACAGTTCAGGTGCCATTTATCATTCATGCAGAAAGGAAGGATCTGTAATCATCTATCGTGGGCCATTATTTCATCGTTAATAGCTGCACTACTGAGTAACATTACAGACTCCTTGCTGCTCAGGCCTAAGTATGCAGTTACATTTCTGACTAATTAGCACACAATACAGAGCACTTTTGGAGCATTATCAGGCAACTAGTGAAGAACTAACCTATAAATATGTTTTAAGTATATCGGAGGGTTGTTTGTTTCTTTTTGTAAATTGCTGTCACATGTATAAAATACTGCTAGAACATCGGTTTCTTATATAACAGGTTATGCTTTAAAATGTTTGGATTTACTCTACTGTCAGACAACAGCAGATTGTTTTAAGACTAGGTGAATAGCCCTCTGGATTTACTGTGTAGACTACAATAAAAGCCTAGAAAAATTGTGTTAGATACCTACCTGAATGGCTTAAATTTGATAATATTAAATTCCATTCTAGAATTACAGTATATGATATTGCTTACTTTGATTACATTAAATGATTACATGCTTATAAGTCAGCTTTCTATATTTATATTTAGTGCTGATTTATATCTGTCTTCTAAATATCCTGTGTTTGATTTTTTTGTTGTTGTTGGTAGTTTTGGTTGATTGGTTGTTGCTGAGGGTTTTTTGTGGGATCTTTTTGTTCAAAAAACCCCATATTCACCACAGTCTCATTTAGGAAGATTTTTTGACACTGAAGACCCTCTTGGTTTTTTTTTTTACTTTTCTCCAATTTTCCAGTAACAGACATCTCTGCTTCTGACGTGTTTAACTTTAAGGTAATTTGAGAATGAATTTGGGGAATTTAATTGTTTTCTTTCTCAGAGAGCTGTTTACTAGCACTGTTAGTATCGGGATCCCTAACATAACTTCTTCACTTTTCTGAAGCAACAAGATAGGATTTATTCTTCTTCATGTCTATTCCATAGGAGAGCCAGCTTTTCATCTTAAATGTTTTCATACTCTGGTTTGCTTATTTCATTCAACTTTGAGAGAAGTTCTTTAGATTTAGAGATTTACATATGACTATTTTTCTATCAGAAATAACTGTGAATTTTCACACTTCTAAATATAGCCTGGTGTTTTTTTTTGATTTTGCAGGGGTGGTGGTGGTGGTGTTTTTTTCTTTTGTGTGTGTGGGTTTTTTGTTGGGTTTTTTTTTGGTTAGTTTTGTTTTGTTTTTAGCATCAGAGGCTTAAAAGAAAGAAGTTATTGAATAAATTTATTTCTTTCTATCAGCCATTGCCTTTCTTCTAAGTAGCAGATATTAGTGGAACCCATTTATTGGTCTATCAATGGCAAAAATGTCATTTCTGTCATAGGTTTTTAAATGACATTAGCTGATCGATACCCATTAATCTCTTAGTTCAGTAGTATATAGGATATATGTATTTTATGCAGGAAATACTAACGCTTCCATGTAAAATGCTGAGATAATGGCTTGTAGCTAGAGAGACCTGGAGTTTAGTCTGACCCTTCTGACTTGTGAAAAGCCTACTCACTTTCCTTAAATTTGCAGATATAGAGTTTAAAATAGACTTTGTATGACTTGTGACATGGCATTTCAGAGAGCTCGAGCTGATTTTGTTCCACATTGGGACTGTCATGTGTCTCAGATTAACGTTTTAAATTCATTTCAGTTTCATATGTGTGAACCTGAAAAACTGGTTTCTGTTAAAGCAATACAAAATTGAACATTGAAAGTCTTGGATAAAATTTTTTATTCCAATCGGGCATTTTATTTGCAAACAAAATCCATTACAGACCTTTATAATTGTTTATGAAACAAAACAAATTTGGAAGTGCAAAAATATCTTTGTGTGGAATCATAATGAAACTACTTTTCCATTTCAAAAAAGGTTCTTCTTAACTTCATCATTGGTTAATACGATAATACAGTTTACCTCTTTAGGCTCCTCTGGGACTAAAACTATGTGCCTTGATTGACTGGATAAGGAGCATAATCTCAATAAAGCTTTCGCTTTCTTGCTACCTTCCATTACTACCAATAAGTAAGCAAAACTGCATGAGACTGGGGCTTGCTACTTTTTGTCTTCTATGTACAAGAATGACTTCCCAAGCCACTTGTCTTGTGGAGATTTCACCCTGAAAATTAGTCTCTGAATTCATACGCTTCATTCGTTATTCAACAGTCCTTCTTTTTGCAATCTTACATAAAATTACAGGCAAACTTTAGTGTGACTGGCAAATTCATTGGCTGAGGTTTATAGGAATAAATTTGATGAAACCATGTAAAGGTAAAGTTCATCCTGCCTCATTTAAATATCTTCTTATGATATGTTTTGCACATAGGAGAGTAGTAGTGAACTGGTTTTGTGGTATTCTCCAAAAAGGTATCCTATTAAGTATTTGGTACAAAATAGAGAAGAAAACAGCATGGAATTCACATTCAACCTTATGACTGGGGAAACCATTTTCCAATGGTAAATAAATGAGATGCCATAGTTATTCTGCTTTCTGTTTTAACTGTCAATTATTGTATCACATTAATGCTATTTGGAGATGGTTTTGGTATTTTATTGCCATAGAAACATTTGTTGGTTGTTTTTTTTTTCTTAAAAGCATTCCAGTAAGCTGCCTCATCTCATAAAAGATAGATCTAGCAAAGGCATTTGACTGGAGGAATGCACAGTCTTCCAAATACGACTGTGAAAAAAATTATTCATGGACTGGTAACTTCGGTTACTGACTAGACATATTCAGACATGCAGTCTGAGATATAATTAATTTATACAGAGGAATTTTAAAACCTTGCAAAAGAAAATGAAAATAAGAATCAGATCTTAATTCTTCTTTGTGTTCCCATTTTTGTTTTTGGAAGATGTAATCTGTATAATGAGATTAAAGAAAACAGAAGCTGTTTTCTGACAGTATTCTGCAACTTTATGCAAGTGAGCATATTGTAATTCGTTCCTAAATAAAAAAAAAAAAAAAATATCTTAAAACTGAATATGAGAAAGAACTTCTTTATTTTGAGGGTGGCAGAGCGGTGGAACAGACTGCTCAGAGAGGTGGTGAAGTCTTCGTCTCTGGAGACATGCCTGGACACATTCCTGTGCAATTCCAGATACACCTGCTCTGGCAGGAGGGTTGGATTAGATGGCCTCCAGAGGTCCCTTCCAACCGTGTATCATTCTGTGATTCTGTAACAAAGACCAGAGCAATGGCATTCAAGTGTATGGACAGAAGGTTACCAAATAATAAGGCAAATTCCGTATCATCCCAAACTATTCAATTATAGTTCCAAAAAAAATAATAAATTAAAGCAACAAGTTAAGAAAAGCTGAATACTTGAGACAGATTAAACACCTTCTTTTTAACAGGTGTCAGGAGCTCCAAATTTGGCCCTATCTTTAGGCCCAAAATCTTATCCCAAGATTTTAATAAGATTTTGAAACTGTAAGGCTATAAAGCATATGGACAATTTGTGATATTAAATGACAAAACAGATAATTTAACTTTTAAGATAGAAGCAATCTCCCCCTCTCTTCCTGAAGATTTTAGTTCACCCAGAGTGTAAAATCAAGGACAAGGCAAACTAGCAGTGCTGTTCTTTCTTGCACAACTGTACCCTTGGAGTTGCAATGGAACAGGTTGCACACTATTCTGTAGAGAATCAAACAGATGAATTTTCACTCAGATCATCTTAATTATCTTTTTAGTAGAAGTGTTATTAAAAAACAGGTGATCATTGGTAAGATTTTTCAATGAATGAGTAGCCCTTGTGTGTGGTCCAAGATCCTGGTGATTGCTTCTTCCTGAGAAGCTTCTTCTATCTCCCTGTATTCATATAGACACATAAAGAAATATGCCATCTGAAATAAGGGTAGATCTGGTATTATAGGCTTAAAAAACCCTATAGTTCCAAAAAAAACCCCAACCCCCAAAACGTGCAATCCAAATGAAATTAAGATTTTTCAAAACACTTCTCCCCAGCTGGAATACATTGCCAGCCTGATTACATATTGTCACAGTATCCATTTTCTGCTGAGTTCCAGCAATTATCTGAAACCATATGTCTATTAATTTATTTGGGGCTGGGTTTCATACTCAGTGCCAAAGCTACTGAGCAAATGCTTAAGGGGATAATAGATGTTCAAAAATGAAGAGTTTATATTTATGGAAAAAGAGACCTTCTTAAGAACTGGGAATAAAATAGCTCATGAAGTTGTCCGATAAAACAGGATAAGAGCAGTATAGTACTTCAGAGAGTTTTAACAAAGTACATTTTAATAACTAATATAAAATGAAAACAAATACAATAATAAAAAATAAAATTAGGTTATGTCATTAAATCTGCATCTATTATGTCCATATGAACTAAAATGTGTTTGTCAGTAAAATCAGATAAAGTACTTTTGGAAAGAATTTGGTCTCAGTCCTTAACCCCACAAAAAAGATGTGAGACTATACCAGGTTATAATCTAAACACTACTTTTAAAAAGTTCTGTTAACAATTGCTACTAAATACTTTTGATTGACAGTCAGTAGAACGCATAAAATAATCTGGATACAAATTCTGAATACAGTAGCAATGAAATAATATTTAAGTATGCAGTTGACCCGTAGTCTGTGTTTTCCAACTTGAGTTATCAGGTCTAAAACTTATTATAAAACTTATCATTACCGGTCATAGAAATCATTGCTGTTGGAAATACAGAAGTATAAATCACCAGATTTCATAATTATATGCAGTTAAAACCAATATGAACATGGTTAATATTTAATAATATGGGGCATAACTTGACATCTATGGAGACTATGAATTTGTGATGTCTTTCAGAACTACCTCTGTTGTTGAGCCTTCTTGGAGAATCTAAAATTCTACACTGTTAAAAAATCTAGCATTTTAATGTTAATTTTAATTTTAAACTAAATTTAATTTTAATGTAAATTAGATTAAAAGTTAAATCAGATTTTTAGACTGATGAAAATATGTATGGAGTGAATCTCTTAATTAGCAAAAATATACATTAAAAATATATATATAATGGTTTAACTAAATGCCATGAATATGTGGCAGAAGAAAGATGTAAACACAAGCCAGACAGATGTTTCTTTGCCTTTTTTTTTTCTTTTTTTTTTCCCCGAAGGCACTGATCAAATTTAATTTTTGGTTTGGTTTTATTTTTCCCTAAAATGACTAATAGCTCTCCTACATGTCAAATAAAATTATTAAAACAAAGTGCATTTTGATAGCTAAGAATAAGATCCTTGAAGCCAACTCTATACACAGAAATGTAAGTATTTAAGTCTTCTTATATAAGCATCAAATTTAGTAAAACATTTTTTAAAAACTAGCTTTTCCAGCTTTTTAAAACTTTTTTTTGTGTGTTTTCTTTCAAAGTTTCTTAAAGAAAATGATCTTTCCCTCTGCAGCGTCCTTGAGTGCACTAAACAGGCCATACTGGCCCTTAGCATTCTCACCCCATTACCCCTTGCCCAGGAGCCCCATTTCAGCTGACACAAGGCTTCTGAGCAATGCTGTAGGAGTGCTGGTGTCCAGCCCTCCTACAGCATTGGATGGACTCCTTGGACTCACGTGGTGGGGAGCTTGGCTCCTGTACAGACTCTTCTGCCCTATGCTGTGTGGAGCCAGTCATATCCCTGGGTTATATTGCTTGATTTAGTAGGTTTTTTCAGAAGCTAGATGCTTTTCTGCCACATCCTTCCCGTTTCCCACTTTCCAAATATATATTTACAATATAATATGTTATGGGGATTACCAGGCATGGATTTTCACTTTTCTTTCTTTTTCTTATTTTTTTTTTTTTGTAAAAATTGTTGTCCAAAAATTGCTAGTCATGGTCACCTCTGATGCTTTTTTGCAGGTTGGGTTCTCCAAGAAAATTTTGTACTCAACTTATGTGTAGGTGTGTAATGTAACAGAAGTTAAGAGAACAATACCACACAAGGCCCTTACTGATTATTTATTATTATGGTGGTATTACCAAAATGGGAATATCATTTTTTATACACTGGGAAATAGGGAAAGAAAAAAAAACAGCCAAAAAAAAAGAAAAAGCCATTACTTTGCAGCAGTTTTCAGCATGCATTTTTAGTGCAATTGTACAAGTTGTGGCTTGCCTGTTTTTGTGAGCCTGGAGACAGCCAGTGAAATCCCCCCTCAGGGACTACACAGGTGCACAGATTCACAAGAAATTCTATAATTTGCTTTGTTAACTTGTTTTTCAGGACAGAACAATCTTCTTAACCCTACTTTTGATAACAGTGGGTACACAACCTATGTTTGACAATTGCACATTTGCAAAGACAAGTGCAAAAGACATTTGGGGTGTCAGGACCTTCAAACTTTGTGTTACACACCCCTTTTTGCGTTTTGCCCAAGTGGCAGTCTCTGTGAGTTCAGAGGTAGCCAAGGAAATGCACATGGAGGGCTACTGGGGAGGCGTGTTATCCCTCCCGTTCTAATGTGTAATCTTTCTTCAGTCATCTGTTTCTTGTTCTAATGTGTAGTACCAGGCTTGGTGCTAGAATGTGTTTGGTCAGTGCCTAGTGTAAGAGGGAAATAAGTCTCAGAAAGGTTCACTGAGAGTTACACAGATATGGTGGAGATGGGCCCTGGTATCTGCAGGTTAAGTACCATTTCTACAGCTTTGTCAGCAAAATGACCTGTTGGCTATGCCAGAGACTTGAAGTGTTCAGGTGGTTGCTGCTGCTGCTGCTCTGAGAAAGTTTGGAGTGTGTTACATGAAAGCTGCCATTGACAATCCACAGAATCTACTCCATCATCTCTCACAGATCATACAGCAACAGGAGAAGCAAGCCCATCTGCTGTCCTGGCTCTAGACAACATAACCTTTTCTTCTTCCAGATGTTTGCTCAAGAATTTCACGTTGTCTGGTATTCTTGGAAGACCTGCAACAGAAACTTACACCAATGATTTAGCTATTTCTTTCCAAGCTTTTATTTCATTTAGAATCATTAAAGATTATTGGAAACAGAAATGGAAGGACTATTTATTGCATTCTTAGACCTAATGTCTCTTGAACTAGTCAGGAAGTTCTATGTGAGAAGCCACATCGATATGTATCTTCTGCTTCATATCAGACAGGGGAGATTTGAACTGTGGTCTACCCCAGTTTACTAATTTCTGTGGTTTAGGGGTTTTTGTTTGTTTTTTCCCATGCAAAATAAACCTAACCTATTTTACACTTCCTAATTTATTTACTGTTGCAGAATCTGAGAGGAATGAAACCCAAAGTTAAGTGCCTAAGATGACGTAGCTAAGAGTTAAGTAAAAGAGAACTTGCCTAGAAAATCTAGAAAACCCTGATTGTGCAATATGTTAAACTCTTTTTGTTGAAGGGATGCATTGTCCCAGATAAAGTTTGGATTCTCTCCTTCATTCTTAATATTTTCCCATTTTAATCTTCAAACAATAACTGTCAAGCTTAGAATATTTGAAGTCATGAAAAGTCAACAAACTGAGTCTACAGTTAGAATTTACTTAAGAATTATAATGGCTGTGCTCCTAAATCTCTGTTAGATCTACACCAGAAACAGAAGTTAAAAATAGATTAAAAAAAAATTATCTCAGCCATGCTTCTGTTGGTAGAAGACTGAATAAAACCACTGTGGCTCTTTTATTCTTTCTTTTTCAGGAGAAGTTGTATAGAAGGTTGGATTTGAGATAGCAAATGCCAGGTTGATCTGATTAGACAGTATTAGAGATGTGGGGAGACTGCAGTGTCCATAGGGGTAAAGGTATTACATGGTGTCTGGGGAAGCTTGAATTTTGAAGGTGCAGTCTGTCAGGATTGGTTCAGGCTGATGCAAGTTTGAAAGTCTGACAATTATAGAAAGCCTTTATTTAAAGTGATAGGAGTTTAGAAGAACATGTTGATTTAAATAGGTTAAGAATTATTTTTTTTGACATCCTGTGTGTTATGAAGAGCCTGAAATTTGGAAGGTTTAGAGCTTCTGCCCTGATTTTGCGCCCTGGGTAAAAAAAAAAAAAAAAAAAAAAAAGAATGAAAATGTTCGGGTTTTTTTCCCTAATTCTCAGATAAATAAATAAAATTCCCCTTTCTTTTCTCTTCAGAAGACATGCACAAATTAATCAAAATGAAGGCATAATTTTGTCTCAGGGATGGGATTCAGAGTCTTTACTGATATTAGACTTGGCATACACTAGAAAACTAAATTTAGAAATCACTGTTAACAGCAAGAAATCCCGAGACATTTATTATATTGATCCCAGCATCAGCACAGTCTATTACTGCCTTGTCACACTTTTAATGCCCTGTTTCAAAGTATCTTTCCTGCATGAAAATGGACCTGTCATATTAGGATGTTGCAGTCACATATCAAATTACCTGGGCTTTTGAACTATCAGAAACCTTTGGACCGTGGTAGTAAGTTGCTATTTTTCAGGCAGGAATGATCGATTTACAGTAACTTAATTGTCTGATTTAGTTAAATGGTTTTTAGTGCCTTATTATTAAAGAGATATATCAAAATGTTTTTCTACCCCACATCAAGGAAATTTGTAGATGGATATGAACATATGAATCTGATCACATGAGCGCTCTTAGAACACAGAACAAATCCAAACAGGTTGGGGGCAGGAGGGGAATTTATGTGGCTTGGCTGCTATGAAACTGCAAAACAAGATTCTGCCCCACTTCCTTGAAGTCACATAGCAGGAAGGGGTTAAGATAACTAACTCTTCAGAGTAAGTAATATTTGTGCCTGTGCATTATCACATGTTTTCTGGAGAATTGGTGGTCTCATATTCAAAGCCTACATTAGAGAATATTGTGTATGGATGTCTGAGACACTAAGTCTCACTCTGGCTGCTTCTCTATTAGCAGGTGATATATTCTAAAAGGAGCTGATATACAGATTGAAACAGCTGATACTGAAACACTGCTAGCAACACTGTTCATATTCAGAGATATTCTTAGTTCAGAGTTATTTTAGCGTAGTTCAGAAGTGTTTCTTCCAGTTTAGTTTCATCCAAAAGGAATCAATTAATGTGCTCCAAAACTGTGCCCCAGTGTAAACCAAAAGACAATCTGGAGTTTTACTTCACAAACACACTCAGTTCCAAACACTTTCTGCCACCCTGACCGTGTAGAAATTCATGTAAGCTCTGTGTCCTCTCTGTCCAAAGTTACTCATTTATTGAACTGTTTGAGTCTTGAGTCTCACTCATCTCCATCCTGAAGCTGGAGTGTTCAGTCAAGAACTTCCTGTTTCAGTTCTTAATCTACCACAAATCTTTTGACTGATTGCAATGTAATTTTTCCAAACTAGCACTACCCAGAGAAGAATAAAATAGGTTTCTGCATTTCTCTGCCTTCATTAGTGGAAAAAAGCTCTCAGATGATCACACGCAGGTTTTTGCTACACATGCAGCCTTTCTTGCACCTATCATGCTGCGTGTACTAGATAATGGACATGCAGTTTATAGCAATTTAATTGATTACATTTACAAATCATAACTTACTAGTAATTCAAGACAATGTGACCATAAAAGAAGTCTTTTCTTAACTGTGAGTTTACAATGATTATAATAGAATAAAACCCGATGTATTCTTTTCTTACTTTATCTATCAATTTTAATGTGTCGAAAAGAACTTGAGCCCCTATGTGAAATTATGGGGAATTGTGATAGCCTGCTCCATTTATTTTGCAGAAAGGTCTCAAGTCTGCATTGCAGGTATGATAGCAAAATTATAGGGGAATTATTATTCCTGACTATAATTCCTGAGCTTTTTGCTTACTCCACAAATTTTCATGGGAATGGTGAAGGTAGTGATTGAAGTCCCTGCATATATATTAAGAAAACAAAAAATCAGTTCTTCTACTAGAATATACCCTTCATAATTAAAATAGTATAGATATAGATTTTTTTTTTATTAGGGGGTGGGAATTTACCCCTGTACTCAGGACTTCTACTTCCACTCAGGACTTGTGGAAAAACAGCCCCATAAAAAGTCTTATAACTTTATAGAGCTAATTCTTTTAGTTTTATTAAGCATGTCTTGAAAAGCAAGATACTTGGGGTTTTTTAGGGAAATAACCTATTTAGACCAAGATTTCTTCTTCAAAAATATACTAAATATTTAAACCACACACATTTCAGATGAATACATTGCTGTCTGCTGGTATTAGCTCCCCAGAAAGGGGGCATCTGAATTAAATTTTAGTACTGCCACTTTGTATTTATGTTACACAGATTACTGAGCTCAGTGGGACTAGTTTCACAGCCAGCTCTGATGTTAGTTATTTATTTGTAGTACTTATGAAATGTTGCAGTTCTATAATGTAAGTAGGAAATAATATTTACTTAAACATTGATGTGCTTATTTTTCATACAAGCTTACATGTTTTGGTGCATAATATATTAAATAATATGCTGATCATATTATGGTAAATCTGGAGAAAACATCTATAAATCTCATATTTCTCTTGTAGTTATTGTGTTTGTGTGTGTGGTCTTAGTAATATTGTGTATTTATACATTACTTGTAACTGTACATTCTCTCAGTCCATGTCTATTTTTTGAGCAGGTGACTTCTTTAATATTATTACAAAAGCCTAGCATGGTAGATATGTTGTGTGCAAATGTAGAGATATGAATGATCAATGAAATTCCTTTCTAAATTTACCCTTAAACATTACACAATAGATACATTTAATAACTACAGAATTGTGCAGAATTGAAGATCTGTACAAGCACAGTTTATAGGACAACTTGAGGTTCTTAATCTCTTCTTTCCGTTAGTCATATTAAGAATTCCTCTAGGTGAGAAGTGCTGAGTGTCCAGGGCACTAGCAAATCTCTTACTTTTTGCAATGCTTCACAGATTTATTTATTTTTTTTTTAAAAAAAAGATTAAACAAAAAAATATACATTTCAGTAATTACAACTGGTGACAAAATAGTATTAAAGCAGAAGATTGTTGGATGATTTCTCAAAATTTCAGAAGTGAGTTGGAAAATTTAAGAATTGCAGAACTTTTTGATTAGAAAAATGTAACGGGAAAAAATGGATTGAAAAGCTGGCTTTTAAAAAAATTTATTTTTCCCTTCTCTGCTAGGTTCTGTAGCGACTGCCTGTCGTGACCCTGGTGTCCCCATGAATGGAACTAGAAATGGGGATGGAAGAGAACCTGGAGACACTGTCATTTTTCAGTGTGACCCTGGCTATGAACTACAAGGAGATGAGAGAATAACCTGCGTTCAAGTAGAAAACCGGTACTTCTGGCAGCCCAACCCACCAGTCTGTATAGGTATGCAGAAAAAAATCAAGTAATGCTTTCCTAAACTTTTAAATTCTGGTGTAATGAATTGCACTGCTCTAGGAACTTTCTCTGAAGAACAAATGCATACAAGTACTGCACATATGATAAATTGTTCTGCATAAAGCTCCAATAGACATTACCAAAATCTTTCCTCTATAGATTTTAGTAGAACAGTTCTTATCCTTTCCCTCTCGAGGCTATATAATTTATAATTTGATGGTCTATGTCAGAGACAGCAAGAAAGTCAATGTCAATGACTCTATTAGCTTTGCCTTAAAACTTGAAAAATGGTGATGAGAATGGAGGATTCAGTTCATATAGCTGTATGTACAAAATATCAGGCAGATGACCTAGTTATTTTATAGACCAGTTAAAATTATCCAAGGGATAAAGTAAGATGCAACAGGAAAGAATTAGAAGATAGCCTGATTTCCGTGGCAGTCTTCATTATTTTAGAAAGAACAAAGTTTTCATTAGTAAAAATTATAACATACCATATATTTCTGGAAATATTGTCTCAGTCTCTAATGCTGTTCTGATCAACATAGCTCATATTAAATGGACTTTGAAAGCATTTAACTAAGGGAATCATGATGAAAAGTAATAAGAAATTACAGAAGCTCCTGGTAGAGATAGTAGCATTCCAGTAATCTTTTTTCTGAGGCAATCCTAATCATTATTATTATTATTATTGATCAAGAAAATACCTAAACTATCGCTTCTAAAACCAGATCTAGAGGTAGAGTGATAAATAATCATGGGATTATGTCCCATCTGGCTGGTTAAATAATTAAATTATGCTTATTTGGTCTGTGTGTTCTTTAATGCAGTCAAATGTGATATCATGATGTCAAATAATGGATTTTGTTTCAGAGGACAACAGCTGCTGACATGAAGTTCCATCAGAGTTGTGACAGATAACCTATTGTTGTGGTTTAACCCCAGCTGACAAGTGAACAACACCCAGACACTTGCCCACTCCCCCTCAGTGGGATGGGGGAGAGAACTGGAAGAGTGAGAGTGGGTTGAGATAAAGGCAGTTTAATAAGTAAGGCAAAAGCGCCACATGCAAGCAAAGTGAAAAACAAAATTAATTCGCTACTTCCCACCATCAGACAGGTGTTCAGCCATCTCCAGGAAACCTGGGCTCCATCACATGGTTACTTGGGAAGACAAATGCCATCACTATGAATGTCCCTCTGCTTCCTTTGTGCCCCAGCTTTATATGCTGAGAATGACATCATACGGTATGGAATATCCCTTTGGTCAGTTGAAGTCTGCTGCCCCAGTTGTGCCTCCTGCCAGCTTCTTGTGTACCCCCAATTACTCACTGGTGGCTTGATGTAAGCAGCAGGAAAGGCCTTGACTCTGTGTAAATGCTGCTCAGCCATAACTGAAACACCCTTGTATTTTTCACTGAATTTCACTGAATTTTTAGAATTGGAAGGGACCGTAGAGATCATCTAGTCCAACTCCCCTGCTGAAGCAGCATTGCCTAGAGCTAGAGCATGTTACTCAGGACTGCATCCAGGTGGGTCTTGAAAATCTCCAAAGAAGGGGACTCCATGACCTCCCTGGGCAAATTTATCAACACTGTTTCCAGCACAAATCCAAAACATAACCCCATACTAAGTACTATGAAGAAAATTAACTCTATCCCAGAAAAAATTGGCTTTGGCGTACCTGTTAAGTAGCATCTGCAAGTTGATGGATCAGAACTGAAAGAAAATGGGCCACTCCAAGGAAGTGCAAGTGGAAAGATATTGGATAGGCCAGTTGCAGTGGTGTTTCCCTGAGTCATGTCAATATGAAATAATGTCATGTCCAAAGCAGGACTGCCTGAATGGACTGTCTGAAAGGAGGGAAGTAAAACAAGAACACCTAACATAACCAGGCAAGATTGTTACCTGTGGAGTCCCTTGGTTGTTTAGTCTCCTACAGTCTTGCTTGTAACACAATTTTAAGAAGATCTTAATTTCAAATTGGATTCAACTATTTAAATGAATGTTGAAAATTAGAGATAGGTGGTGAACGACTGGAACAGATTGCCCAGAGAGGTGGTAGATGCCCCATCCCTGGAAACATTCAAGGTCAGTTTGGACGGGGCTCTGAGCAACCTGATCTAGTTGAAGATGTCCCTGTTCATTGCAGGGAGGTTGGACTAGAGGACCTTTAAAAGGTCCCTTCTAACCTAAACCATTCAATGATTCAATGATTGTATCATTGTATGTTTAATATCTCCTATTTAAAAAAAAATAAGGAATGCAACCATAGATTTTGTTTCTTTTGCTAAGATGTAATTCAGTGAATAAATAAATAAAATCCAGAAAGTTCTAGAATAGTACTTTGTTGCCTTTCAGAAAAATTAAATAGGTTTTAGATAAAAATCAACCCAGTCTATACTTCCATAGAAATAATGAATGCTAAGATCATAGTGCAGACAGACTGTCTGGCACAGTGCTTGCTTTCCACTATGTCTACAAAGAGGTTTATAAAGACAGTTGACATAACCTACACCTAGTTTTCCCTGTGTAGTAGATTAAAAATAAATTTTTCATAGTGTATTGACATGTGCCTTTCTATATGGGCCATTACATTTGTTCAGTCTAAGGTCTTGGGTCTAATACCATAAAAATAGTTGTCCTTTGTTTTCAGAACTGGTCTGTCCTTAGTTATAAACTAAGTTATGACACTTAATGATAATGTTGCACACATTAAATTCAGAAAATTATAGATTCTGAAACACACAAGAATTTAATTTAAGCACACAGAGGAATAAAGACTTCGAACCATTTCAGTGAAGACTGGAAAAAGCAACATCGTCTAATAACATTTTTTATTAGATAATGTTGACTTTCTCAAGTTACTATCTGACGAATTAAAAAATAAAATAATCTGAACCTGCTATATCTAAAGAAAATTCTACCTGGGATATATTTTACAATGTTGATGGTTAATGGGCATTTTTACTGCTGGTATAACAGTAAAAAAAAAAAAAATCGTATATCTTGAAATAAAATACTTTTTGACTTTGAAAGTACAATTTCGTGTACTTTCCATTTATTCCCTGGAGAGTCTTTGTGATGATCAACTAGATCTTGGGAAGGATTAAATGAAAGAATCAGTCACCTTTCCTGGAGGTATTTAAAAGACATGGAGATGTGGTGCTTAGGGACATTGTTTAGTGGTGGACTTTTAGTGTTAGTGTTGGTTAGTGTAAGTAAGTGTTAGTTTAGTGGTTGGACTTTTCCAACTGAAACAGTTCTATGATTTTGTAAGTGATTTAAGTAACCTTTGAGCTCTCTGCTACAGAAGATTTGAGCAATTAACTCCTTTTACTGGTACTGCAGATGATCACTTTGTATTTTGCAAAAAATATATTCGAAAAACACTTCAATTTTGCACAATGATAAGTGTTTATAAATCTTATCTAGAAACTTTTGAATAAAATTTATAAATTTCTTTCAAAAAAGATTAGACAAAGTGCTTATTCTCTTATACAAAATCTCAGTGAAAGAGTGCTGAAGTACAAAACTTCAAGAGGTTAGTGACACATTCCTTTATTAAGTATTTACACTTCTGGACCACAAACACACAGCATATATTACATTCTATCAGTTTCAATCTGAATTAATAGTCAGTACTGTCTAATGAAAATGCAGATAAGTTGCATGATCAGTGTAAACAGATCGTATTTCATATCCCAAGAAGTTTCTTTCAGAATACCTTTAACAGGAAGTAGAAAGTGAAAAGCTTATGCAATCAGATTTTTTTATGTCTGCAGCCAGAACATTTCTCAAGTTCACAGTATTTTCAGAAAAGACTTGACATAATATTATGCAATCAAATAAAAGGACACAGAGTTCAAAACCAAGTACTTCCCTTAGTAGTATTAGTATTTGTCTAAGGAGAAATATGAATACCTTTTTTGTTTCTGTTAAAGCTTTGTAAATACTTCACTTGTTTAACTTTTGGAGGACATTAAATGTCAGTGAACAGATTGCTGCTACTCCCTTCTTTTTCTCTTACTACCTTCTTTCTTCAATTCTAATTTATTTTTATTCACAGCTCCCTGTGGAGGAAACTTGACTGGCTCATCAGGTTTTATACTTTCACCAAACTTCCCTCATCCTTATCCCCACAGCAGAGATTGTGACTGGACTATCACTGTTAATAATGATTATGTTATATCGTTAGCATTTATCAGGTAACCTGCTTCTTGTTTATATTTTTTACTTGTGTCTGGAGCTTTATTATTCACAGTTGTACAGAACTTTGTAGTGTAACATATGTATGCTTAATATAACTATCAAAGTTATTAGAAATTGTTACCTTTGTTAGCTGTAAAAATAAATATATTCAGTACACATAGAGGCGGGGCTCGGGAGCTCATTGTTCCTGTTCTTCTTAAAGCATTCTCAGTTTACACCAGCTATTGTGGAAGTGGATGGTGCTCAATTTACCAAAATTCTGTTCCTGAGTTGGCAGTAACTCACTTAATTCTCCCTAGCCCAGGAAGAGGTGTTTTAGAGATGAAGCCTATTGATTCATCATATTTTGTATGAGATGCTCACCTGCTATTTAAGGAAAGTGGTTTTTTAGTTTTAGTTTTATTGGTCCATATAATTTCAGGATACTTCAACAGGATACTTCCTGTTCTGGTTATTAAATGGAGTTGGTTTAACGTTTTTCTTTATCACATTTAAATTGAGCTTAATAGAATCCACAGAAGAACTTTTACTGCTGCATTGTGTGTAACCCATAAAGTAAGTTAATATGCATATTAATATGCATATTATATTAAAAATATGCATGCCAACTGGGGCATATGAAGATGTCACAGAAAAGTTAAAAATCGTACTTGTAATGTCCTGTCAAATTGATGTCCTTCTTATACTGGATGTTTTATAATAGTGATTTTATTGTTCTGATCAGTCTTAATGTGAGGACTAGTTTAGTGGTGTATATAGTTGTCTATTCTCAGTGACCAGTGATACAATGATTTGAAGAATTCCTTCCAAGAAAATTAATCACTCAATTATATGTACATATTTAACAATTAAGCTATTTTGTTGGTAATTTCAGAATTCTCAAAGTTGCTAAACAACTTTCTATTGTGTAGTATCACTGTTTTTTGTGTTTAGTGAAATATCATGAGCTCAAAATATTTAAGAATATTCTGGTCTTTAGGTTGTACAATTAGATACAAGATCCTCCATCTTAGAATAAAATCGGTATTTTACTGTGTGACTCAGTACAGTTTGTGAACAGTTTATAGATCCCGAATACTGCCAAGTTGTTCTTAAAATCTGGACAATTGCAATGATTCTTGAGAGAAGCTGATGAGGTTAGTCTTGGTCAAAGTAGGTTGCATACTTACTGAGACTTACCTCACTTATGATGCACAGACAGTTCTAAAGTGAAAAAAACCCAACTTCCTGTATAAACCAAACTCTGGATACTACACGGGTACTATCAATATGCTTTTGAGTGGGACTTACTCCAGCTAACCCTTTTAAATTCAAGACAAACTGTGACACTTCAGAAATCAAAGCTGTTGACATTTGAATTTTGCATCACTTTCGCAAGGAAATATTTTTTATTTTTTATTTATTATTTTTAAATAATCTAGAACGTTAAAAATATTTTCCTTAAAGGAGCTGTACCAGATCTTCAATGTCTACATTTATTTTAGTTAGAAGCATGTATCAAGTAGTGACAAAATAATTGTAATGGTAGGATTTCCACCTTTTTGCTAACAAATTTTCTTTAAACTTTAAATTAAGTTAAAAATTAACTAATTAACTTAATTAACTATAGCTACATAGTTAATGAAATTAATTTTTGTTTTTAAAATTAAGTTCAAAAGAGAAGATGAGGTTTCAATACTACACCTTTTCCTTTAAAAACATTATAGGCAAAATGCTTCTTGCTGTTAGGGTTACTGGAAGATCATACCCTGGCTGTGTGAAAGTGTTCAGTCTGACTGGAAGCTGTGTATAGTCTACTGTGCAGCTGACTGCCTTATAACATCAAGCATTTCTGCCAAGGGTTCCAGTATATCTACATCGTTTATTTCTGTAGAGTTTTATAATATTGGGGGTGTGGGATGGTGGTTTTCTTTTTTTTTCTGTCTAGGAGTAAAATATTGTTTCTAAGAAAAGAACCAATAAATGTAGTATTTCTGTTTCATTCTATGAAAATATTTCTACAAACCATTATTCTGACAGTGGAGGTTGTTTTTCCTTTTTTGAAAACAGTGATGGAAAACTTCTATTTAAGCTAATTTGAATGAAAATGCTAGGCAAAGCACATTTTATCTATTATTTCTCTTTTTTTCTTCCACAGTTTCAGTATAGAACCAAATTATGATTTTCTTTATATCTATGATGGGCCAGATGGTAATAGCCCACTGATTGGGAGCTTTCAAGATAGCAAGCTGCCAGAAAGGATAGAAAGCAGTTCAAATACCATGCATCTGGCTTTTCGGAGTGATGGATCTGTTAGTTTTACTGGATTCCACCTAGAGTACAAAGGTAAATACAATGTTTTTTCTTTTCTATTAAAAAAAAATGAATGCATGAGTGTAAATTTTAATGCTTTATTTTCTTATAGTTTTCTGCCTGGTAATGTTTTGGTTTTGCCTAAGAGTATGATATTGTGTATTATCTATGTGTACAAAATACAATGTTATAAGGGTACTAATTTAAGGGTTCCAGAGTGTTTTCATTTAGTCAATACATGATAATGTAAAATGCATTATTAGAAAAAAAAATAAATAAAATAAGACAACAGTTTACACGTTTCAAAAATGATGATGCAGTGACGAAACTTAATAGCATATATGCATGTTTTTTTCCAGAATATAGTTTATTTTTCTTTTTCCCTTACATAGTAGAGCATATTGGCATATGTGCATTTAAGATCTTGTAAGATGAAATGGTGTGCTAGAATCTAGGAGACCAATATTGAAAATGAAAAAAAATATTTTGGCTATATCTTGGTACGATAGGCCATGGTAGAGCTGTCTACCTGTCTCAGACAGATCTGTCTGAGGTTATAACACAATAAACAAAAAATAATAGTTTTATAAAATTCATATTCAGTACGAGCTATCATAATTGCCTCTGTGTGGCTCAAGAAAAAGAAATATTTTATATGAAATGAATATGAAAATATCCAATAATCAATAAAGACAACCAGAGGAAAAACATGGATGCTGCTGGTATAGAGACAAACATTCTAACTTCCTTGGGCTTATTTTCTTCATTTATTTTTAAAGCAGTTAGTAAACACAAAAGCATACAAGGGAAAGGCTGATTTATTTGCCACTCTGGCAAACCCACAGTCTCCTTTTACTTTCTGAAAGTCACTGAGCTCTACAGATGTAAAGGAAGCTGTCTCCATGGCATGAGCTACTCCGAAGAAGTTAAAAGTAGATTTTAAACATGTTGATGGTGGGCCCAGATGTAAGTACTGTTCCATTTCACTTAAAAATATTTCTTCTTCCTTCTCAATTAAACTAAATAATAATAGAAGTGCTATAAAAAGCAGTTCAGGGATGCAGAACTTCTAAAGAACAACTAAGTATATTGATTTTTCAAAGGGACCAATCTTTTTCTGCTGTGCTGTTGAATACAGACTTGTCTCATAGAATTAAAGTGTTTCTCACATCCTCCAACAAAGAAGTGAACCACTGTACTTTGGAATCCAGGCAGAATACTGTTTCTAACATTACTGCTAGCCTGTGTGTGCCACTGAGATCTCTTATCTCTTTCTGTGCTTCCAGGAGTCACAATGCAAAAAAAAAAAATAAATAGTTTTTTACTACATTGGTAAAGGGACTTTAAGTAATGGGAGTATGTAAGAATTAGATTATATGTCTATGTGTGTACATGTAAGTGAGGGGAAGTTTGAGAAAGGAATCAACCTAATCCTGATTTTCCATCTTCACCTGATATGGCTATATCTCCTGCTTTTCTCAGAAAACCTTGAGTATGGATTTCAATATCTACATTTAAAAAGTGAGACTTAAACAAAAGAAAATATTTTAATTCTGATTAAAAAACTTCAAGGATTATTAAATTTGGACAGCTGATAATCCCTTAAACAGAGGACGAGCTTACTCTGTGAATTATTCTGTTTTTACTGGGACTACCTGGTAAATATGACGCTGCACTGCTTAACTTATTTTAGGAGTATCACAAGAACACTTACTGTCATGGTGTAAAATCTGAAAGTGATATAACTGTTATTAGTTGGCAAAAGACCAGCTGTAAGTGTTCTTAATAGATATGTGTTAGTTTCTTGCATAGTAAGCATGATATTTTCAATAGAAAACTGACATGCATTTAATTTAGCAAAATGAATAATTACATTATTGAGGAGAAAACTCTTAATAGAATGCTTTATGAACCACGTGGGGTTGTTTGTTTTTGTTTATTTTTGTTTTTTTTTACTTAGAATATGTGACTGGGTGTAGTGTATGAAGGCACAGACCCCAGTGGGTGATGCAACCAGAATCATTTATTATAACAAAACAGGCAGCTTATATAGTACCAATGGATCTCCTTTCCCAACCAACATGCCCCTGCAACCTCCAACTGCCAGGCGGGCAGAATTCCCCTCCATCAGTCGGGCTGTTAGGTATTTGGTTATGGATCATTAGGATTTGATCACGGGCCTTCCCCTGCCAGTGTTTCTGCTTCTTCTATTCCTTCTTCTAGTCTCTGCTTCTTCCACAATCCTGTTCACCCACAACTGGGTAGGGAGCATAGGGAGCAGTATACTTCAGAGAGGAGTTACTAATGGTGTGATAACATAAATAGGAGGGAAAGGCAGAGAATAGACTTAAGGTGTACACCTAAGATATTATAAACTACTTTGAATAAGAGCTGCCATTTTGTGAAGGATTAACATTTTTGAGAGCAGAGAAGGGTTAGATTAGTTGACAAAACCAACTACAGATGATGTAGTTGTAGGTGTCTGACACAGACCAGCTGGCTAAGAGAAAAGAGATGGTATGTGGAAGCAGCATAGCCCTGATACACACCAGGAATTTTAACCACTTCAATAGCTGGTTCAAGAACAGTGTGAATTAGCAGAAGTAGTCTAAGGGATCTCTTGAGTGTGTTCATGACAATCTTTTGATGCAGGTGATCCCTTATCTGACTAGGGCAAATGCTCTGCTCTAATGGTTACTCACCATTGGGGCTGAAGACCCAACGAAAAGAAAGTGGAAAAGGTTGTGTATTTAATACCTTTTGACCTTGTTTTTCATTGGTATATGTTGCCCCCAGTCTTTCCTAAACCCACTAGTAAGATTTGTGAGAGTGCAACATCATCCGCAGTGGAGGAAGAAAGAGTGAAGAAGCAATTGAGCCATCTGGTTGGAGCAGATGAGATGCACCCAAGAGTTTTGAGAAAGCTGGCCGATGCCACTGCAAAGCTGTTTTCTATCATCTCTGAAAGGTCATGGCAGTCAGAGTGCTTTCTGGTGAATGAAAAAGATTAATATCTTAAGACGAGTGAGAAGAGGACCTGGGGAAGTACAGGGCTGGACATTTTAAACTCAATCCTGGGAAAATTTGTGGATACTATTTCCAAAACAAAAACAGACAAGCAGCTGTTTGGGAACAGTCTGTAGGGATTTACCATGAGGAATCGTGCCCAACCAACACATCCCTGTCTTTGAGGAGATAAAAAACATGTGGACGAGTGGGGAGTAGTGGTTATTGAATACCCTGACTTCAGAAAAGCCTTTGGCACACTCTCACCTCAGTATCCTGAGAGCACAGTTTGATGAGTGGATGATAATGTGGGTGGAAAATTGACTTGATTGCTGAGCTCAGACTATTGGATGCTATTAATTGTGATTAATAATGTGGGCAGTATTCTTTATACTGATGACCCGTATGATGGGACAGAGTAAGTTTGTGGACAACACCGGTTTGTGGGGAAATGTCAGTGCTCTGGGATTTTATGAAAGATTTTATGAGACTGGAGATTCAAGCTGATAGGAGCATTTGACAAAGTTTTGAATCTTTGATGGAATAACCCTGTGCAACAGCAAAGGCTGGGGACTGACTGGATAGGGAAAGGTTCTGGAGGGCCTTGTGTACAAATTGACCATAAGCCAGCAATGTGTTTATTTTGTTAAAGAAAGCCAGCACCCTCCTGCTGGTTGCCCTCAGATCGTGTCATCTGAATCCTTTGAAATCATTACAGGACAGGACAAAGCCCTGAGCAACCTAACCAAATTAGCCTCACTTTGAGTGGGGGTTGTGCTACATCTCTTTCAATCTAAATGGTTCTAAGTCAATGAACTTAACTTTTTCATACAAATTGTAACAGCTGCAGTTGTGTTCTATATGTACAGTAATCCTGTTTGAAGTGGCAGTATTACTCAAGCTGTACTTCATTGACAGACTGTATTTCTCAGGTACAAATCTCAGACCTTACCCGTGTCTCAGGTCAGGTCTGTAATCATGTTTCTGGTTGGGTTTTGTTCTTCCCTTCCTCCCTCCCTTCATTTCTATTTTATAATGGAGGAGTAGCTTATTAGTTCTAATAAGTGCTCCGGAGAATAATTATGGAATGTTTGCTGTAGTTAGGTACGTCTGTAATATTCTCTCTAAGCAGCTTATTACGGCTTTGTTCTCTTTGAGACTTAGGGATGGAGTAGTAAATCATCAAGTTCTGGACAAAACACCTGCTTCTCTTGGCTTTTAATGTTGCTTTCCATGCACTAAGACACTACTTTTCTAGACCGTTTTGGCATCGTTACCATACATCAGCCAACAGAGACTTCCTTTTGAACTTGAGATTGCAGTAGCTCATATTGTTGCCTGTTTTCAGCCTGTATTTCAAAAGCCTTTCTTGATCCAGTGGTATGCCAAATTTATCAGAGAAGTAATTGCTTTTTTTCTTGCAGCTTGTTGCAAAATGTTATTATGGGCAAAAAGACTTCACACCTCGTATGCATGGCCAAGAATATAGTGTTACTGTAACTCAAATCTTACCTACCTAATGAAACAATTATTTTTAGTCCATGCTTAATTATTACCGAAAATAATTTAAAAAATACTACTACAGAAAAAAGTCTTCATAATAATACAGAAAAAATTGTAGCACACATACAGCATTTTCTTTGATGTTCTCTTAAACCTGCCACTGCCCTTCTGTGCTGTCATTATTCTTGGGAAAGTAAGGGGAAGGACTACAGAGGTCATCAATGTCTTGAGTTCTTCAGTTGGAGCAATATGACATTGATGGTGAAGCACTTTTCCTTTTGGCTTCTGGGAACACTTTTATTTTTATAATTTTTCTCATACAGTCTTCTTATTTATCAGCTAGACCTGATGAATCTTTTCACCACATTTAATTTCACTCTTCATATATTGTAGTGTGGCATACTGACTTCTTTCTTTACAAGTTCACTTAGCAATTACTTCAGGTTGCCAAATGTAGTTTGAAGGTGCTAAATATTTCAGGCTTTATTTTTCAGAATAGTTATTAAGAAACTGTATTTCTATAGTGACATTGTTGCAGTTTAGTCAGGAATTTCAGGAGTCTGTCACAACTGTGCCTTTTGGGAAAATTACAGGGCTGTAATTCTTCCCTAGAGAAAATTTGTGGTGTGACAGATCATGTCTTTCCTCAGTTTTTGATTTATGCACCAGACATCATAGATTACTCTCTCTTCTTGACTTGATTCCTCATATTATACTAACCTCTTCTTTATCCAGGGTTCTTCGGGAATTCTGAAACGTGGATTTCTTATCATAAACTCAAGAATAGTGATCTCACAGTATCATTTGTATATCAATGCAAATGTATCAATATTGGTTCAGTAAGAAGAAAAAATAATGTTTTCTTGCTATTGTCAAAATGTCAGCCATATTCCTAAAAAAAATTGGTTCTTTTTTTTTTTTTATTCGAGAGTCTAGACCAAAAAAATTTTAATTTGCTCTAAGTTCTGCCGGACTTCTCAAGTGATAGTGTGGTTGGCTTACATAATAATTATTAATATCTATGTAATATCTTACAGATTTTTAGTAAATTGTATCTCTTAACTTTTTATTGTCCACTCAGATTTTTTAATATGAGTGTTGCAAAAGTTTTAGCCTTTTATTTTTTCCTAATGTCACACCGTATTTTGAAGCTTTGCCATTAAGAACAGGAGAGAGATGTTTCAGGCACCACACTACAACTACCTAAATGAAACAATGTGGATATCAAAAACTTGTTCTTAATAATTAACTATGTGATTAAATATTACTTTTTATTTTACTGGTTCTCGTATCAGAAGCATTCTATGTATATTAGATATGCAAATCCTACTAAGTTGTTAACCACATTAGGAGGTCTTCACATTTTTTTGGAAAATGTGAAGTTGAAATTTCAAAGGATTTATTCTGTGTTTCCATCTCAAATGTAAATGTCCTTTTACAGTTTTGTAAAGTAATTCTTTCTCTCCTCTCAGAAATATTACAACATAAAAATGGCCTTAGGGAGTCAAACCAACAACAATCTGTCTACTTCATTAGCTTGTCTCTAATAATGAGCAATTGATGTTATAAGGCTAAACTGTATAAAAGCCCAATATATAATAGTTTCTCCCTATTTGTAAGTTTTCAGAAACTTCAGCTTAGGGACTGCCAGAATCAGATGAAGTGTCTTGGTACTCAAGGCTTTTGAATAGCCTTCCAGGAATTTTAAAGCTCATACAGTCTTTTGGCAACTATCTACATGTAGCAAAAAAGTTCCACAGTGAAAATATGCCTGTTAAAAAAAAAAAAAGCTCTTTTGATTTATTAGAAAGCTCTCACTGATCTTACAGAGAGTGAATATGTTCCCTTTTGATCTTCTCTACAACCCCCTTAACTGCTAAAGAAAATTTGAAATTTCTGTCTTCTACCTGATAAAATAAATTACTCCAAACTCCATCCTGCATAGCACAAAATCACCTGCTGATTCATTTTTGCTTCTACCATTTCCAAATACACTGTTTTTTCATTAATGGAAAAACATTGCAAAATTTTCCAAAATGTTTACCTTTCCCCCCTTCTGCATTGTAATGTTGTTAATTAGAAGTGCCAAATGGTTATTTTTGTGCAGTTTGTTATGTCTTGGATATTAAACACACTAGTATTTACATTATTGAATGAAGAGGGGAGCAAAGATAAGAGCATATACATATGTTTGAATTTATTCCAATATTTTGAAACAGATAGCTATAAATAACAAAAGAAAAAGAGATAAATTTAAGAAATATTGTCATGCTTTGTCCTCCATTGAGGAAAGAACAGCTATATGAAAATATGTCATACAGTATGCATGGATATAGTTATTAATTTGGGGCTTATTGCTTTTGAATAAAAAATTGTTATTTTGTCATAAACTGCTTACATTGCTTTCGCCCACTTGGCAGTTTTCAGATGACAGTTTTCAAAACTAGGATGTGTCTTGTTTACTTGGACAGTGCCCATAGATCTAACTTCATCTATGTATGTAACTACGTCACTAGTCATAGTGAACTCTGGAAAAATAGTTCTCATAATGGAGCTCTACAGGAGTTATCTAGGAAAAATATAGGAGACATGGTTTTGGTCATTACATAGTAATCTGTATAGTCTTTAAAAAGAAGGAGAGAGAACATTTGAGAGAGAAGTCCAGAAAATATTTTAATGTTTTTATTATATCCAGAATTATGTCTGCATTTGTTTCCTCTGTAGCAAAGCTTCGTGAGTCTTGCTTTGATCCTGGAAATATAATGAATGGAACAAGACTTGGAATGGATTATAAACTAGGGTCAACTGTTACATATTACTGCGATGCAGGTTATGTTCTTCAAGGATATTCTACGCTAACATGTATCATGGGAGATGATGGAAGACCTGGATGGAACAGAGCCCTGCCCAGTTGTCATGGTAAGAGCAGTTTTTCATTTATTATAGTTGCTGTCGTTATTATTCTGGCTTTGTCACAGGGAAGAAATAGATACAAAATTAGAAAAAGCAATTTTAATAGATTTATCTTTTTTAAAAAAGCCCTTTTCAGTGATAATCTTTACTAAATATTTATCCCATGTTATTAAATATGTTATTTTGTTTCAAGCTTTTAATAACATTGGATAAATAATGCTACAAGTTAGAGCTGAATTTTGGCCTCTGATCACCAGTCTCACCTATGTAAACAATATGTTTAGTAGAAAAATGGGATTCCTCCATTCTGCCAGTTGTATTTTTGAAACTCTATTAAAACTGACAGTGTTATAATGAAATGTGGTATACAATACACTTCAGTAAATATATTTCTTTTCATTTTTTTTAAAATTGTTTATTTTTGAGAAAAATTAAAAAAAGAAAACCTGAATCTTCTTTATACCTGTAATATTTTGATCTAATGTTTTAGGTATGAAATAAAAAAGGTTTTTTAAAAAAGTTACCTTTCATTCTCTCTAAACTTTTAAATGTTTATTATCAAGTTAGAATCCAGGTTGTTCTGCTAAATTCCTGTGAGCCATATTTAGCCATATAGCTTTGTAAGAGGAGTGAGGCATCTGAGAATATGGAAAAGATAAATATTACTCGAGTATTCTCAATTTGCTCATGTTTGGACCTAAGTAGGTCAGAGGAGAGGGAGAACTTTCAGCACTCCAGATGGCTCTCTGGGCTCAAGGGACATGCTTTACAATGTATAGAATTGGTCTTGTAAAGAGTGTAATTCAAAGAACATAGAAAAGCTTTTTCTCTTCTGAGAGAATTTCTGTCAGTAATTTCTGATATTTCCACGAAGAAAATGCTTAGATAAATAGTGTGGATAACATCAGAGTGAAATTGCTATGAGGTCGAAAGTCAGACCCTATTTATTAAAAATTCTTCTTGTTGCAATTAATATGGATATTTTCACTGAATAGCAGAATCTCAACAGACCATAGAGTACCATCTCTATAACTATTCTGAATAACTTGACATAACTTAAGACATAGTCCTGAGAGACGGTAGATGAGTTTGAAGGGACCACGTACACAAAGGAATTACGGGTTTTACTTGTTCTGAAGTCTAACCTTTTAGATAAAATGCGGGCTAAAATGCATTCTTCATCCAGAATTAAAAAGAAAATGGAGGCCAGAACCCTATTATATTGGAAGGGCAACTGTTTGGTGTGGTTTTAAGCATTCTCTGAAAATGTCTAGTACACCAAGCCCCATAGGAAATCGTTGTTGAGGAACCCTGATGTTCTGTGTCTGGTCAGGCTTCAGCACAAACTAACTGATGAATCGCTCTGTCTGTCAAAACTTGCTTTCTTGTGAATGTGCAAAACTAGAAATTACTAGTGTCTACAGATCCTGAAAGTCAATAACTGATCATTTTCGAGTTAAATAACAGCTGAGCAGAAGCTTTCAGAATCAAAGAGTACTACTTTTCCAAAAATCTATTCAGTGCTTAAAGCTGATGTTTTTGCACTTGCCCTTAAATGCACCAAATATTTTTAATGGCCTAGTCCAATGTGCACTAGGCATGACCTCCATTTGGTTGAAATCATTATTTAAAATGACCTTGAGCCTCTCTAATAAGTGTGGGAAGTGAACCAAATCATTGTCTTCATTCTTTCATGAACACATACAAAGATTATCCAGTCTAATATGCTAAGCTATTTGGCATTTCATGGTGGATGCTAAGAACAAGATGTAATTAACATATGCAGATGTAATATTCCTGTGGCAGAGATGATGATTAATGATTTCTCTTAGCTTCACCAACTATAGTTAATTTTTGATAGCAAACAACGAATGTTTACAGAATAACAAAAAGTTCTGTAGTGGGAAATCACATTTATGACTGAGTGTAAAAACCTCGTTCTTACCAGAAGAAATCATTTATTGATCACTAAAAATATTGCTATATTTCATTATAGTCTTTTGTTTAATCATTAGAAATATTTGAATCCAGGCTTTAAAGTATGTCTTTCTGAAAGATATATCTAACAGTCTTAAATATTGTCATGAACTGACTATGATTTTTTTTTTGATAGCAAACCAAAATATCAGTACTCAAATTATTCATATGTACTGTTTATCTTTTTTTTTAAAGAAAACCAAAACAGTCCTGGGATTGCTCACTGAGCAATTCCATACTATTAATGTTTAAAATAGAAGCATTCTTAATTATGATTGCCAGGTTTTATGTACATATTGCATACTATAGTAATAGTGGTTTTTTGATTAAAGACCATGCTGAAAACCATACTCATATGCAGTATGGGGAAGGAGAGAAGACCTTGAACTGCATGTCCACTGTTATATGGCCTGGAGGATAATTTGCTTTATTAGGAGCTGGTGAAAGCTCTCAATAAGCTCCTTCACCTGTGGAAAGGCCTGCAGCCTCATCTTCTTCCAAATAAATGTTTTCCTGAAAACTGAAATGTCAGAATAACTAACTGTTCTTTGTTTTGGCTCTGACAGTAACTCTTGGTTTAATTTGTGGTAATTCATAATTTTCTCTATAATTTTTTTGTTTCTTCCTATTTGTATTGACTTCATAGAATCTTAGAATGGTTTGGGAAAGGACCAAAGATCATCTAGTTCCAATCCCTCTGCCATTGGCAGTTGACACCTTCCACTACACCAGGTTGCTCAAAGCCCCATCCAACCTGGCTTTTGAACACTTCCAGGGATGGGTCATCCACAAATTCTCTGAGGAACCTGTTCAGTAAAGAATTTCCTCCTGATACCTAATCTAAATCTACCCTCTTGCATTTTAAAACCATTACCCCTCATCCCTCCAAAACACTCCCTGAATCCC
The DNA here is from genome assembly GCA_026546715.1 of Gallinago undulata. Lineage (NCBI taxonomy): Eukaryota > Metazoa > Chordata > Aves > Charadriiformes > Scolopacidae > Gallinago > Gallinago undulata. The sequence goes on along the minus strand of JAOTQQ010000012.1, from coordinate 136,150,739 downwards.
TCTCCACCTTTCCTGTACTTAAGCACTGGAAGGCTGCTATAAGTTGTCCCCAGAGCTTTCTCTTCTCCAGGCTGAACAACCCCTAGTCTCTCAGGGGTTTTCATAGGAGACTTGCTCCAGCCCTCTGATCATCTCCATGGCCCTATTCTGCACTTGCTCCAATAGGCCATGTCCTTCTTATGTTGGTGGCCCTAGAGCTGGATGCACGATTCCAGGTAAGGTATCACCAAAGCAGAGTAGAAGGGGAGAGCCACATCCCTCAGCTTGCTGGCCACACTTCCATTGATGTAACCCAGGATGTTGTTGGCTTCCTGTGCTGCAAGCGCACATTTACAGCTTATGCTGAGCTTCTCATCCCCCAGCACCCACAGGTCCTTCTCCTCAGTGCTGCTCTCAGTCCATTCTCTGCTCAGCATTTATGTGTGCGTGAGATTGGCCCAACTCACGTGGAAGACCTTGCACTGGGCCTTGTTGAACTTCTTGAGGTTTGCACATTTCCATCTCTCAAGCCTACCCAGGTTCCTTCCTTCCAACATTTTGAGTGCACCACATAGCTTGGCGTCATCACCAAACTTGCTGAGGGTGCACTCAATCCCACTGTCCATGTCACCAACAAAGATGTTAAACAGGAGTACTCCCAATACAGACCCCTGAGAAACTCCACTTATCACTGGTTTCCACTTGGGCATTGAGATGCTGAGCGCAACTTTTTTGAGCATGACCATCCAGACAATTCCTTATCCACTGAGTGGTCCATCCATCAAACCCATGTCTCTCCAATTTAGAGACAAGGATGTGATGCAGGACAGAGTCAAATACCTTACACAAGTCCAGGTAGATGAATTCACTTGCTCTTCTCTTATCCACCAGCGCTGTAATCTCATTTTAGAAGGCCACCAAATTGTTGAGACATGATTTGCCCTTAGAGAAGCCATGTTGGCTGTCACTGATTACCTCCTTCTTTTCCATGTGCCTTAGTATCATTTCCAGGAGGATCTTCTCCATGATCTTTCCAGGCACAAAGTTGAGATTGACTGTTCTGTAGTTTCCTAGGTCTTCCTTTTTTTTCTTTTTAAAAATGGAGGTTATGTTTCCCCCTTTTTTGCAGTCGGTGGGAACATCACTGCACTGCCACAACTTCTCAAATATGATGCATAGTAGATTAGCAACTTCATCTGCCAGTTCCCTTTTTGACCCATGGGGGCATCTCATCAGATCCCATGGACTTGCACACTTCTTGTCACAGCTATTTGAAGTAGCTCAGATCAGGTGTATATCTGAAAACTTTAGGGATGGAAGACGCACAGAAAAGCTTAATCTTATTTTTTATTTATTTTGTAATATGTTAAATGTTGACAGCTTTTTCATCAATCAGTCAATATTGATTACTTAATCAGAGGTTTTATAAGTCACATTTTGATGCATTTTTTACATTGTGAAGCTATGATTCTAGTGTGGCTATTGCCTGCTGGTGTGGTCTTTTGAAACTATGACTTTAGTTAACCAACTATTTACATAATAAATCAGTCAGACTGAGTTCTATTATAAATTTCAAGAAAAAATAAAGAAAAAGACCATTTTCACCATTACTGGCAATATTATCAGAAATTGAGAATGTTCTTGTTATAAGCAAACATATGTCTAGAAGAAGACAGAAGACTAAGGCACATTAGGCTAAAATGCTTTCTTTGGTTTTTTTTTAATTTAAGATAGAAAAAGACAAGGCTTAATTTCTTGGTAAACTAATATACAATTCTTAAAAATACTGAAGTATCTTAAAAGAACAATCAGATAGAACTGGAATATGACGGTCTGTTTTATACATGTAAGAATCAAGGCTTTTGGTTTTTTGTAGTTTTTTGAATGTAAAGATTTTCATCAAAGCAGATGGAACTTCTGTTAGCATTTTTGTCCCATTCTGTGTTTTTGGAGTACTAATGTAAAATGCTTGATTATAATCCCAAATCCTCAACTGTCATTGACAAGCAATTAAAAAAAAGTATTTTAATAAGCACAAATGAGCTTTTAGAAACCTAATATTCATTACTTTCTATCTGATCCATCGTATTTAAAGTTTTCATCTTTATTACAAATGCAACCAAACAAAATACTTATCTAGACAAAACTGCCTGTTTTTTTTTAATAGACAGAAAAAACTGAATTAATTTCTAAAATGTAACCGAGATCAGGTAGGTATTGTCAAGGTTATTGACAAGGTAATATTTGCTTTTGCAGTTCTCTGCAAAAGGCTTGTTTGACAATGTGATTAATTTGCTTTAAAATTACAGCTCTGTGGCAAGAATTAAGTCTGCAGTGAACATGTTGTCTTCATACTTCAGAGGTGACAGAGGATTGAATGAGATAGTAGAACAGAAGCAGAGAGACAGTGAGGATACAAAGCCAGGGTGGCTTATAATCACTAAAGAAGAACTCTTGAAGAATCTGAAATTAATTCTCAGAAGTCCAATGTTAGTGAGAAATGAAAAAGTCCTACTTTCTCATGTTAGGAAAGGGCCTTGGCCAGAACCTCTGAGGATGACATGAGTTTAAACGGTTGGTATTTATGGTATAAAGAGTGGAATGAAGACATTGAGAGAGTTACTGTGTATTGGAGTGCAAAGACCCACCTTAGTCAGCATTCCATTGAGGTAGTAAAAGTACTAAGGAATTAAAACACATGGAAGTGTTTACATAAGTGATGCTGCAATTGTAGTTGTCTATTTAACCTCTTCTTGACTCCCTCACTTAAAATTTATCCCCACTAATTTTACATTTGAATTATGACACTTTACATGGTATTAGTGAGATTCATTAATTGCCAAGGGTATGTGAACTTGCTTTTGGATTTTTGGTGTAGAACAGTCCTTCTGGCTAGATTTCTTCACTGCCTACTTCAGAAACATTTCCTAAATGAGTATTCATAGGTATAACAGGTATAACTGTTAATTTTCTTATATTGTGCATTTTTATCATGCTTGCATAACATTTTTGAGTAGGTAAAGAAGTCAACTTAATGATATTTATACCATAAAACAAGAAGACAAGATTGATGTTTTTCTTTTAAAACTACTCAATAGTTTCCTTAAATCTTTATAAATAAAACCTGTAAAACAAGTAGTGAATAAAACAAAAACAAAAACAAAACCCAAGAGGTTTGTCAAGAGAACAAGGAGTAATGGCTTTAAACTAAAAGAGGGAAAAATTAGACTGGGTATAAGGAAGGCAACTTTTACAATGAGGGTAGTGAAAGTTGCCCAGAGAGATGGTAGATGTTCCATCCCTGTAAACATTCAAGGTCAGGTTGGATGGGGCTCTGAGCAACCTGATCTAGTGAAATATGTCCACTTCCAACCCAAATGTTTCTAAGTTTCTATGGATATCCAGATAGCTGGCATTTTGCCAAGAAACCACGTTTTTGGAAATGTGATTAAGTTAAAGTCTCAGATCTTCTTAAAACTATTCTCCTATTCATGTCAGAGAACGTTTGACAATGTTACTAGAATGAACTATGAAGGTTCATTCTAGAAAGTCTAGAATAGATCTAAAAATAAGTACAGACAGATATACAAATTAAAATGAGATGCCAGAGAATCCTAATTTTCAAGGTATTTAAGGAATTAGTTGAATAGAGTGCACCATAAAACCAGGTACTTCATCTTCTGTTGAACTAAATCTGCTGCCATTTTTCAGAAGCATAGTTTAATGAAGGAAATGATAGAAAGGAGGAGAAATACTTTAAGTTATGTAAACATTTATTTTATTTTTTTTCCCTAATTTTTTGTATTCTTTACTAGATAAAATGTGTCTGAAATCAAGCATGTATATCCAGACCATAGTTTTGAATATATCTGCTCAGATGCAACTGTTAGTTTGAATAAACATCATAACTGGGCAAGGAAAATGTAACAGGGAACTTTAGTATTATTGAGAATAGCACATAAATGATAAAATATGTAAATTAATGGGCAAAACAGTTTTTAATTTATTTGGAAATAATAGCTTATGGAAATCACATGAAAATGCAGAATAAAGTTAGTGAGGTTTTTTATTATCTAGAATATTAAACACTGTCATTTTTTAATTTGATTTGCATATGTAAATTTTTCAGTAGAAGATTGAAAAACTTTATTATTCCTAAAAAAAAAAAAGAAAGATTATTCCATCACATATTTTGAGGTGGAGAGAATAACAGCTTTTAGCACTAGTTTAGGTAAATATATACTTGTTTCTGTATTAAGTGTTAACATCATAGATATATATTTTTCTTTCAAGGTTTTTTAGAACAATCAAGATCATTGCAGGATATTCTGTTCTTAGAAGGGAAAAAAAATATCACTACCATTTATTCACACAGATAAGCAAATATTTATTTTCCAAAGACTGCAAGACACTGAAGTAGGATAGGATTATGTAGTATCAGTCAGTGATCATGGTAAGTCGAGTAATTAATAACTGGAATTAAAGAAACTAATCCAGTCATCTGTACTGGCTATAGCTAATAAATATGGATGTTTCTAACTTAACCTCAGGCAGCAGTCTGAAGGTCCTCACTCTTGTCTAATAAGATGTCAGTAACCCACTCACCTGGAAGATTTATTAGGTAGGGTATGTTGGTATATAGGTTACATGTACAAGACTCATATTTCATTCTTTGCAAAAGTTTTGTCATCTTCACATCGACTATCACAGTGGAAACCAGGGGAAGATTCTGTGGAATAGAAAAACCTGCAATTAAGAGACTGGATTGTTTTAAAATAGAATTCAGTTTTCTTTTCATTCTTGTTCCATGAAGGAACAGTATCTTCCCCAAGAAAACTTTAATTCTAGTTTTCAGGTATTCACTGGAACCTTTTTACTGTATATTTCTTTTTTATATCCTGAAGTGCAGCTGAATGTTAACAGAAGTAAATATAATGACTCAGAACTCCACCTAAGCCACATTTGTGTTCTTTAACTATCACAGAAGATGTTTTGTTGTTATGCATTTAAAAGATTACATTTCCTTATCTGTTGTACTGCACTTCATTTTATATTTTTCTATTGTTTTAATACTTAGTTACTGACTAAGTTGGTAGTTTAAAGTTTTTCTTATGTAGCATGCCAAGAAATACACTAATTTGTTTCATGGGTGAATTTTTAACAAAAGATATATTCAGACATTAAGCTATAATTAGAGTTACAGTTGAGAGCACATATAAGTAACTGAAGGTTAGAGAACATTACAGTGATATTTTAATTATCCCCAGTTCAAATATTAGTGACTTGGTTAACATCTTTTTATTTCTACATTAAAATAAAAGTATCAAAGGAATAGAGAAACAGCTGGCCTAAAGCAGAGCAGATTTTCTCAATGAGAGTAAATGTGAGAATAATGTGCTCAGAATGTATCCAAAGTGTCTACAGTGCACTCAAATTGGACACCCTGGGAGGAAGGGAAGAGAAAAAACTAAAAGTAATTTTTGACTTTGTATTGGGAGCTATATCAAACTGAGAAAGTTTACTGAATTGAATTTAAAGATGGCAGCAAAAGGTTAGTATTTACTGGTGACCTGGAAATCATTTAGAAATACCATTTTAGAGTCTCATCAATCAGAAGTAAAATCTTAAAGGATCATTAAAAGATGAAACAACAGAGTCAAAGTATCTACAAATTAAAATATGTATTCCAGGAAAAGGAAATCACGTTAAAATGAGGATAGTGCAAAGTGTGACAAATAGGGTCTTTAGAAACAATTTTAGAACATGTAAACTTAATCTAACCATTAATACACTTTTTCAAAGACAAGACAAGTAGGAAACTTACCAAAGTGTCAACAGAATTTCAAGGTCAAAAATATATCCAAGGACAATAACATTGCAGAAAATCTAAGTAAATTATATGGTTATGTTATGTTATGTATTGTTATGTGTTGTGTTATGTTACGCTTTGCTGTGCTATGCTATGCTATGCTATGTTACGTTACTGAGGTAACCAGAGAAGTTGGGTATCAGAACCATTCACTTGACCCTAAGGAACTGTGTCAAAATGGAAACAGTTATAGAAGAGATGTTAAAGAACATCAATAAACAGAACCATAGCAAGTTGCTAGGATGAGACAGTAATTTCTGTGGAGTTCTGAAAGAGCCTAGATATGAAGTGTTTGAAGTTCAAATATCGACTTTAAGGTTATGTTAGCCTTTCCATCAATGCAACAGAAGGTGATGAACATGTAAAAAATCTTCCATGATGAGCAATCAGGCAATTTCCACATTTAGAAAATTGGTAGTGATTATAAAAAAGAACAGAACTAGGAAATGCACGGTTAAACATGTTGAAAAAAAAATCAATATAATTTTTGAAGAGGAATGTGGAACTTAATGGGAAAGCTGAGAGCTCAACAAACATATGAATGAAATTAACGACAGTTAATACTATATAATTGAATTTTAAAAAGCATTTAACAGAGTTCCATGGAGAAAGGTTAATTTTTAAAGGACATGTAATACAGTACAGTTGAATGTTGTTTGTGTGATGGTGGGCTTTCTGTTATTTAGAAAAAAAAAGGAGAATAAAAAAATAAATTACAATAAAGGATTTTTATAATAAATATTTATGAAGTTACCACTTTACCACAAAGATCACGTACATATTTGTGTTGGAAATTGTGCCATCCAGTACAGCTTCACAAAAAATTAAGCTTATAAATTTTGAAATTTCACAGATATCCCAAAATTATACTGTATAATCAAGTTTATGGTCAAATGCACAAAGATTAATCTGCAATACTGTGTGACTAGAGAGTAAAATGTGCATCAATTTCACTTTTTGTTAAGTGCAGGATAAATGCTCATATTAAAAATAACCCTAACCACAGGCATGTGATGATAGACAATTAGCTTTCAGTAGTCAGGTAAATGACTGAAATAATTGGCTAGTCCTTTGTAGATTAGTAAAATTCTAGCAGGATTATATTTAAAGATATTTTTTTTCCTTCATAGAGTATCCTAGCCCATAAGATACATTCTGATGAGTCAGTATTAATACTAGAACAAATAAATACAACATGAAAGTAATTTTTGCCTCTTCATATACAGAAGAGTTTGTTTCTTGGAGCTCAGAGTTTGAAGAAAAATAAACTTGACATTTTAAAATATAATCTTTATTACAAGGAAACAAAACAGTCTTTGAATGCTGAGAAATGCAATTAAAATACTTCTAAACAGCTGAATCAAAATGCCCTAGATTTATCTTTCTAATACTGAGAAATAAATCTGTACCTTATACCTTCTTCAACTTAGTGATGTGAAATGCAGCAAATAAGATTCTCTGCGTTGCTGATCACTAGAGAATCCCAGTAATACAAGTGAACAACCTGTGAAGGTCTTCCAGACAAACAAATATCAACAGCCTTGCTTTCTTTTTGTCTTATGTTATCCATAGGGATTAAGACCTTCCTCGAATAAAAATTCAAAGACTATTAAAAATCTTAGCCAAAAATAGCTGCTATGATTCATCTTCTTCAGACAGGGAATACTTGGGTTTTCTGTATCAGTTCAGTACTGGGTTTTAACAGAATTATCTAGTCTAACCTTCCTTCCAAAGCAGGTTCAGCTAGAACAGGTTGGACAGAAATGCATCCAGGTGGGTTTGGAATATCTCCAGAGAAGGACACTCCACAACATCTCTGAGCAGCCTGTTCCAATGTCACCCTCCAAGTAAAAAAGTTTTTCCTCATGTTGAGATGGAATTTTCTGTGTTCCAGTTTGTGCTCATTGCCCTGTGTCCTGTTGCTGGGCACCACTACAATGAGTCTGCCCCCATCCTTTTGATAGCTGCCCTTTAGATACTGCTAAGTTACTTATAGTTTTCCCAAGTCAAGTCTGTTTTGCTTGTGACAGTAATTGGTGAGTGATTTCTCCATGTCCATCTAAACCCATATCAACTGATGAACCTTTCATCATATTATTTTTACCCTATCCAGTTGAGGAGGGGGAGTGATAGCGTGGCTTGGTGGGCACCTGGCATCTACCCAGTGTCAAGCCACCACAATAAAAATGGCCATTCTTAGTCTTATATTATGTAAAACTGTAACCAGGGGTTGAAATATCTTAAAATGTGCTGACATGCTACATTGTTATTCATTGTCAAGTAGAGACATTACTGATCATGTCAGAGTAATGTAACTGGCCTTTACAGAAATGGTATTTCTTTTGTGTATAGTACCACTTCTACCAGGTGTAGCAAAAGCAGTCTCTTTTGTATTAGTGAGTTTTGTGGGTATTTTTATTTTTTGTCTGTTTGCTTGTTTTAAAGGCCAATCTTGAAGTATTATTTTATTTCATATTTTTAATTGGTAGTCGTGCTTGTAACTTCATTCTATAGAGCAGTTATTTTGACTATTGCTGGTTTACTATTAATATTTCCCTTTTAGGGAATGTATTTAGGTAGGTATTTAGGGAAGGTATTTAGGAGGTATTTAAAAGGTGCATAGATGTGGTGTTTAGTGATAGAGTTTAGTGATGTTTTTTGTCAGTGTTATTTTGATGGTTAGACTAAATCATCTGAAAGCTCCCTTCCAACCTAGGGAATTCTATGATTCTATGATTAACAGTTGTTTCTTACCCTCATTTTCTTTCCTGTGTTTCAGAAGTTGGGTACTGGTTCCTTACTTTCTGGAATGAACTAATTACTTTTGTTTGCTTCTAATGTGAATGTGATTCTACTTATGGGTTGTTTAGGGCGTGTTTGTTTGGGTTTGGGGTTTTGGGTTTTTTTTTTGTTGCTTCTTTTTTTCTCCCTCGTGTGTCTTTAATCTGATACTTCTTCTTCAACATAATTTTTAGTAGCTGAGAACTAGAGTTTTTCAGACTGGGATTATATGTGTTTTTTCCTCTACTAGTCATAGAGAGTGCCTAGCCTAGATGACTAGACAGCTGTGTGTATTAGAAAGATTAGAAAAAGCTTATTCTTTGTAGCAGCTGTGATTCCCTGTTAGTGTGAGAAAACTCATTTGGGTAAAGGGACATTCTAGAGACATGCATATGAGCCCATACAGCAGCATCAAGTTTTCTTGGATGGGTAATGCACTCATTACAGTCTCCCCACCTCTAAAATAATCTTATTATCCAAACAAGATTCACGAGATTATGTCACTTACCAGCTCTCTAGTAATAAGTAGATTCTTGGGTTTGTGCAGTACTAAGTGAGCTCATAATGTTAGTGAGTTGCAAGAACTCATAATTTTCATTTTCATCATCACATTTTATAGGTTTCTTTTTCTACATAATGAAAAGATGTTTTAAGTATGTGCTTTCCCACTAAGGTTATGTAATAAAAGAATATTCTCAGTGACACTTCAGCTGCACTGTCTATCAGATTACTTAGAAGCAGTCATCAAGCTCTTCATCACATGATAGGAATGATTCTTTCTTAAACCAAATATATCTAAATTATATAAATATAGATAGAAAGATAGAAAGAGTGCACAGCTGAATAAGAGTAAGCAAATAATATAGAAGCTATATGGCCTCTAAAAAAAAGTTGAATTTGAAGGGATGATTATATCTTGTGAAGAGCCGTCTAAGTCCTTGCAGATCTTTCATTCGTACTTTCTCAGTGTCTCAATTCTGCTATTGTAGTTAAAAACTTGTTAAAATCTGTTAATGTCTGACTTATTTTTACTCCTACACATCTGTCACATAATGCTGTTTTCCTCTTGCTATCCAAGTATACTTGAAAGACTCTGAAATGGTCTCCCCCAGAAGACTTTATTACTGCCAATTTTCTTTTCTGTTATTTTTTATTCATTTACTATGTTGGAAGATTGTTGTAAAGTGCTTGTTTGTTTTCCTCTGTAAGTTCCTTAAATATCATGTGAAAACTTTGCTGCAGATGGTTGACTTGAAAAGCATTTTAAAATTTTTATATAGTTCCTGTTTTTCAGCTGTGGAAGCCAGATCTGAGTTTATATCAGAAAATTAATTTCAGACTTTCTATACACTTAGCTAAAATGAATAAATTTATAAACCAATTTTAAGCAACATATGATTTTAGTACCTAAGAAAACTTTAAATTGTGTGCACCACAGTTCATAAGGAAAAAGGGAATTATCCTTTGTATTTTTTCCCTGAATGTAAAAACATGTCTCGTATTCAACTGTAGGAAATCTGCTTCTCAAATTTTGCTTCAGAAAGACATTTAATTTTGTTTTAAAGATTTCAAGGAATGAAACTGAAGACACAAAGTTATTTAGATTTGTTGTTTTTTTGGTTTTAGAGGTAAAAGCTGATGTATATTTATGTTAAATAAATCTACATAGAAATAATTTGTATGATAAAAAAAATGCATGTTACATATTTAAATATATTTTATTTATAAAATTACAACAAAAGCATAAGCTGAAAATTAGCTTAAGCTTCTCCTAAATTTTGTTTTACTTCAGTTTATTGTAATAAAAATCCTCATTATTTTCCTCAAAATATGTCAAATTATCTTTCTCTGCTACACTACACAGATTCTGAGTTCCTTGGTTCTCTCCTTATAAGGTGTATTTTCTTGCTTATACATCTTTCTGAACACATCAATTTTTTTTATATTTCAAGTTTATGATAATTTTTTAATTTTGGAAGAATTACCTTTTGGCAATTCTCCCTCTTTTTGTGATCCTTTTTGTTTCCTTTATGATTTTTACCTTGCAGCATGAAATACTATCTTTCCTCGTTTAGAAAAAATAAACAGTCCATCACAGTGTAACAGTTCAGTTTGTGGTTCTAGCATTGCCAGCACCAAGAAAATGGAATGTACCCCTTTCTTATGTTACAATCAATTAAAATGGAGTTATATAAATACATAAGCAATTATAAAAAAGGTGAAGTACAGTCTCTTGTCTGCTTGGATATAATTAATGCATTATAACAGATATTTATATGCCTTGCTTTTCCAAAAAATTCAATAACTTCCCAGAAGTAGTTATGAAAATATCTAAATTGAATTGATTTTACTAAAATTGTTGGCAGTCATTTCTTATCCTTTCAGTTATGGATTTAGAAAAACATTAGTTTCTCTAATCTTTATCTCAATCTACCACATCTTCAAAAAGTGATTAGTCAGACTGTGATCTCATTCTTCACTTTTGGAGACTAAACAAAACCAATTATTTCAAAACTTCCTGATAGATCAAAATAAAACCTTCTCTTTATTCCCCTTTTCCTTTTTTTTTTTGTCAAAAAACTCAATGTGAAGTTTCTTCTGAGGCTTTAGCACTATTGAATGGAGCAGAAATGTTACCTTCTATGTCTAATACATGAGAGCTTGGCTTTGTCTATAGTAATGTTGTATTGAAACTCCCACTCACTATTTGTTCTCTTAAGTTTTTCTGCACTATCTAGCCAATTACTTTGGATTTTGGATTTCTACATTTGAAAAATATTTTTTTATGTTTCTACTTAGAATTTATGTGTTTTGGTTTGTGGTTTTTTTTTGTTGGTTGGTTGGGATTTTTTTATAATTTCATCATCACTCCATTTTCTGTTAATGATTCAGGCCCTGCTTTGATAATTTTCTAAATTCCTGAAGGGATTTCACCATCTCCTGCTGGTCTCTTTTAACTAACCACTTTCAAACACTATTAATGTATATCAGCCTGAGCTTCTCTTTCATTTTTTAAATCAGTTTTGATTGCCATAATTAAATTGTGTTGTGAAGACTGAAGAGATGACAACATGGAAAGCTTCCATATTCTTTGTGTTATTGTTTTATTTGGTACTGCTTTCTTACTGTATGATGTTGCACTCTCTCTCTTTTTGTATTTGTTGGTCTCCTTTCATTTCTGTTACATTTCTCTGTTCCCAAATATCAACTACATATATCTATTTCTGTATCAGATTGTCTTTTTCATATTCACTGTATTGTCAAAACAACTTCATATGCTTCATCACATTAACTTTTGCAGACTGCTGTCCTCAATAAAAGTATCTGTAATTTAGAAGTTCAGAAGAAATTTGTCTAAATGACTATTAGAAATCCTTACAACTGAAAAACTGTCATTTGGATTAAAAAGGATAAGTAGAATGACATTGTATTATATCAGACTAGAAAAAAGAGGAATCAATTTAATATACTAAATTCTTGAAACATACTTCATGTCCCCAAATAATTTGTTTAACCTAATTATTTAGACCCACTAAATATTAGATATCTAATGATTATTCTATCCTAGTCTGGTTTTTGAAACAGTGGCCCAATAAATAAATTGTCTGGATCCCATTAGCAGATCTTCAAGGCATATTTTTCCTCCTTGCACAGTTTTTACACTGTTATTCTTCATTTTTTATTGTATTTGTAGCTGTATAATCAAATTTATCTGCATGACATAAAGCCATATTGTGCCATTCATTTTTAAGCAGTATTCTCCATTGATTCCACTGAAAAATGCTGCTTAAAAATGGATGGTGCAATATGGCACTTAAATTTACAATTACAGTTAAATTCTGTTAGATCTTATCCGTAGAAGCTAGAAACTGGGTAATCTGAAAGCAGTACTAAGAATTAAAAGCTTCAAGCTGCAGAAAAAAACACTTCATAGCAAAAATATTCATTTCTTCAAAAAATGAGATCTGAAATCAGTTCTTATGTATTCCATTCTTCAGTTATTTTACTGAAGTTTTTCCTTGTGAGCTTTTTCTTTAAGTTAAACTGAAAAGGCATCATGAGAAACATATGAGGAATAAGCACATGGCAGGGGCTTTTAACTCTGTGATGCTTTGCTGGAGCTACAGAAAATTTTATTTTATGCGGTAGTTTGGTGTAGATTACAGGGATCTGTGGTTCTGCTGTGTGAATTTGCTGCTCTGCGGTGATCTTCTGCATTTCTTTTACGACTAATGTATGCTGAAATGTTAGGAAAGGTGCCACTGCTAATGGTAATGCATTTTATATTGTATTCTCTATTTACTAATGCATTGCCATAAAGAGGTAGGATTTAGTTCTTTGACAAAAGTGCATGAATATTAATGATCAAGATGGGGAATCTTCCAGATAAAAAAGCTTAACCAATTTAAGCTACAGAGAGGGTGATACTTAGTTGTTGTTATAATAGGGTTTTTTAAGGGCTGCAGGGAGTGCTATTGAACAAGACAAGATACCATCACAAAAAATTCAGCACACACAAAAAAGGATTTTTTGCCATTAATGCCTAATAATGTTTCAAGGAAATAGTGAGCAATGCATCAGCACACTGATTCTTATCACATTCTTACCACAATCAAGTGTCTTTCTCTCCTATTAGTGTTCCATTGCTTATCCTGGATAGTAAGACAAGGAGAGTATACTGAATAGTATTTTTATGTTGGAGAATAAACTAAAACTGAAATAAATGCAGAAAGTGATACAGTATTTCAGAGTCTAAGCAAACATTATTAAAAAATATTGTAATACTATTGGAGAATTATTCTGGCAATATCATTTAACTTTTGAAATTTTTTTGTTGCTTGGTTTGTTTTATTCTGCAGGAAATGATGCTTAGCATTTGTTGGTTTTTTTGTGTGAAATACAGTTTACATGTCTAGGGGTGATAGGTGTGTTAGAATTTTTACTGTAGGTCTTTCAATGCACAGCATAATAATTACACAGGTTGATTTTCACAACCTTTCATTTTTTAACTTTTTAGTTATTAGTAAATGAAATAAATCATGGCACTTAAAACCTATTCAAAGGCAATGAGACCTACATAGCTGAAATAACCATAGGTGAAAGTCAGTGGTAGCATTGTGGTAGTGGAATTATTATATCCAACCAAACAATTTGATACTAGGTATTTTCCAGATGCAAAAACATGTTTTGTTTTTTGTATCAAATTAATTTTTTACATTTACTCTAGCTATGGTTTCATGACCCTAGATCCATCTTTAATTTCTGAATAGTAGTGTTTAGCGATGGTCAGTATAGAATCTCCTCTTCTTGAATGTTCAAAGTAAACATTTCCCAAAAGGTAAGGAAGGAAATATGTCTATGGGTTTACTAGAATATCAAATAAACCTCTTCCTCGTTCCTGATACATTCAGAAAGGTCTTGGAAGACAGTTTTGCTACTGAAAGAACTAAATGATTTACCACCTAATGATTAAACATTTTCTCAGTTTGCAAAGGTCATCTGTGTGCTTACATCTTGATTCAACTTTCCTTTATACCATTTGTTTTTGAGACACAGAAATGTGAATTCTTGTGAGGATAAAGAGTCGTTATAGCCACAGTTGGAAAAGGATGAGAGGGACCATTAGGGAAAAGGTAAACTCAGAAAGGTCAGAGTGAAAAAGTCCAGAATGAGAACACCAAGTGGAAGAAATTTCTGTGAAATACTCAATGCAAGTATGCTGTTGCTGCAAATTAAACTTTACATATGTCAGAGTGACAAAGAGTTCATCTCCAAGACCAGTGTGTACTGACCACACTGTTGCACTGGTTGCAGGCAACTCTGTTGAAAGACTTTGCACCTAAAGGAATCCTGCTGGAAGTCTATCTGCTAGCTTGGTACTGTGCCTCTTGTCCTCTTATATGACCAGATATGTGCCCACTATATAATCAGTGCAGATATATGTTGCTTTCATGGGATTCAAAGAGCGGAAAAAACATACGCAGATTAGACAGAGTTGGAAGGGACCTCTAGAGAGGTCCTGCTAAATCAGGATTTAGATGTTTGAGGCAATGGGTCATATAAACATTTTAATTAATATCAATTATAAAATGAAAATGGCATTATCGTTACCTTTTAGAGACATTGAACATGTTTTAATCAGGCTTTAGTATTAATGAGAACCCTGATGTTCTTGAAGGTGCTAAATTGTATTTTGTATTAATTTGCAAAAATTGCTGGATTTAATAAGTTTTAGAAATGTATGTGCACTTGTCAACGACATTATTTTGTGTGATCATTTTTATAATACTTGTGATAATACTACTTTTCAAATACTGGGAAATATACATAATTAGTAATAACTTTTCCTTAGAGAATCAAGAACACTTTGAAAGTCTAATAGCTTTCGAAAATTCTTGTGTATGAGAGAAACATAATTGGTTTCTCTGTTTTTCTAGCTTTGAAAAAAATGTCCTAGTCATAGGACATTAACTGAAAAGTCATTATTGATTTTAGATATGCAACTATTAATATCAATAATTTATAGTTAAGATATTGCACTGACGTGAATAAAAGCTCATAAAACTTGCAGTAGATTTAGTTTTCATTTGTTTGAAAAATTACGCATTTTAAATTAAATGAATTTATGGGGGAAAAAAAAGTCTGTTTTTTTCGAATAAGCTGGTGGAGTTTTTTGTTATGTTCTTCTCTTTTAAGCATACTAGTAGTTTTGTAAAATCACAAATCATTTGCTTAAATGCAGAACTTGTAGGAATATAAAAGAATAGGGGTATAAAAAATCTGGACTTTATAAGTAATGGTCCACTATATTGTGAGTACTAAATACTATAAACTTAATTTTAAGTATTGCTATCGTGTGCTATTACTTCAAGTTTTAGTAAAAATTAAGGGTGAAGTTCTGTACCTATTTGTGTCAATGGCATTGACTTCAGTGAATCATACTTTTACCCTGCTGATTAGGGAAGTGTAATAATGATACGACTCTTGGAGTAGCAGTAACTCAATTAATCAACTTGCAAACAGTAAAGAAGAAAATAGGGTTAGGGAGAAGTAATAAGCTTTTTGGCAATCTTATTTCTCTAGTTTTAGTGCTTTTGTTACTTATATTTGTCCATATTCTCTTTTGTTCTATCCAAAATCTAGAATAGAAAATCTCGAGTGCTTACAAGCTGGTAAGCAGATCTGTTTTCATGAAAAATATTTACCACGTTCAGCTATTGAAGAGTTTCTTGTTTGTGTTTTTCAAACAACTCAAGGCAAATAAGTCCCTGGATGTGAGGCTCAGCCAAGACTCTATTGCCTCTTGGCAAAAAGTACCAGTAATTCTATTATCTAAATACATTTTCAAAAGAAAGCATGAATTTCTGATATTTCCTATGATAGTCCATCGAGGGAAGATGCTGAGATTATTCTTTTACTCATAGAGAACAACATTCCATATGTGTATGATAGTCTTAGTGCTTACTCCGTATCTCAGAATGAGTGCCTATCACTTGAACTGTACTGAGCATCTACTGAGCATGTACTGATTCTGTGATTCTGTGATTAACGAGGCTACAGTCCTGTTCAAGGTCCTGACTGATTTGGTAATCTCTGATATAAGTGCTACATCTACCACATGCACACAACATGCACAAGCAAAACTCAAGATCCTCTGTTGACCTATTTCAAATACCATGAGTTTCACACTAGCCGATTAAATCATTTAACAAATTGTATATGCAGACTGGAGTAATAGGTGCCATCTGCTCCCATTTCAGGTACACAGTTTGTCAAACTCTGCAGCTACACCATACTGAAAGGAACCCATGTTAATATAAATTAAAGAAATCCATGCTCAAAGCAATGGAACCTTAAGTTGCTAGCATTAAAAGATCTATTCTTTTCATGGTATACTCTACCATGCCTCTTGTGTGAATTAACTAAAAGTAGTCTTAAAACACATGATTTGTATATACACTAATACGTAGCTTGTATTTAGTAGGACAAATAATGAAATAAAAACTTCTGAAATAATAGTAAGAAACCCATCTTTTTCTTATTTAATATAATTCAGAAGACATTAGTATTTTGAGAGCATATCAGAAAAAACAGATATTTTTTTTTTTGTGTTTAGCAAATGGAATATTGGGTAGTACTTATTTTAGAAAGTCACAGCTTAACAGAGGAAAACAAAATTGTTAAATAGATACGTTAACATTAAACTCATTAAAAAATGTTTTATAGTCCAAAATGGTTAGAATAAATATTCTAAACATATGCCATAATCTCAACAACAGATTAAACAGATAAATTACGAAGTGTGTATGAGAAGCAAGTAATAGACATAGGAAAACAGTAACACTTATGACTGTTTCATATAAATGCACCTGAACATTTAATGAGGAAAAATAATAAAAAGCACTGTTTCTTGCTGGAAGTTTGGAATAATTGCAAACACTAACTTCTATTGTTAACCTTAGAAAAACACGTTGTAGTAAATAGCATTGTTATTTAT
Organism: Gallinago undulata; assembly: GCA_026546715.1. Classification (NCBI taxonomy): domain Eukaryota; kingdom Metazoa; phylum Chordata; class Aves; order Charadriiformes; family Scolopacidae; genus Gallinago; species Gallinago undulata. Next base: position 136,133,613 of record JAOTQQ010000012.1, on the reverse strand, counting down.
CTGCCATTTTATCAAGTATTATAGCCCTTAATGGTAGAATAAACATGACATGTATGTGACAGAGAAAAGTGTTTCTTCACAACTTATTTATATCACAATTGTTTATAATATATATAGAATGTGGTACATGTGGTACATGTGGTCAAGGAATCTCAGCTTCCTTATTTGAGTAGTTCTGTGCATTATTTTGATGTATGAGTCTATTGGCACGAGTAAGAATTTACTAGTGTGTAGAAGAGTTGTATAATCTATGCCTCTATTAGAGTGTAAAGCATCATACAAATGAGTAATAGTTTTGTGGGCTGTGAATAATAGCATACTGTGTATAAAGCACATCATTATTTTATTAAGATGGTTGATAAATGGTAAAGAAAAACAATAACTGATCTGGAAAACTGCAGAGTACCATCAGTTCTCTTTTGATATATGAAAGTTATGCATACTCAGTACTTTACAGGATATACAGATTTAATCCAGTGTAGAAGTGTAATAAAATTTACTGTAACAGCATATACCAACATACAACAAATCACTTTAAACTGTTTCGGGTTTTTTTTTCCTGATATTATATCATTCAAAACTGATTATCCTCACTTTCTAGCACCCTGTGGAAGCCGGTCAACAGGCGCTGAAGGCACTGTATTATCACCAAACTACCCCAAGAATTACAGTGTTGGTCACAACTGTGTTTACTCTATCACTGTTCCCAAGGAATTTGGTACGTAGATCTGATCTCACTTGTATCTTTCTGTTGCTTGGATATTTTCAACAATTCTGGATGTTTTTTAGGATTGCTTTTATATTAATTTTATATTAATGTGAAAAAAAATTGTTTTAAATGGATATTTCTGTTTTTACTTTTTACCAGTTTGCCATGCACTATTTTCTCAAAATACTTATATTTGCCATTATCTTTTGAAATTACCGTTGTTTGCTTATTTTTTTCTCACTGTGACAACATGAAACTTGGAATATAGCTGTGATGCTAGCCAAATATATTAGAGGTACCTAAGGCATCTTTTCACCCAAGAGTAAGGTTTCTTTTCACCCAAGACCATGTGCTAAGGCTGTAAAAAGTGTAGTGTAGCTCCAGTAAAACCATGTAAGCAGAGGAAGCAACTTTTGTCTTAAATGTATGGTAATATTGCTCTCATAATCCTTGGCTTCTCTGCATCCTAAGGCAATGGCATAGGCTTTCCTGAGTAATAAAATTAGAGCAGCATGTGACTGCCTGCTTTTTGTAGATTCCCAGATCCTCCACCAAAACTTCACTCCCATCCTAATATTTTTTCTGATGACTAGATGAATCTTTTAAAGATGTCTGATGTCCCACACACAGACAGGGCTTTTACAGCACTGTTTTATCCTGCCAGACTTACAAACTATTTTATCCTACTTGATTATTAAATAACTTGTATGATGACAGCTGATAGTTTGTTGCTCACTTTGACTCATTAGTAAGCAGTATGCCACATAATGAATATCATTTATTGTCTAAATATCTCTGCTTCAGATTTGTGCTTGGATAAGTAGAACTGCTTGCATTTCAGTTTGTCAAATAACAGGTGCCTGGGGATCAGGATGAGTAATTATTAATCTTCCTTCATGTTGATTCTGCAAACATTTTATCCAAATTAAAGACAACACTTGAACTGCTGTGTATCCATCTGCCATTCTCATGATGACTGTCTCCCTTAATATCCATGTATAGCATAGAGGTGCAGACACTACAACAAAATAAATAGTTTTTTAAAAGTAGTATCTCCTAAGCCATGGGAATCACCACTCAGTCCTCTAGAACATTCAGGAAAAATTAAAAACATTTGCACAGGTCTTGACTTATTTCTAGTTGTTACAACATATGCATTTGACCCAGCTGATTTGTGTTAGATAAACTGGAAAGAGGATGTCTTCCCATTTCCATCAAGCTGAGACTTCTTAGTTTATGACATAGATGTCAACATGTAAATAATTAAAATTACCACAATAAAGGATATAAAATGTTAATGCTCTTTACTTCATATCTCTGACTATCTGAATGGAAATATAATTTTTTGATTTCTGGAAATAAAGACAAAATTGCCCAAACAAGACATGGAGGCAGGGAGAAATCCCATTGTTCTGCATAGCTACTTGGAATAATTTGACAAATACTCATTTTCTTTACACACTAAGCATGTTAAGAACAGTATTAAGAAGTTCTGTTGTACCCTTTTACAGTGCTTATAAAAAAAGAAAAGAAAAAAAAGGAAAATGCTGATATGAAGAAGGTAAATCATAGTTTAGATATGATTAACCCTGCCATATAAGAATTCAGTGATGTATTGAAAATATAATTATGATAGGGAATCTGTCATTTCTCTCAAGCTTTTTTGACTGTCCTACTTCAGAATAGACCTTTACTGCTTTTCTTGTGATTAAACAGCATATTTTAACAATTAACTCAGGTACCTGTAGAATATATCATGAAAGTGTGTTGAAAGAGGGAGGTATAAAACACAACTGGCAGTAGCTATTCAAAAATGAGGATGACATGACACATCAAATAGGCCAAAGCAAGTATTCCCATTTTAGCTGTTCGTTTTTTTTCCTTGATACTCCTACAGTAATTGGGAGCGGAACTCCTTGCACCCAAAAGCTCTAATTTTAAAACATGAAACTTTGTTTGAATTATACAGTGGTGTATATTTTTTTTTGTAAGTTACTAGTATGCGTTCTTTTCTCACCCATGTTCTTTTTCTAATCTTTTGTTACTGAAATTATTCCAGTAACAACCATTAAGAGTTTCAAAGTAATTTTGACACGTGATTTAACCTATTTTCTAGACTCAGGATGATTATTTGTCTCAGTTTGAATTTTTAAAGACTTGTGTAATGAATGTTTTGTCTCATAGCTTTCACCTCTATCTCATCACAGTATATTAAAATACAGTTGCAGAGGATAATTATAATTTTTTAATGCTGAGCTCTTTATGATCAGGTTTAGGAAATTATTACCTTTAACTCTATTATTTTGGGTCCTGATAGAAGACATTGCATTAAGAAAAGAGTCTTCTCTTGCAGCACTTAATATGGATTGTGTAGGGATCATTTAATGACAAGACAGTCCCCAAAAAATGCTGGCCTTTGTGGATGAAGACACTAGAGTTCACCTTGAATTCACTTGCTAATGTGCATCGTGACATGTACATTTGTGAGATATTATTCACAACAACAAAGAGTAGAAACAAGGTTTTTGTAGAAGGAAGGGGTAGTTCAGCAAGGCTGCTGACATAAGTTTAAAGTAATTTTCCTAAAGAAAACAGCAAAAACTCATCTTCCATAATCTTCCCTAAGCTTCAACTTTTAATATGAAATACAGCATTCAAATATTAGGTGAATGGAACCTCTTCAGGAACTATTTTAGCATCCCACAGTATTTGCAAAAATATTACTCTTTCATGATGCCATAATAATAATAAAACCCCTACTATTTGTCTCTATTTGTTTCTTCTCTCTGTTGTTTATTTTAAATAATTCAGGGCTATCTCATAACACAGAAATTCAAGAAGAGACACAAGGAAAAGCTGAAAATGCCGTAACTGCATGAGAGAAAGGTGTCTGTGAATACAAGGCAGTTATTCAGGAATCGCATACATATATGAGATCTTATAATAGAGCACAGTTTCAAAAAAAAAGAAAAGCTAAAACCAGGACAATATAGTTAAAAATACAAAAAATGGATTATCATATTCAGTGTGTAGAAGGGAACTCTTTGGCCTGGAGTAGCTTTTGATGGAGTGAAAAGAAAAGCTATTTCATGTACAGCTTTTCAGGTTCTCAAGTCCAAAATTCTGTGGAAAAATCATTGCAGTGTGGACTTTTTCTCAATGTTTCATTATTCTGTCATGCAGAATCACAGTTGCAATATTTCATACCATGAAAGGTTTAAGCTAGAAGATAAATGATTCACAAAAGCATACAGTATGCCACAGGCAAAATCTTTTGTAAACATGGAAGACTCATCTTCTCTGACACTCTCCTACTGGTATTTTAAAATGGTGTTATCATCGTTAATTGTTCAACACTGAAATCCAGCACTAGTTACAATTAAAATGCAGAAGTTTAAGATTTTATTTTGTTTTCCTGATGAATTACTTTATATGCCCTGTTCTGCATAATGGCATGATCTATACTCCTATTTAAATTAATATTATTAACAGTAAAATAAATTTTATATCAACTTGCTTCAGCCATTGTCTTTCCTTCTTTTTGCCAGAGCAAAAAGAAAGCTTGGATATACACAGTAAGGTATGTAAGTGTGGTTTATGAGCTATGCTGTCAGAAAATTAAGTATCGATTTTCCATGGCCATCAAAAAATACGAAATTTAAATCAGAACTCTTTTTTTTCCTACAAAGAAGCTAAAAACCATGTATATAATTGGAAAATATCTAGTTCCCATGGAGACTGTACATTTGCTTTACAATTACAGGAAGATATAATATTTCAAAAATGACAAGCATTTTATTAATAAGCATGACATTTTGGAATAAGAAGATTTCTTAGATTTTTGACAATGAAGGTAGACACAGTTTGCTTACTATAAATGGGGAAGTTAAAATCTGCTATTCCCTTCAATTCCTGAATAACTGCCTTGTATTCACAGACACCTTTCTCTCATGCAGTTACGGCATTTTCAGCTTTTCCTTGTGTCTCTTCTTGAATTTCTGTGTTATGAGATAGCCCTGAATTATTTAAAATAAACAACAGAGAGAAGAAACAAATAGAGACAAATAGTAGGGGTTTTATTATTATTATTACATCATGGAAGAGTAATATTTTTGCAAATACTGGAAGTTACACACATGTATAACTTTTATTCTGCTAGTGAAGAGACACATTGAGCAAACAGTATTATCAACATGTGTTTTCTGCTAGGCAGCTCACTGCCGCTAGAATTGTTAGACAGCTTAAAAGCTGTGTCACACTAGAGTTATTTCAGTACTGTTTGATTTAATTTCAAACTCAGTTTACAGTTGGAAAGAAAAAAAGAAAGGCAAGGACAGATTATAAGTAGCGGAATGTCCCAAATCAGGAGGCAATAAAAAAAAAAAAGGTATTTATGATAATATTTAGCTGTGTTAAAGTGAAACATTTAATTATGTGAATCCATCATCACTGCTGTGTACATCTTACTTTTATTTAAGAAATCCGTCAGACATGTATGGACTGATGTTTTTCAAATGTGGAGGATTTAACTGTCCACCTTAAATTAAAATGTATGGCTCAATATCTAGCTTTAATGTTTTCAACCACAAACTAAGCAATTACTGAATTAAGAAATATTTTGCTGAACGAGAGGTAGAAGATGATCTGAAATATCAAAAAAGTTATCATAGGCAGGAATCTTATTCTGTTTCCTACCCTATTTTCATAAAAATAACCACTTCAAAGTCAGTGGGGCTGCACTGTCTGAGAAATAATTACTTGTCAGCAAAATGGAGTGAAGTGACAGAGACTGCTCCAAATACTTGTATGCCCAACTGTATGAAGGCTCAAGACACTAAATTCTGGAGCAAGGTATAATGATCCAGCTTGTACCCTGTATTTTATGAAAAGTCAGCCCACCATTCCTGCGCAAAAAGAGAATGACTTCAAACATGACTTCCAAGAAAAGTGACTATTACGTATTTGTACGTTTTGAAAAATATTTATTTTTTCCATGTAGTCATAAACATGTATTTTTTTAAGACAAAGTCATCTACTTTTTGCACATGCATTTAAATTTGGCTTAAAGACAGAAAAGCTGACTGTATCACAGGACACTTCATATAAAATTAAAAATATTTAAAAAAGATGGATCACTTCATTCAGAAATTTAATGAAATTCAATTTAGTTAAGTATGACAACTAGTTAGTTTAGCAGTATGGTACTTAGTTTTTTGATTTATTTTCTCAGCTTTCTGAAGTATACAGTGAACATCATGCAATACTGAGGGTGTACATACAAATATTTATATATTAACAATAGGAAGAAGTATTTTCCGTATCAGTAAAACAAATACACGACAGAAATTTCATGTCCTTTTCCCTTTTTTCTTGACATTCTTTCAACTCTGCTGTTCTGTTGTCATTTTTCTTTTTAACACCATTCTGTTAACGCAAGATTTTCACAAGATCTTGTACTAGCATCCAAAAACATTAGAATGATGTTTAATAAATTCTAAAAACTCAGCTTCAAGTGCTCGACATTAAAAAGTGTATGGAAGTCCTTTTTTTGTAATTTTCTCTAGTCAGCTAACTAATCTTCATTCAAAAGTACATAAACAACAGTATTATCTGGAATGAGAGTTTAGAAACACTGGCCAGAACTGAGATATTGTTATGCAAAAAGTGCCGGGCAGACACAAGTAGTTTTCATTGCAGAGACAATAAGCCTAATTCAGGTAATGTGCAATCAGACCTAAAATTGGTGAAGTATTTTTTCTTTTTTTGTCTTTTTTTTTAATGATGTATTATTACCAGCATGGAAAGGAAATACTTGGAACATTGTTGTTGTAAATGCTGCTTTATGTTAATTTATTGTTCTGTAAAATACTGTTTTGATTTCTCTGAGTGACCTTAACTGTGGCAGGTATATGTCTTTTTATTCGACTCTTTGACAAGTTAATTTTAAGAGTTAATGAAGAATACTAAAGAGGGATAAGAATGGAGTCAGGTTGTCTAGAGCCAGAAAAACATGTAGGTTGTGTACATTTTGCTAGAAACAAATAATACACCCTCCCACCACAAAGGAAATTGTATATTCTCCATGTACATTCAGTGTGCACTGACTGACTGAATTTATTTTCCACTATTATTTTGATTATATATGAATACATATAAAAGCTGTTTGAAATGTACAATGCATTTTTAAGGCATAGTACATTTCTTTCTTAAAATAAGAAGATTGCAAGCTACATAATGCAATAAAAATAGGTAGTATCTGGCTCATTGTATTGGGTGCATTTTAGCGAGAAAAGAATGTACAGATAGCGAGCCAGAAACATAAGAAAACTTAGAAGTCTATCTTCTGCACAATAAATGGACGTAAAATGCTTAATGAAAAAGAAAATTTTCATCCATAAGTGTAAGATATGGAGCTTTGGAGTCAGATGCAGTAACATAATTTGTGTTTTAATCTGTAAAATCAAAGTGTGGTTACTCTAAATCTGTGTATATATCTTGTTTTAAAGAACTGCCCTTAAACATTGCTGATTTATGTGCATGTATGTTTTAGTCTTGCATACAAAGCATACAGGTGTGTATGCATGTAATTTAACCCTTTGATGGGTTATGTTTCATCTTGATTTAGTTACGTACCTGACTATGGAAGTTAGATACTTAGTCTAAGCCATTCAGATGCTTCCTATAATTGACAAAGAGAGATATGTATTCCCATGGCATGATTGATCCCATCTAAAATATCTATCTGCAGTTTTTGGAATAAATTGTTTGTAATGTAAAAGAAATAGCACAGCCTCATTTTGCAATATTTGTTAATTTTGCAGGTTAAATGAATTAGAGAACATTGCTGTTAGTGTAATCTACATCTATATAGTAGTCACATTGCAAACACATAATTCATGATTTTATCTTGTGAGTATATGGTAAACTTGGTAATATCAGATATTTTTCAGTTAGCGGCCATTTATGGGTCTGAGCTTGGATTATTCAAATTCTTCATTAGATTATTCAAATACTTACTGATTCCTCATCCTCAAATCTTTTAAATATAAAACTGAAGGTGAAAAAAATCTTTGTCTTATTAAGTGTATATTAGATATTAACATGAATGATTCTTTAGATGTTAGATCACATACTCAAGAACTTCAGGTGATGGACTACATCATGTCTGACATTCTACAAAAGCAGGAAGTCACGGCCTATAGACTGTCTACACAATGAATACATAATGGATTTATGTTGCCATCTAGAAAAAGAAAATGAAAGGCAGGATTAGTCGTATGCTGGAAATATTTTTTGTTGTTATTTTTATTTCTTAGCAAATACTAAGTATTTTCTTCTGCAGGATATATAATAAATGTGCCCTAAAGTGCTACTTAAAATATAAATATTTTCGGAGTTTGGATAAAATTAATTACACTGTGATAATGTAGGTTACATATGTAAACTAGGAAAATATTTTCATCTTGATGTAAGAAATTCTTTCTTTGAAGAATATTTTGCAAGTTTTTAAAAGGCTGTGCCAAATATTTTAATTTTTCATTGTATTTCTACACAGGGCAATAATATTAACTGCTTGATTCAGATATGAATAGGCTACTAGCAATATATTGTATATTGAAGATACCTGGTAGATAGAGAATATATTTTATTATCATACTGTTAAGTACACTTGAATTACTGTGCTACCTGCCCTCCTTAAAATAGCTTGAGATTTCGGTCTAAGATTTTAGGAGAACAAAGTTGAGCATTTGTTGTGTAACTATTAACTTCTACTTTGCTTTTCTAATTGAAGGCTAAGTTTGTGTCATTCAGATGCTAACTATATAATTTAAGGAAGTGCCAGAAGGTCATTTCACATAATTTTCCACTTATCTCTGAATCTCCTAGGTTTATGAGAGGAAGGACTGGCAGGTTTTATATACACAAACTCACAGCTAGGGAGTATTTCATTCATTGGTTCAGTACTTAACATGCTTGCCAAGTGAGCAGATGCCAATAAAAAAGTCACCACAGGGTGACTTTTAAAGACAATCAAACTCTTCAATGTATTTTTGAAATAAAATGTGAAGAGATTTACTATTTTTGTTGCTTAGTATGATTTAAAGTCATTTTCTCAATGTTGCTTTTGGATTTTTTCAATAAAAATGATTAGCTTTGGCTCACATATGGATGATGTTTTCGAATACAATAATGACCAATTTAATACACACCACTAAATAGCTTAAGCTATTGAGTTTGGCTATAAAGATATGGCAACTGTATAGCTATCTTTTTTAATAGCCTAATAGCAAAGTGGAATGATGATAAGACCACATCTGTGGTCTTCGAGAAATTCATAGCTCCACAATAAGTAAAATAATTTGACTATAATGCCAATGAATTGATAAAAAATTTCTAAAGATTTTTTTTTTTCATTTTTTTTTTCTGAGCAATGTGACTCCAGTTGCTCCAAATATTTAATTACCAAACCTTGTTCACAGAAAAGACCTTGCTGAAATTAGTCTGGGTTCCTGGTTCGAAGTGACAGAAGCCAGATTACGATACATTTGCCACTTACATGCTTTTCAACACGTTACTATCCTGGGGAGCCGGCTGAGTGGTGGCAGATTTTCTAAACAATTCTGCTTTTTTGTTAGATTCAATCCTTAGAAGAGGATTGAAATACTTCAACAGCACAGTACCAAAAGCTTGTATCACCATTGATTTGGTCCTTTTAATATTAAGTTATACTAATGATGAAGGTATCATTTTTATTCTTAATCTCTGTATGAGTAAAAAAACCTGCTTTCTCACTCTTCAAACCTAAGCAGCATGGGGTTGATTAGGTGGTGCAAAATTGCTTACTTCTGACTAGTAAACTTCTGAGATTCAGGAGAATCCTGTCCCCCTGCCAACAAAAATCTGCACTAATGGGAGCCTTACTCATTCTTCCTGTTGGAACAAGGCCATAGTCCATATCAGAATTCACCTAGCTGCCTATCAAGCCAGGAAGAGAGCAGGTAAGCTCTCTCAGGAGAGCCTGATTCTTCAAGGATTAGCTAGGCTGTGGAAATTTAAGGTTCTGCTTTCATCCCTAAAAATTACAGACAACAAAATAATCAGGGGAAAGGAGTCTTTCATTGTTAGGATCAAGCAAGGATAAAGGAACTTCAAAAAAACCACTTACAAAACTCTTTTACTTATAAAACTTTTCAGTATTAGTCCCTGCTCATGTAGTTATAATTCATACTTCCCACCTTTTCTCTTCATTATATTCCTTTGGATATAAATCATTCCCTTTCAGGTAAGCTTATTTGTATTGACTCAGATGTTTGTGTTCACCACTGTGTACACAGGTAAAATCTTGAAAAATTCAGGATCACAAGTGTCTTGCAAGATTCAATTTCTCCACAAACAAGAGTTTCATTTACCTCTTGAAACATTTCACTTGAAAAATTCCCTAAGTTTTGAGTTCATATTTAAGTTATAGACTCATGCAGACTGGCAACACATCTGTTGCCAACTTAAACTTCTGATGAATAGTTAAATCTACTTTAGGGATCCTATTATGAAGTCCTTTTCCTCCTATTTACATATACCAAATGGATGATATATTTTCATTTTTTTCTTTCACAGCTTTTCTTTATATAACTTTAGATAATTGGTATGAAGGAATTTTTCAATGTTTCCTAATTTTATTTTCCTATTTTCCACAGGGAATTGTTTTGGTTTTGCCTACTGATGAAAAGAAAAATTAATTATTCAACTATTACTTTCACCACACCATTCAGTAAGCTGAAGTAATAATTTGTTTCAGATGACTGAACTGGTGAATCATCTGATCTAAACAATAACATTTATTAGTAGGATAATAAACGATAATTATACTTAGAAAGCTGTTGTACTTTTAATTAGTAGCTTTAAATTAGCTGAAAAGTGATTAGGTAATTGAAGAACCAAACAGCTTTTTTCAAAGTGACTCTTCCATTAAATCTAGAACTCTTATTACTTAATTAATAAGATGGATTCAACTAAACCTGGAAACTTAATAAGACCTTATTCTTAATTGTACCTCAAATAAAATAACATTGGATTATTATTATGATTATTATTATTTGTTTTGCTGTTGTTGCTGCTACTGCTGCTGTTGTTGCTATTCCAGAGTTGAAATTGTTTATTCCTTCTCTTGTACATATTACTTAAGAGGTTAGTGTCCCTGTAGTCCCTACATAAGCACTAGAGAGAGGCTTAACCAGGGGGAAAGCTGCCATCAGATTTAGGCATCATGTTTAAATAACTCATTAGCTAATTTCATGTTCTTTTACAGTATTTTTTTTTGTTATAAAATAGTATGTTTTTGTTTTCTTACATTGAAAGATCAGTTCTTGACAGAACTATAGTGAAGAGGTTCATAAAGTGCAACTAAGTTAAACTTCATGTTGGTTGTGTCTTTGGAGATAACAGTTTTATGAATGATTTTGTGATTACAGTCCCAAGAACCATCAATAAAAAAAAAAATTCTTAATCTGCCATCTCTAGTAGTATTCCTTCTGTTACATATAGGCTATTGTTAAAATCTACAGGAAAACAACAAAAAGTTGCAGGCATGTTTTATTTCTTCTTCAGTCCAGAGACTGTAATATAAATATAAGCAATAAACAAAATTCAGATGTTTTATTTTTATCAGTGTACTCCTCTTTCTTTCCATAAAAACTTTTCCATAAAAAACTTGCTTAGACTGTCATAAGCTATAAAAGTGTGATTCAGATTTGTTTTCCATAAGCAAATAAGCAATTCCATAAGAAAGCAATGAAGCGGGACTAAAAAATGCTGCCCGTGCTCAAGATTAGCAAGATCTTCACATTTCCAAGATGCAGACACAGTTCAGAACACTTTTGTAGTAGCGGGGCAATTGTTTCTTACGCTGTGCTTCTTCTAACTTCTTCCACTCATTTTTGTTCATAAAATGAGCAAAAGAAGTGACCACAGGGCATGCAATGCACTCAACTGGTATCAGAATATTGTTATCCTGAGGAGTAGCTTCTTCAGGATAAAATAAATCTCAATAGCTGTTAGCCGTGCAGTCTTGGATTTTCTTTCCTCCATCCTATTCACACATCCACTGCAGGAGACTATAAAAAACCATGTCTGCTCTAGGCTACAATTACAGGGCCTATGAGAGAAGAGTGCCACCTAATTGTCTCTTCATTTCAGGATATCCTGCCTACTAGCATATCATAATGGCAAAGAATTGTCTTTTACTTAGATAAGACCCTGGAGAGACAGAAATCAGTACATTTTATATTTAGGATTTGAAGAAAAGCTTTTGTGTACAAGCAGAGAGAAGACTGTTTTAAATAAACAGGACTGTTGGACTATGCATACTATTCCTCAAAACCCAGGATCCTCAAGGTGATGAAATAATTAAGAAACGGAGCAATAAAGTAGAAGTGACAATGTAATGATAAGAACTTGTCATTAATACCTGGATACTAAGAAATGAAATATTTCCCTTCCCTTCATTATCTGCAGTAATTGACTCACATCTGCTTGTTCTCATTGGCTTAATACTCATTGATGATATTCTTAATAATGATTTAGAAACATGAATACATATTTTGTATTAAACTAAAGCAAAAAGTCAGAATGTGTCTAATACTTGAAATAAAGTTGATTTACAAAGACTGATGTCTAAATTAAAAACTTAAATTAAATAAGCATATTCTGGCACACCTGTGTAGGGCAAGCATTTTCTGGTGATTTCTGTGGCTGCGTACTTATATTAAAATTTTTCTCATCTACCTTTAATAACTTTACTGAAAAATTAAAAGCAAATTGGCTTAAAGTCTTTCTAAAACCACTGTACAAAGATAGACAACTCCTTCAATTGAAGGCTGGCTCGGTTACCTAATATTAATAGTTACCTAATTTAGAGATATTTGTTAACAATCTAAAAATAAATAACAATCTAAAAATAAAATAAAAGCTTCAGTGAGCCTTAAAATGCATTTGATCGCTGAGTTTCCTAGTAACACTATTTTTTTACCAATTATAAATTGAAAAACATATTTTTCTATTAAGAATACTTTAAAAAAGCTATTTTAAATTAACCTCTCTTTAAATTAAATTTAAAAAATTAAAATTTAAATTAACTTTAAATTCAGTTTTTTATTGACTATGAATGGATTTAGACTGTTAGAAATTAGAGTTGGACGATTGCAATATGTGTTGAAATCATATAAATGATCATATAAATGCTTCAAGTTTTACAGAACTAATTTATGTGGGAGAATGAACTTGGGAAAAAAGGATATATTCATTTTCTGTACCTAATTTCGAAGACTTTTTAATGATTTTTCTATCTGTTATTAATTCTGAAAGAAGATACTGTAATTTTATTACATAAATTATTTTTAATCATTAATAATCAATTTCTCTATTTACTTTTTAAAATAAGGCCACCTAGGAGTTAGACTAATGTTTCCTGGACCCTAAAGAGGTAAATTTTACACTCAGTCCATCTATTATCCAAGTTTACTTTGTTCTTCCGGAATGAAACTCACCGGAAACAAATAAGAAATCTTATTGATAAAGGAGGCAAATAAACTGAGTCTATCACACTCTTCCTCAACAATGCTATTTTGAATTTCCAGTAACCATTTAAAATAAATATTTACCAGAAAAAAATACAGCAATGATAACAAAAAAACCCACCTGTTACAGCATTGATGTTAGGAAGCATATTTTTTATGAAAGAATTTGTATGTTAAAAGTCATTGGTGCTCTTGTTACTGTTTATGGGGATGGCTGAAGACTCTTCAGCAGCATTGGTAAGTCCATTCTGGTATTTTTGTGTATGTGTTTGCCCTGTCTCCATCAGTAATTCTGAGACCATAAATGTGTTTGTATCGGTAAATAATAATACAGTCTCTACTTATGATAGAATCATTGAAAAGTTTAGGTTGGAAGGGTCCTTTAAAGTTCATTCAGTCCACTCTCCCTGCCAAGGGCAGGGGCATCTTTCACTAGATCGGGTTGCTCAAAGCCCTGTACAACCTGACCCTGAACACTCCCAGGGATGGGGAATCCCCAACTTCCCTGGGCAACCTTTACCAGTGTCTCATCACCATCATCATAAAAAAAATTTTTTCTTCCTTACATCCAATCTAAACTTACCCTCTTTTAGTTTAAAACCAGTGCTTATGCATATGGTATATACAATGGAAACATAAAGAAAATGGAAGAAAAGTACTTTGAAAAATTGGGTTTGCTTTATGTGTCAACAACAGAACATCTGATGTGCAGTGAAAAGCAGATCCAGAGATAACAAGTATTATAGATATTTTCTTTACTTCAGGGGACCTGTATAACTATAACTGGGAATCTTGTTCGAGACTCAGTTTTAAAACCCAAGGAAGTCAAATTAAGTAACCCAGAGAAGAGTCTGTCTTTGGGATATACTAATCCATTTTTCTCCATGAATGGGATGTCAAATAAGAAACAATAGAATTTGCTGCTAAAATCATACAGCTTCAGGTGTAGAAATCATATTGCTCAAGTGACTTTACACTATCCAATAAGATACATCATGCAACACAGTACAAGATCAGAGGATGTGCCAGCAACTAGCTTCTTTGAATTTAGCTTCATTGAATGAAGCTGTAAGTAACTTAATAACTGCAATATGGACATGCATTTACACAATGCAAGCCCAAGGGCTGAAGAAATTAACGAAATATCCTTTTTTTTGGTAGAGAGGTCAAACAGATAATAAGTTAGGTGGAGTCCAGACTATTGTTTTGAAAACTGTTTTTTAAAAGTGAATAGCAGTGTACTCCTGGTCCCCTTAAGAAAAGAAAGTTCCTTAGCAGTAAGGAAACGCCTCTGCTGTGAGATACTTGACACTCTGTCTCTTTCTAGTGGGATTATGGTCTTTATGGCTAATCAGAAGATGTGAGAATTTTATTTAAATAATTTAATTTTTCTTGTTTTTACTTTTTTCTTTAAATATGTAATTCTTTTCATGTAAGAGGAACAATAGAGACAAGGAACCAGAAACCATTCTGTAAAAATGTTTAAAAAATAGTCAGGGAGAATAAATATTTGCCTGTTTATGTTATTTGGGCAAAACCTCTCTGTATCTCTGTTTATCTATCTGTAAGACAGAATCATAACATTAACCTCAAATCCTATGAAAATTAATTGTAGTAACAATTAAGTACAAGAAGATCCTATGTAACCCTGAAGTGAAATACAAGTTCTATGTTTTATGTTGCACCAAGAAAATGCAAGAAACCTGGAACTAAGCAATGAACTGGTTTTTATGGTCTCACATATTCTCTTTGAAGCCCTACCATTTTCTTTAATGTACCATTGAGTTGTTACCTATGATGTATCACAATGTGATACAGTTTGCAGGCTAAAAAAACCTGAATATTTCAACAACAAAAAGTATATGGAAATGAACAGTAGGTACACTTTTCTATTATTTGGTAAAATCTAATGCAATTTATTGAGGTAGAAAATTTTTTTTTCTCTTTAAAATCTCATAGTTAGTTTGAGTAGTAAAAAAGGTATTAATGATGCTTTTCAAAAAAATATTTTCTTAACTGCTACATTTAGATGAACATTCAGAGAAGTGAACACATGCTTCTTTCCCCCTTGCTGTTCCCTTCAAGGAAGATTTGAAGCTAGAAGTTCAATACATAAAGCTGTAAGAATTGAGGGACAAAAGCTGAAAACTGCCTTCTAAAAGTAGTGCTATTTTCTTTGGGACACAGGAAGAAAAGAGTTAATTTAAAATGAGCAGCTAGGAACAGTCTTTATTTCTTTATAAATTTTCACAGTTCAAATAAAATGTCAACTAATAGTTCTGAAAGTTTCATCTGATCTCCCAGCAGTGAAGGTTAATTTCTTGCTGAGAGAAAAATAGTTGAAGGAGATTCAACCTTCTGGTTGAAAAACAGTTCAAAGTGTAATTATATGTATTCCCTGTAATATATTTTAATGTATTCGGTCAGGTCTTCATTTTTAATGTTTGTAAATTGCCAGTTCCTGAGATCAAAGCCTTCTGGATTTTTGAATACCATTTGAGAAAATTAAGGCTGTCAATAGTGTAGTCAAATGTGGAATGATGTAATGCTACGTGCAACATATGTGATTGTAATGTGCATATATAACTAGGTAATATAAAATGGAGTATAAAAATCTTTGCTGCTGTCCTTTTGCTGAGTGCATACTCCTTTGTGCTTAAAGAAGATAATATTGTATGCTATGTGTAGTGAAATTGAAATTATTTCAGATTTTGAAACTTGATACCTTTGTAAAATAATTATTTTTTAAAAAATATCCTCACCTACATTAGAAATTACAACTTGTATTATACAGCTGAGTATATCAGTATTCATATTAAAATCATGGAGACTTTGACAGGGTCATAGTGATTAAAATTTAGACCTAAATAAATAAGGAATGCACAGAGGGGAAAAATTTAAAACAATAAAAGTATTAGACAATGGAATAATTTGCCTAAATACATGCTGTAGTTCCATCACATCACATGGTCTTAATAGCTATAAATAGCTATTAATAGCTATAAATTCTGAAGCCATAGACCTGGAGCATAAGAATCATCACAATACCAGGTCAGAAAACAAGGATCTGTCCAACACAGTGTCCTTTTAGCAGCAGTAAATGTGGAAATCCAGGAAGAATATAATCTTAGGACAATACTTACTGAAGGTTTGCAGAACTGAAGGAACTGAAGGAACTGTTGATCTATACATAGTACTTTTGTTTGTAATAACTCTTCGTGGCTTCTTCCATTAATTTACTGTACTGGATCTGGTGGAGAAAGGGTTAATTTCTTCCCAGGACCTAGCAGGGACACAGGTATTCCATCCCATGTGAGCCATGCCCAGGGGGGTGGCCGGAGCTAGCCGGGGGAAAAAGGGAGGGACCGGAAGTGGGGGGACCGGAAGACGAAGTTCCCCCGGGGAGAAGGAGCAGGGAGCAGGGCACTCGGGTGTGTCCCGGGTGCGGTCAGCAAGTGGCGGTGTCGTAATCGTGGTTGTATATTTCTCTGTCAGTGTTATTGTTGTTGTTTCTTCCGCCTTTTGCTGTTCTGTTAAAGTGCCTTTGTCTCAAACCGCGAGTTTTGCCTTTTTCTTTCGATTTTCCCCTCCCAGCCGCGGCACCGGTGGGGGCTCTGGTCTGTGCGAGCGGCTGCCACGTGGTCCTTTGTTGCCGTCTGAGGCCAAACCACGACATTTACATAACTGCTTTTTTTAGCGCATTTAGATTTAGCATTTATGACATCCTGTAGCAAACACTTCCACTCCTTAAGCATGGATTGTGTAAAGAAATATGAGCCTAGTTTTAAATATGCTATTGTGTTTTTTCACTTGATCATCTCCAACTCTTATACTTGAAAGGACTGTAAAAATTGTTCCCTGTTTGAATTCTCCATACATCTCATGGCTTTATATATTCCTATCATATTTGTCCCTTAGTAATCTTCTTTTCAGAATGAAGAATTCAAATATATTTATGACTCAAAAGAGACATTACATAATTGCTGTTATCCTGCTCATCCCTCTCTGTATTTTCTATTTTCACTCATGTTTTATGAGTCTGTTCCTTGCACCCTGGATTTTCACATTTCTATTGTAATTGCTTATTGTTCTCTGCTCTTTCTTTGGTAACTGCTAATATTTTGTTCCCTCGGTCCAGAGTGCTTAATAGCTAATTCAAAGTGAATATAAAATAGGTTTATATTTTCCTTGTGTGCATTACTTTACAGTAAATTTCATCTAATATTTTATCACTAGTCATTCATTACCATAATGTCTTTCTGTAACTTTATGGTTAGCTCTTGCTTTTACTTGGAAGACTTAATACCATCAAGGTATTTTGTAACTGTTACTTACATGTTTTAAAAACAATTTAAAATATATAGAAAATCATAATTCCTGAACACACACCCCGGCACAGCTGTTTGCATGAAAAAAACTATTTATGCCTACTGTTGTTTTCCTAAATTTCCTAAACAATGTACTTTTTTTTCTTTTAAACAGCAATTGCTGAAATACCTTTTTGACTGCTTTTTGGAAACTGTGAAATAACATTCTTTTTATAGTTAACATATGCATCATTTCCTTGAGATAAAAAATCTACCTTGTGTCCTACATGATTGCATAGAAATGTCTTGTCGTGTGACTCCATGGAAATAGGGGATAAAAGCTTTCTAACTGATAACGTATCATAGTGTTTATGGCCTAAAGAGTTATAAAATTAAAGCCATGCTAGGGTCATCTAGCAGAATCACTTAGTATGAATAGCAATAATTTATCTGGTGTCATGGATGTTTAAGCTCTCAAGCTTTGCCTATTGGTTTGGTAAAACAACCTCAGAAAACACAGCATGTGCAAGGCAGAGCTGAAACACAATTCTCTCATTATTCTTGTTTTAGTTAGGACTATAGCACTAATTACTAATGGATCCGGGAGGCATGATCATAGATTTAAGATGTATTAGATACCAGAAAAGTAACTAATTAAAAACCATTACTAGTGACTAGTCAGTCACTAGTCACTAGACTGACCTATCTTAGTTGTTAAGAAAGACTGTGTAGGACTGAAATAACGGAGGAAAATGACTGCACATCTAATGATAAAAGTGTTTCAATAGGATGCTGTGAAACCATGGTTCTACCTTTCTGTCAAACAATATAGCACATAACTTACCAATAAGCTTTTCCATGCAACTTTTCTTGAGATTAAATCAATTCTAAATTTCTTATTCTCACTCTAATATGTGCTCTGGGTCTGTTCACGCACTCTCAGCCTATTAAATAAAGTATGGTTATTGCTTATAGCCATCTATCTCTATTTTTGACAAATTGTTCTACTTGGGCTGTATTATCATTTCAACCTCCTTTCCCTGGTTTAGAAATACCATTGGCATATTCGAGAGGAAAAAGTATATTTTTCACTCAAAGCTTTGAGACTGATATTCTTCCAAAAAATAAATAAAGAAAAAAAATAGTAAGCCTTAAGCAAATGTCACAGGAATAGAGGCCTTTTTCTTTATAAATGTAGTGTTATGATATAAATGTAATAGTAATGTAATAATGATGTAAATGTAATATGATTTAAATGTGGTAGTTTTATTTTTTTTCCTGTTTAGTGCATATGCTTGTACCTTGGTTTGTATCTTTTATTTTTCTTCTGTACATATATTTTTCTCTTATCCTTTTCATTAGCTTCCACAAGTGCTTTGTTTTCCCTCTTGTGCCCGTATTATTATTCTCTTTGTTTTTCTAAGCATTCTTCCTATTATATAGGAATGAAATGACAGTAAATGAAAGAGCATGCGTGTTGGTGTTGACCGGTCCAGTCTGTGATGTTTGATTGTTTTCAATGTTGAGCATTACCGCTTCTTATTCAGCTTCTTATTCATGAATTCTTATTCATTTACTGACTGGAAGTATAGCAAATATTCTCCATATTAAACAGAATACCAAATAGATAATATTTGTGAAGTTTTTTTTTCATTAAATGTTACTGTTATGTTATATTATACGCTGTAAGATTGGATAAAAACTTTTCCTTAAGTGGGAGCTGAATGTGATCTGTATGTGATAAGTACATACATCAGCAGAACAATAGGACACAACTAACCAAGCATTGGTAAACCCCTTGGGAAGTTCTTTGCTGAGGAGTAGCACCCCCGCTTCATGCCAGTTAATGCCCTAGAAACTTGTAGCACTAGGTGCTTGTCATAGTTTAACACTTCTTGGTTTACTGACATGTCAACTTCTTTTGTATTGAATGTTTACTGTTCATTATAAATGGTGAATCTCATTAATTGGAGGAAAACCCAGTGGAAATTGTTAGTATTTGAATGGGTCATTAGTTTTATATATTTTAAAGCAAATTTTGGAGACGTCTTATTCTTTCACTTTCAAAAGGACACAAGAGAAAATAGGGCATAATAACTGTCATTAAAGGCAAATGTCTGTCAGTATACAATGCAATGCTTTGATATTGATGTTAGATGAAAAACAAACATACCCTTTTCTTGAACTCTGCCCTTGTCCTTTTCACAACATATGTCCTTTTTTTCCTTCTTAAAAAAAAAACACAACACAAACCAGTATGCTCTGGTGGAAACTAATGTTTTCTGTTGCTGGACACATGATGTATTATAACATGTCAGCTTGTGCTTGTGCATAAACATTTGTTTATTTAGCACACATTTGTTTATTTAATATTTAGTGGCATATAATTTCAGGTCATCGGTGTATAGTCAAGTTTTTAAAAGACTGCTTTGTAAGACATGAAGAATAAGTTGTGCTTGTAAGGTCAAAAGAGTATGGATGAGGTTCATCTAAGCTTTCTTCAGTCACCTAAAAATTGAGTATCTAGTTTACACTAGTTGTCGAGGTTCCCACTCTAGTTAATGGAGAAAGATAGGCCCCTCCAGAACAGGATTCATTCTGCTTCAGGAAAAATTTCAATAAGTAAGCCCAAGAAAACTATTTAACTTTTAGGTAGTGTAGGCAAAGTGAGAAACATTCAACATTTTAGGTATACAATCAATCTTAAGAGCTATAAAGGTAATTAAAAAAGTAAGACAATTTTTTTTCTCTGTAAGGGTAAATAAACCAATGTTATCTGTTTAAACAAATAATAATAATAACAGGTGTTTGATTTTCAGTTTAGTCAAATTGAAACAAAACAATATAGAGAAAAGGAGGTGGTATGGTGTGGTGTTTCTTTCAGGCTTCTGTATTATACCACAGATGCAACATAGTAGTATTATTTAATATTGATTATAATATAATATAGTATAATACACATAGCATTTAAAATGAAATTTACTGGTTTGACTTTTTTTCCTTTATTATTGTGTGTTGCAGATCCAGAAAGGGTTTCACATGCATGCATAATAAGTCAGGTGAGGAAAGATGGATATGAGCTGCAGAAAGGGAGATTGACGTTTAAAGCCTGGAGGAGAATGATAATTTATGTAATGTAATTAATTTCACTGATTTTAGGACTAAGCAAGAAATGTGTTAATTAGGAGAGTTCACTCCTGTTCCAGCTCTGGTCTGAGTCTCATTTTTCTCCCATTTTATATGGAATTATGCCTGTTTCTGGGGAAATATGCATGTATATTTTCCTGTGCAATTTCACTTGAATTCCGCATTCTGAGGTTCTAGTATTTCTAACTGCCCCATCTCCTTTCCACAAACATCTTCTTATTGTTATTTCATGCATTCAGAAAAACAGTTTATTTTCGTAAAACATGAGAAGATATAGCATTTCCTATCTCCTCCATCCTACAGTAACAAGAAAGAGGACAGGCCAGCATGTTTTCAGTCAATGAAAGTCTTTATTTACAGAAGAAAAATAAAGGAAGAACAGTAACATATGGTTGCTCAGACCTAGATCTGTGCTTTTTGTGTCTCTGAGACAGGTATTTTTTTGGGGCAGGAGGGCAGGAAAACAACACCTGAGAGCTTTAAGAATCACAACTCTTTTTGCCCTTCCTAACCTGTCCCTTGTTTGCGGAGAGAATCTTTTATTCTTCCTTATTCTCCCTAATCTTCTGGATGTCCTGCCAGGAAATTGAGGACTCCACCTGAGAGAACAATACCTGAGACTACAATAGAACACCAATAGATTGCAGTGAAAGGCATATAGTTCAATAAAAGCTTTTTTCATAGATTAAGAGATTAAGAACTAGACAGTTGTGCATGTCAGGTACACTGTGCAGTAGTATAAATTCACATTAATTTGCCATATCTAAGTAGAGTTAGCTGGCAAGTCTGTGTGTGGTATGGAAAATCTCCACTACTTTAATGTTGACTACTGATATTAAATGTAACCTTATTCGCGTATATTTAATTTGCTAATAACAGTAAACTTACAATATACATATGATGATATAAAAATACAATTTCATTATATTTCAGGGCTTCTGTAGGTTTGTGTTGTATAGTTATACCTTTATACATTGGGAAAAACGTGTAAGGGCAATCTGTATCTTCAGTAACTATAGAAAAATTATTTAATTATGATTCTATGTGTATTATGGGTCTATATATGTATTCCTTTTACCTTTTGACATCTTTAACATCTTTTAATTTTCAGTTATTTCATGTTTTGTCTGTCTTTCTACATCTGATTGGTTTCTATAACATCATTTCTTTATCAATTCCATTAAGTTGTTCAGTCATTCTTGATAATTATCTGTTGAGGATAAGTAGTTCTCTGCTCTTAGTCCTGTCAGTAAAATACCTCTTCTAGTGGTTTACACATAAACCCATCACAAGCCTTATTTTGATGTCTAGTCTGCAGTGCACCCAAGAGGCTTATATAGTTAGAATTAATTTTTACTGCTTCCTAGTTCAGGAAAAATAGCTGGGTTGGGAAGGTGGATCAACAAAAAAAAAAAAGAAATTAGTCAAAAATTTGAAAAATTCACATTTTTAATATGCTGGTTTTAAAGATTTAAGGGTGTATAAAGTGGAAGAATTGTAGGTGCCTACTTCATCCTTTACAAAAAAATATGCCAGATAAAGATTCTATACAAATATACTGGCAAACAAATATAATATAGTAGCAACACAATGGAACATTTAGCCCAAAATGTCTAACCTGGATAATGAACTAGAACTGTTTCTTTCTGTCATTATAGGTGTTACAGTACTTAACTACTTCCCCCTCTGTTGCTATTAATGATGATAAAATCAGGATGTAAATGCTTTGTAGGTGCTTGGGACAGAATTAATTTAAACAATTATTTTTCTTTTCACTGTTTACTTGAAAGTGCAAAAACCTGTGATGTGAATGTACTGCACAGAACTTTGAACAGTGCAAAATTAACATTATTGAATTCAGCTGCTCTACTAGTTTGACTTTAAAAAATAATAATTTTTGTGATTCAGTATATGTATTCTGAAAAGCGTTTGTTGCTTTGAATCACTTGCTCATTTATTTCACAAAAGTAAATATACACTAAATGTTAATGTTCTTAAGAAAAATGAAACATGCCAAGGTAAGTAAGTAAAACTTGCAGAGGCTTATCAACAAAATTAATTAATAAAATACAGCATGTAGCAATATGCCTAGAATTACAAAGGAGGATACTGCACTCAGAATTTAGATGTGTGTTGGGTAGGGGAGAGCAGAGAATTTGAAAGTATATTCAACAGCAGAAAAATGGGTTTCTTCCATCATTACTAGAATCTTTCAATAAGTATATGTATGGCTTATGTACCTCCATTGCCTCTTTTATAAATATAGAATTACATTTTTATTAATTTACTGCTGTAATAGTATGAAAAAATACTTTAAACACCATGGCAGTTGATTAAGTGATCAGAGAAATCAACCAATAAGTAACATTTTTTATATAAATACTTTAAATATATATATATTAATGGTTGGTTTGTTTGTTTGTTTTTCCTTTTTATATTCTGTCCCATTTTTTGTTTGTTTGGTTGGTTGGTTGGTTTGGTTTTGCTTTTTTTTACCATGGGTATGTCTTGCTTTTTCTGCTTTCTGTTTGGTCAGTGGTTTTTGGCCAGTTTGTATTTTTCCAGACATCACTCCATGATGTAGTTGAAGTATATGATGGCCCAACTCTGCAGTCATCTTTGTTATCCTCTCTCTCAGGATCTCATTCAGGTATTCTTTAATAGAACTGTCATTAAACTGTTACTTGTTTTTTATGAACCTACAAAGACAGTGTAGGCAGAAAAAAAAAAAGAAAAAAATGTCATAATTTCTTACATGCAATTCAGGCAAACATATAAAATTGTGATTTTGAACTAAAAGCTGATCACCCAGAACTCTTCACATTGATGAATAAATGGGAGAAAAATTGAATCTATTTTTTTTTGTTCTGATATTTAGCTATTATAGTGAGTGTTTTGGGCTTCTTACTCTGTGCCTTTATGACTTTTGTCTAGCGAGCCATTTGAAATGAGTATTATATATTTTAAAGGGAAAGCAGCGTATACTTTTTAACAAAGTAAAATTGTTAAAATTTTAAATTTAAAATTGACTTAGTTAAAAAAAAGTCATTGCATTTGGGTTTTTTTTTTGGTAGAGAACAACATAATACTGCCAATGTAAAATAATGAAATAATCTATATCTTGCAAAGTTTATTGAAGCAGAACAGAGTTTTGGGAGGGTTTTTTCTATCTGAAAAGAGATTGACAGGTATTTTGAATGCTTCTTTAGTAAAAAGTGCTTATAATAGCTTTGTATTTGCTTTGTTTGAGTAGGTGAATCCCTTCCATTGAGCTCAGGTAACCAGATCACAGTTAGATTTACTTCAGTTGGACCAATAACAGCTAAAGGATTTCATTTTGTTTATCAAGGTGAGACAACATGGAAAAATGTGTACATTTATTCTTTTATTCACAAATTGTAAATCATCAGAGAGGAACCGACTGAGAATGTAGAGGGAAGTAATAGCCTGTTAACAATACAATGTTTCACTATTTCTGTAAGGTTTGAAAAATGTTTAGGACTGTTTTTTCTTCTGTATTTTAAAGTTTAAATCAAATATTTAAGAAGCATAAGAAAGATACCAAATTTGAGAAGATGGTTATATAAAGCAGCTGTTTCTGTTTGCTAATCTGATTGACTAATGCTAGATCCATCTGGCTGGTTTATTTCTCAATTTAAATATGAATAACTGTAACTGTTATTACTTGTGGCTGAATCCGTGATCTTGCTGTTATTAAGATACTTCTTATTGGGTTACATTATTTGCTTTTTTTATGGGTTATACACAGAAATGGTTATACATCAGTACTTACAATTGCAATTCATTCTTTCATTAAATGTAAATCCTGATCTGACAGTCAGAATACACATTTAGAAATCAACAGAAATAAATGTAAATATCTACCTGACACAGAATTGTTATTTTGAAACCATGTATTAGCTGAATATTTCATCGTGGTAGTTTTTCCAGTGCCATTTTAGAAAGGTTTCAATGTGGATTTTATGCACATTGTTATGTGCGTATCAAACATATGCTTTTAATCTTGGTGAGATAATCAGTGCTATGCTCTTACAAATAGTAACTCAGACATCAAAAGTATGCAATCCGTATTGTGAAGATTCATTTGGGGATTATGAAAATGTTCTTAACTAGCAAATAACAAATGTTACTTCTACTCCAAATCTGTATTCCTCCACGAAAAAAAAAAATTAAGAATCCACAATTGTTTGTATGTTTGCAGCTGTTCCAAGAACAAGTGCAACACAGTGTAGCTCTGTGCCTGAACCAAGATTTGGAAAAAGGATTGGAAATGAGTTTGCAGTTGGGTCATTAGTTCTTTTTGAGTGCAATCCAGGCTATATTCTCCATGGGTCAACAGCAATTAGATGTGATACAGTACCAAATGCATTGGCACAGTGGAATGATTCACTCCCTACATGTGTTGGTGAGTTCTTATGGCTTGTTACTATAATTAATTACTGCCTAAAGTTTAGACCATTCTCTCCAGTGGAATGTGTTCTTCCTTTGTCATCTCTTTGTATTTTATGTCATCTCCAAAGTATTTTATTTTTGCTTACTTTCGTTCACTTTCTTCTTCATTCAAGGTTAAGATTTTATTCCCCTTTCTATTTCCCCTTGCTGTGAAATTTCATGAGTTTCATGAACATACTCTGCTGCTATAAATTATATGTTAGCTTCTTTTATGTTAATGTTAGTGACAGTCACTGCCTGTCCCTTAATCAGGACTCAGAACTGTCTGTTTGCGCCTTGTGTGCTTGCAAGACTAGTATGATCTCACTTTGCAGATCTCTAACAAGATATTGCAAACTATTAGAAGAAACATTACCATATTAAAGATTTAGAAAGAGTTATGCTAATATTTCATTACTTGTCAGGAAAAAAAATCCAGTAATTTTTCAGATCAGAAAACATACTTTATATGGTTCTAATCATACAAGATTAAATTCTCAAAATTAAATTCTTAAATTAATGTGCATCCATTGACATTTATAAAGCTGATTTACACCAACTGGAAATCTGGTGATTGTGCTGAAAAGCCACACAGTAAAGAGATAAAATTCTAATGGTACATTTTTCCATTTTTATGTCAAGGCCAAATACGATACATTTGCATACTATGTTTTATTAGAGTTTGGCTTGATTTTTTGTATGAAAAAAATCATTTGTTTAGAAATGAATTTAAAAAGGTTATAATTTGCACAGATGTTTTTCGAATGCCATCAAACTTTTCCACCTGTAACATCTGTTGCAGTTCTGACTGCATTACACATTCATTTTGCGTAAACTAATACACTGAAAACTATTCGAGAATGAAGACATCTGAAGAACTCCATTTTCTAACCAAAACAGTAAATATATGTATGAGTTAGTTACTTTACTTTTCTTGACAAGAACAGATTTCTTATAAAAAGTGTTCCTAACCCATGCCAAAACTGCATTATGATATTGACTCCAACATTAAGTACATATGCTTGTACATGTTTGTATGTATGTACATAGTACATTTGATGGTTGGGTTTGATGATCTGAAAGGTCCCTTCCAAAAGGCAATTCTATGGTTCTATATGCAGAGTTTTAGATTAGTGGGGGAAAAGAAAATAGATAACATTTTTTCATTAGGTTGATTTTGAATCTTCTGTGCTAATCAGCTGGTAGAGTCTAAGTGATTTTCAGTAAAATAAAAGATTTTTTCCAAAATACTAAAATCCTGATAGAGATCAAGACTAAATACAACTGGAGTAATAGTAATAAAAGATGATTAATCTGCCATTATACACAAATAATGTTTATTTAGACTGTTTCAGGGATAGGAATGGAAACACAATTTATATATCAATAAGAAGCTGAAGTATATAACTGTACTTCATTATTCTCAGTGATTATGGTTAAATCAGTAGAATTGTAATATTTTCTCCCTTGAAATGTAGTTCCTTTGTTTTTCAGATATAACAACTCAATAGTGTTGAAATCATTATTTTGGCCATTGATCACAGCATATTACTGATATTTTTATACATTATTTACTCTGTGAAAGAGAGAGCTATCTGTCTCTAAGCAAGTTGAACTGAGAAAGGGTTACAGGCCACTTTATGTGTGAAAATGATTATGCCAATAAAAGTGATAAAATATATATGAGGTGAAAATTGCATTGAGCTAAATCAGTTTAATAATTGAAGTGGTAGACATGACCATATTACATTGCCTTAACTCTACTTGAATATTTCCTTACAGATAGCAGATATCAATCATTCTGTCTGTTCGTCCTTTTATGAGTAATTATTTAAACACTTTAAATGACACTGACCTTTAGTTTATCCCTGTAGCTCCCAATAGATTCTATCAATTATATGCAACATAAAATGTGGCTACAGTATTATTAAGATTAAGATTAAGATAAGTTGCATTCTCCTACATACTTTCTAACTCCTCATATTTGTATGTAATTAAATCAGTTTAGAACTTAGTAGTGTTGTGCAGAAGTGATACATTAACTTCTAATGGTTTTGATAAACCATCTCATCAATCTTTTCCTTCAAGTTCTTAAATACTAACAGAATATCAGTATCTAGATTAAGTTCTTTGTCCCTGTTAGAGCATCTAATGATCTAGACAAGATATATTTAAGTTGAACATTCAGAAGAGAAACTTGATGGTACCAAATGCCTCCATCCAATTGCATGCATAACACTTTCATTAATCCACGGGCACAGATATGATGACTGCAGCCTTGCAGGCATTTAGCAATTTCTTTACTAATGTGATAGATCCATAGTCTGTAATGGGATAACACACAAGCAAAGAAAGCAGTCAAGGAGTTGAAACTAGTGCTATTAATTATTTAAATAACAACATAGTAGCAGTATTTTGCTTTTTTTAGTTTTTATTTTTTATAGTAACAAAATACATAACTTTTGAAACTTCATTCTCAAGCCGTAAAAATGACGCTTTGTTTTTGTAAGATTTCTAAGAAGCAATGGAATGGATTTCACTTTGTCAAATAAATAAGGGGAATATAAGTATAAGCATGATTCTGTCAGGTAGAAAACTGACATAATTCTAATTTTCCCCTATTCTTTTTTTGTTATTTAAAATACAGTTTCTGAGATATAAGATTTTATTTTCCTGAGGCAAGTAAAAATTTTTTGATGGAGCATAAATTTACAAAAGTTTTCAACCATGGTATGCTGAACATTGTGTAAGCTTTTATAATAACTTTTCTCACTTCTGAAACTCCATACTTCTATTTATGCCTTGTGCATTTCCTTTCAGTGCCCTGTGGTGGAGTTTTAACAAAGCGCAAAGGGACCATTTTGTCTCCTGGTTACCCTGAGCCTTATGACAACAATCTGAATTGTGTGTGGAAGATCACAGTACCAGAGGGAGCTGGGATTCAAGTAAGTATACTTGCTATTTGCTTGTTATCATCATGTTTAAAACTGTTTTTCCTAATGCAAGAGCATAGAAAGGTTATTTATTAATACATTTTTCTATCTCACTAATGATTCTCACAATGGAATTTATTGCACATCTTTTTATTCATGCAGCTTTTAAAAGTGTTAGTATTTACAAAAACCTTAAAAAAATACATTTTTGACTTAGAAGAAAATCACCAATACTTTAAAATTTGTTATTTCAATAGGTCAGTGATTCCTTGTAAGCTAGAGAGTCTTTCCTGTTACATTTTTTTCTTCTCTAAAAATTGGATAAATCTTCTCTTATAGAGTGAAATTAAGTGGGTTTCTTTTGTGGACAAGTTATATATGTTTTCCTAGAAACTTTTATTAGTTTATAGTTATGGAATTTCACAGTGATATAAAGACACTTTAGTGTTTCAAGATGACATGGGAATGGATCCTTTAAAATATTGCCAGAATTCTCATTTACTAAGATTTAGATTAAAAACTTCATGGAACCCTTAGTAGAAAAGTATCGATTAAGCTAAGTCATGTATATCTCACTTTTTCTAATTCACTAAAGAAACTGACAGAGATCTGGTTATTGGAAAGGCAATTATCTTTATTAAATTAGGACTTTTCAGTATCACCTGATCAAATTCCTAGAAAAACTCGTATCAAGAAACCAGGATAGCAAGTTTTCTATGTCCAAACATGGTTCAAAATGTAGCTACTGTAGAAAATTAATAAATAAAAAGCTCAGTTTCTGTATGCAAAAATTTAATAATGAGAATCAGGAAAACCGTTGTGGACAGTTTATGAACACTCTCTTTTTAATAAAATACATCACAGAGCTTTTAAGGTATTTTACTGTGTCAAGTAAAAGTTTAAAAATAGTATGAGTTTATATTTTGCTATTTTATAAGCATTCAGAAGAATCTTTTTTTTTGTTTTAAATAACTAAAAGTACTTTAGAAAAATGTAAAGAAGTTATGGAAGAATAACTAAATCATCATAGATACAACCTAAGCCCATACATTCTAACATTTATGAGTTCAATTTTCCAAGACACCAATTTTGATTATCAATAGATTTAATAACATAAATCAGTTTTGAGCTTGATTTTGAGGAACACTACTGGTTTTAAACAGTTGGCTAAGTTAGGGTGCTTTCTTCTGTGTATTTCTTATACAACCAGTAATGTAAGTTTAACACTAGGAGAATAGTTCAGAGGATTTAAATTAGGTTGGCATCCTGACTTAGTTGGCCACTGTTGCTTTTTGGAAGGGCTTATCTCTTATCACAGACTGCATTAAAAGACAAAATTCTAATTTTGATTTCCAGTTAGGTATCTAATCTGCGATATATTCTTTTGCTCAAGAGTCATAAGAAGAAAAAATATATTTACTATTTGCTTTTTTTCTAGTTCTCCCAAAGTTCTTTGCTGAGCTTGCAAACACCATCCTTTCTTTCTATTATCAGTTACTGAATATGTTAATAATTTATACTTATATAAATGTAATGACAACAGGCCAGTTTCATGGGGATACTTGTATGATTGTAATTAGATCTGTTGAATGTTTAATTTTGTTACTGAAGCAGGATGGTAGTGAAGTGTGATATTCATGCTTGATACTTTGAGTCCTGTCTGAGTTTCAGAACTTAGCTTAGCTTTATATATACTAATGACATAAAAAAATGGCATCAGACTTGTATTTTTTTTTCAATTCATAGAAAAGAAAAAAACCTGAATATACATATATAAAAATATAATTATTACTGTGGGAAAAACAAACAAACAACAAGAAAACCAACAACAACAAAAAACACAAACCAAAAAGCCCTACAAAACTTTAGGCAACATTTGAAAACTTGGCTGACTGTTTTTGTCCAACCTGAGAATGCATGCAAATGCAGATATTCAAGATAATGTGGCAGTTAATGCTTTTGTGTTTATGTAAATGCATAAAATATATGGTCTTTTTCCTGACCAATATTTATTCCCTCAAAGTAACCAAGACACATTCCCTGCTTTCAAGGAAATGAGGAATATACATTTCACCAATGTATATTCCTCTGTGAATAGCTACGTATAACAACTATCAATGGGTATGACTACGTTATTGAATTTGTTGAAACAGTGCAGTAAGATGTAAATGCTGTGCTGATTTAGGTAAATATGAAGAGTGTGGACTAAAAACCTGCCTTCAGGCACCTAGATTAAATACCTTATATCATGAAATTAATCTGCCATGGTTCCTTGTAAACTTAGGACAGAAAGGCATCTTGAGTAGGTAATTCAAAACATCTAATGTAGACTCCAGCTCTGAATCACTGCCTGAAGGTATGTCTGTCTATTTACTAACTACATGGGGAGGGTAGGGAAACTAGCATCAGTTGCAGTTAAAAAATTAGATTTTTTTAATTAGGTGGTTTATGGTAAATATAAAAACTGTAGTTATCAGAAAACTGGCCACAAAAACACATAAAAAAACCCATTAGATAATTATAAATTTGGTCTGATGGTTTCCTAGCTGCCTGCACATCCAATACTGTATGTCTTCAGAAATATTCCTAACTGAGACAACACCAGTAAATTTCACCTAAATCCCTTGTGAACCAAAAAATAAACAGACAAGTCTTAAAGTTTTCTGGGAGACTGGATCCCTTGGGCCTCCTTCAAGTATCTAAAACATGCTAATACTCAGGGCACCTCCATTGCTTCACTTTAACAAAAATAATCATTTTTGGCTGTAATTCCTACAATAAGTGCAATGTTTAAGGCCCTGGTCCAAGAAACTGGTAACCAAACTGAACATTCCTTTTACCTAGAAGGTGATACAGACATACATTTCACAGAAACCCCTAAACTTCATTACCTAGTTGTACTGGAACCAACACATATTTCTTCTGTTGAAGTTATTCCATTTGGGAGAAAACGAAGAATAAGCAAGGCAGAAGAACAGTAAAAAAAAAGCATAACTCTAACTTAGTGATTAAGGTAACCCTTTCTGAGAGTGGTTGGGGTTTCAGCTGTGCTTCTTTAAAAGCTTTTCATTAAGCGCTTATTTCACTGAAACAAAAAAATTCAAGAACCTCTCCCCTCCAAGACAAGAACAGGAACCCTGCATTTCTTTACATTGTGGGGAACAGATATATCCTCCGTCTTGTCGTCTGTCTCATTACTGCTTTGTTCCTCCTTATGAGTGGAAGGATGTTGTCACATCTGGAAGGAATGAAATGAATAATCTGCCTTTTGCTGGTAGCATGCTAGTGAGTGCTTCTCCTCAGGAGATGAGTCAATGATGAAGGTAACCAAACACAGGAAGTTCCTCTTACCTGGAGGTAAAATTGAACATGGCAGGCCAGATGATGAAGAGTGCATCACTGTGGAACTGGTTTTAGCCCTGGATAAACTAAAGAGGATCACAAAGAAGCCGCAGTAATTGATGATACCATGTTTTGTCTTCCCCTCAATTCCTCCAAACAAAGGAATTATATTCTATACCAAAATGTTTTTCATTTGTGTGAATCTTGTCAGGGGTAACATGTGGTTGTCACTCAGGGTAACAGATTTTAGAAGTCTGAATTGGCAATTAAATAAAAAAATAATATTGCAAGGCAATATTATTCCCTTAATGATGATTTTCCATTCACTTTGACAATGAGAGCAAGACAAAATTTTTCACGACTGAAAGCAACAGAGATTACAATTTACAGTCATCTCTGTTCTTGAATACAGAGCAGAAGAAGTTTACATTCTTTACCTCATATTTTTCTTCATAGGTTCAAGTGGTGAGTTTTGCCACAGAACACAACTGGGATTCCTTAGACTTTTATGATGGTGCTGACAACAACGCTCCAAGGCTTGGAAGTTATTCAGGTGACTTAGAAGTGTTTCACCAATTCAACTCTTTAGTGTAACCATATAGCCCTTTCTAGTTCTTTTGTGTGTATGTGTGCGTGTGCATACTTTTTTCTCCTATAATTAACAGCAGGTAGTATTCATTCTGTTTTAATCTGTCACCTCTTAGCAGACTTTCATAAAGTTAGAAAATGTTAGGAATTAAATAACTCCCAAACTAGAAATCTATTAATCTCATTTTTTTTGCCTGCTTTCATAGTAGGGTCTAGAGATACAAACCTCTAAAAGAGATGCTTCTTGAAGTTGTTCATGACTAAAGAACACATTCTTCATTCTTATATTACATAAATGAAACAATTCTATTTGCCTTACTTTCTTGTTTTGTTTTCCTTTATGCTACTTCATTCGTGTGTATGGAACGAGATCACAGACAATAAGATCGTTGTGTTGTGCTGAAACACAAATAAATAATCGATCACATTTCTAAGAATAGGCCTACAAAATATGTTCAGAGCCGCTTGATATATTTGACTGTTACTTTAAAAATTATTCCAATTGCAGGATTTGCTCTTGCTTTTATGAAAAACTTAGTGAATATTTCTCCTTTTGTAGATAAAAGCATGTAATAAAAATTTATACCAAACCCTGCTTCCCTGAGTGCCTACAGTTCATGTCTCTGATATTGTGGTGCACTGAAAATGTAATAAAACTTTTACAGGGACAGATATTTGATAACATCCATGATGACAAAATATAGTGGAATTGGTTATGCGACTTCTCTTTCTCCCTCCCATACTTTCTCCCCTCCTTTCTCTTTTTCTTTTTTTATAAACACACAAATTTATGTATGTATTTAGTTCAGTTTCTGTGCATTTCAAGAATATTTTGATTTCTCTTTTCAGGAACAACCATACCTCCACTTCTTAACAGTACATCAAATAATCTGTACCTAAATTTTCAGTCTGATATCAGTGTTTCAGCTGCTGGATTTCATCTTGAGTATACAGGTAATGCAGAAGTATTCAATTAATTAAGAGCACTTGCTGGTTCCAGGTGTATATAAACACTATATGAAAGAGGAATATTCATTTCTATTGCACATAACCAGCTACATACCATTACTTCGAAGTAATTGGTAAAATCCTCATTTAATTCCAAGGGAGCAAGATTAGGCCTGAAATCAGGCCTTCCTAAGGACTAGGAAGTATAGTTTTATTTGCTTTCACCTTCAATTTGGTTTTGGTCTCTGAAAAACTTTTCTGTGTGGCCCTTTAGGGTCACACCTCTCTGTGCCTGCTCAGGTGGGCACTCCAGCTCTAGCTTCTGCTCAGGCAGCTTATTTGTCTCATGTTCTTCTCTCTGTCCTCTTTCGGTGAAGTCTCCTCTTGCTCTGGCCTTGTTGTTCCTGTTCTTGGTGCTTCCTGCCTTTTCTTAAATATGTTTTAACAGAGACACACCTGAGTGGTTCAGAGGCACCACAAACTCCTCTGCTGGCTCCAGCTGTGTCTGCAGTGGGTTGGCTGGAGCTGGCTGGAACCAGCTGTGTTCAGCACAACCCCTACTCTCTTCCCACAGAGACCACCCCTGCAGCCCCACATCCCACCACCCACTGCCAAAATCAGCAAATTTTGCCCGATAAAATAATATATAGTTTGTGTTTTATATGACTGTGTAGGATATGAAAATTAGGCACTTTTGGCTAAAAGGAGAGAATGAATAAACTGAAAATAGCAGCTCTGCTTCTTAACTAACTGACAAATGCTAACAGGCTGCTAAGAACACAGCAGAATTATTTCAAATGTTTTATTTTATTATTGCTGAGTACCTCACCAGCGGAAAAGGCTATAATTATAAACATACTTTCTGTCTGAATGAGATCGCCTAAACTGACTGACAGGAATCACTAATATTTTGTTGCAGGGTATTTATTTTTATTTTTTTAATTCCCAGCTGTGCAGTTCCCTCTGCTCAGCTCAGTTCTGGTGTCTGATCTGCATAATTGTGTCAGGGTTATTTCTTGTCAGTTTTACAGTATGCAGATCCCATGCTCTGGTTGTCTGATTAGCCAGTTGGAGAACATGGCCTTGCAAAATTGCTGCCTGATCGCTTGTCTATAACTAAACATTAATTAGAGGTTAGAATTATCCTGCCATTTCCTTGAAGTGCAGATACCCTCTCAGCTGCTTGCAGCTTCAGAGGAGAAAAAACTGCAGGAAGTTATGAAAACAAAGTAAAATAAGACTGAATCCAGTGAGAGGGAAAATGCATCTGTGTATTGCTACATGTCCAAATAACTGAAATGTGTAGTTTAGTGCTGGCTACAACTTTCACTCCTAAATAATGAAAGAATTAACAGTATATAATTTGAAGTATTGGTCCCTGCCAAGAACAATAGCTATATATGTGTCTATGAATTGATACAAGGGTTTATGTGTGAATCTGTACATATATAATGTGTTTTCTGTGTGTGTAGAAACCCAAAGTATGTGCTGAAAATTTGTGATTCAGGAAAGAATATTCATGTCTCTCAGTAGATACCCAATCAACCAGTAGCTCAGTGAAATACATTATTTTACAAGAGCAATAGTTAATTAACTCTTCATGTGCAGGTGACACAGATGTGTGATTAAAACATCATATAGACTTTGGGATGGAGTGAGGAGATTGCAAAACAATGTCTGAACCTGTAGTCTTTATTGGAAACAAATGTAAACTTTAAGGACAAAAATTTGGTAATAAGTTAAGAATTATGGTTGGAGAGTAAACTATGATGGCTTAGGTATTAAGATTTTCTGTGATATATTTTATAAAGATATGCTTAAAAATAAACATAAGTTATTACTGTGCAGTTTATGAATACATATATGATTTCTCCTGAATAACTACCATGATACTTTAAAGGCACAAGTTCTCTGAACTAGCCCTCAGCAGGGAAGATGGCAAACCCTTTTATGTTTCAGTTTGTTGAAAGACATTGTAGACATTCAAACAGTATTTTTTTCCATAAAAACATATTTTATTAATATAAGTTAGAGAACAATAGGATGAATATCTGTGATCTGGTTTGAGGTGTTAAAATACCTTCTCTGAGAAAGGCTTTTAAAAGAACTGATTTCACTTTGCGTGGTCTGAATATTCACATAATAAGGTTTTGTCTTTCAGCTAAAGGTTCAGTAATTGGACAGTGAAAACTACTAACTCTTTCCTTGACTGTTCAAAATAGATTATAAGCACTGATCTGTGTAAACCAAGTGATGCTGTTCTTTCACATTTGTAATTCATACATGAGTTCGATCTCTATCTAGATCTCTAAAATATAAAAAGTAGATCTAGGTCCATCAGGCATTTTCAAAATGTATTCTTTGATGTACTTTTTGTTTGTAGTTTGAGAAGAGACAATAAGAATTTGAAAGATAAAAATCATCTGTTATGTAAAAATAGATGGCAAAATACATCATTTTGTGCGTGGCAAATAAGGGACCATTATGGGATCGGTGTGTGATCAATATATATAAAAAAAATTTATTGTCATAGAGAAAGGAACATTACTTACTTTTCCATGAAACTGCAGAGGAGACCCCTGAAATAAATACTAACTTTTCAAAGTAGCAGCATTCTTTTCCACACTAAATGATGCAAGCCAGTATTCAATATTTTGAAGGACACCTTGTTGCTAAATTGTGTGAGTTCCTTAATAGGTATAAAACTTAAAAAAAAAACCCTCATAAATTTATCAGTGGCCAGAAGTAATGAGTACAGCTATTCAGTTTTTGGGCCTGTATCAGTTATTTCTGATTCCCACTAACAAATACCTGTAGTAAAAAAAAAATCTCATTACTGTTCTCAGCAGAGAAAATAAGGACTGCAAAGGCATTAAGCGCTTTTTTCCAATTCAGGATTGAATTGTTTTATAGCAGGAAGTTTATATTGTCATGATCCTGAGTTTTACTTGGATGAACAGGTTGTGCATGCCAATGATTTTAGTTCAAGCAGATTTTTTTTAAATACAGTTTTATATAAAATTTCGTGTGCCCAATGCATTTTCAAGAACTGGAATTACAAACCTAGATTAAGAGTTGAATATACTTTCTAAATGCCAGACATTATTATTTTTTTTTTTATTTTTATTTTTACAATACAATGTTATTGTAAAATTAACTACCTTATTGTAAAAATAATGTAGTGAAAACTATTAGTGATGCACAAAACATAGAGAGAAAACATATAGAGAAAAAATAATGTGTATGCTTTATAAATTCCTTGGAATTTGTTATCTTCCAGCTTTCATATAGGATAAAAATACATTATTATAAAAATAATCAAAGAGTAGATTTTACTTAATGGGATCCTTAGAGGAAGTGAACAGTTACATTAAAAAATTTTTAAACATGAAGATGTTGATAATATATTGAAGTAGTGCCATTGTTGAATCCTACAACATTTCCCTATTACCCTAGGTACTGATGTTTAGTTGCTTAACAGTCCTGGCTTCACAACTACTACTTGTTCTTACAGTAGGCAAAAAGAGTAAGTGAGCAGCTTATAGTTAATGTTACGCATATTTGCATATTCCTGGATCTTCCTTGGGAAGACACAATGAAGAATTTCTTTCTTTCTCTTTTTGAATACCGTGAAAAAAACATGCAGTCTCTTCGCAAACTCGATTCTATTCCAATAGAAGAGATACTTTGGTACATCAATAAAAATAGCAGATTAAGTGAAATTTTATGTAAATATTTAATCTCTGTGAGTGTGTCTGTACATGAATGGAAGAGTCAGACCTGTGAAGAGTTGAATGCAGGTGAGCAGTTATGCTTTGCACTGTTTTTCCTGTGTTTTGCACTTGGTGTGGTATTGACCAGCATCCTCCAGAACAGATTCTGGGAAAGGAAAGTGGGGATACTCCCAGTTTGAATTAGGTAGGCTGTAATTATGATGAGACTGGAGGTGGAAATGAATGAATCTCAGGCAGGAGATAGGGGAAATTTAGAGGATTCTTTGAGTTGAGACTGCAGATTGCTGGGAAGTGTTTGTTGCCACCCTGTTTATTTTCTTCCTTTTCCTTTACTCAGGAAAGGAAGTTACTCTCCTTATATAACAGTTGTTCCAAAATAATATGCCATTTGCTTGTCCACACATGAACTGCTGGTACCCAAGAGTTTCCTAAAACATATCAGTACAGAGTGCCTGTGTACAGTGTACACATAAGTTCTATGTAAATCTAGAAATAGATTTTATGTTCCTTAGAATGTTTAAACTTCTCAATTTTTCACAGCTATAGGTTTGGACTCTTGTCCTGAACCACAGACCCCAAGCAATGGGATCAAAATTGGAGACAGATATATGGTTGGAGATGTGGTGTCTTTCCAGTGTGATCAGGGTTATTCTCTTCAGGTGAGCCAAATTTTCAGCTTCAAATGATGCCTTTTAGTTCTTTAACATGGTTATGTTTGAGTCTGTCAATAAGAAACGGACACTGAACTCTTCAGGAGTTGTGGATGTGTGATAAGCTTGCAGGACTAGTAAGCTTTTCTGTAAAATGTTAAATTAGCAAATTATCCAAATATTCCATCAGAAGTGTATGACTCTGTGCTTCGTCTGCACTAGTGATTATAGGTTGTTATCTATTATTGATGACATCTTCGGTATTCATAGTTGAGCTATGCAATGTTGGCAAATTAAGTTAAAACACTCGATGAGCAATTATCAATAGTTCTTTATGTACAGAAGGAGAAAGAGAGTAAGGGAAGAGGGGGAATAACAAGGTATAAAGGGAAGGGATTCACGGATTCATGGATTAGACAGAGTTGGAAGGGACCTCTAGAGATCATCTAGTCCAACTCCCCTGCTAAGCAGGAACACCTAGAGCACATTACTCAGTACTGCATCCAGGCAGGTCTTGAAAATCTCCGGAAAAGGGGACTCCATGACCTATCTCAGCAGCCTGTTCCAGTGCTCTGTCACCCTCACTGTAAAGAAGTTTTTCCTCATATTTGAATGGAACTTCCTATGTTCCAGGTTATGCCTGTTCCCCCTCATCCTTTCACTGGAAACCACTGGAAAGAGTCCAACTCCATCATCCTTCAACCCACCCTTTAGGAACTTGTAAACCTAGATAAGGTCTCCCCTCAGTCTTCTCTTCTTGAGGCTAAAGAGCCCCAGCTCTTTGAGCCTTTCCTTGTAAGGGAGGTGCTCTAATCCCTTAATCATCTTGATTGCCTTATGTTGGACTCTCTCCAGTAGTTCCCTGGCCCTCTTGAGCTGGGGAGCACAGAATTGGATGCAGTATTCCAGTTGTGGCCTCACCAGTGCAAAGTAGACGGGGAGAATGACTTCCCTCAACCTGCTGGCCACACTTCTCCCTGTGTAGCCCAGGATTCCATTGGCCCTTTTGGCAACAAGGGCACATTGCTGGCTCATGGAGAGCCTGCCATCCACCAGGACTGCCAGATCCTTTTCCTCAGAAGTACTTCCTAGAAGATCCACACCTAACCTGTATTGGTGCCTGGGGTTCTTCCTCCCTAGGTGCAGGACCTTACATTTGCCCTTGTTGAACCTTATTAGGTTCTTCTCTGCCCAGCCCTCCAGCCTGTCCGGGTCACGCTGGCTGGTGGTGCAGCCCTCTGGAGTGTTGGCCAGCCCTCCCACTTTGGTGTCTTTGGAACTTGCTGAGGATACACTCTGTCCCCTTGTCCAGGTCATTGGTGAATACATTGAACAGGACTGGGCTGAGTATTGACCCCTGGGGGACACTGCTGCTTACAGGCCTCAAACTTGACCCCGCTCCATTAATGACAACCCTCTGAGTTCTGTCACACAGCCAGGACTCACTCCACCTCAATGCCCCTTCATCTATCCCACGCTTCCTTAATTTTCTAATAAGGATGTTGTGGGAGACAGTGTCAATAGCCTTGCTGAAGTCAAGGTAGATGACATCTTCTGCTCTCCCCTCATCCAGCCATCTAGTTATAACATCATAGAAGGCTATCAGATAGGTCGAACGTGATTTATCCTTTGTAAATCCATGTTGACCACTTCTAGTAACTTCTTTATCTTCAATGTGTTTGGAGATGACATCCAGAACAAGTTGTTCCATTATTTTCCAAAGGACAGAGGTGAGACTAATTGGCCTGCGGTTCCCTGGGTCCTCCTTGCCCTTTTTGTAGACTGATGTGTTAGTGTGTTATCAACATTATTCTCACCCTAAATCCAAAATACAGCACCATACCAGTTGCTAGTAAGAAAATTAGCTCTATCCCAGACGAAATCAGGACACTATTAATACCGGATCTTCCTCTTTATTCATTAGTTGACTGGCAATACGAGAAATTCAAGGCAAAGCCCTCAGCACCTTTAGAAGAAAATTACGTGAGTAACCCAGAATTTCAACACACAAACTATTTAGGACAAGCATTCATCTCTGTTTCCATTTTACTCGTGATTTGCACAAGAAATCACCGAGAAACGGACACTTTGTTAAAAAGGAAAGGCTATGTATACAGACTCTCACAAATCATCCAGGCTTCAAAGATTTCTAAGTCTGGCTCTGGGCCTACTCTTAAATGTCTGTTCACAATTTGGTCTTTGCCAGTAATTGTCCCATGCGGATAAGTGAATGAAGAGAAATTGCTAAGGGTTGACTGGATCTTGGTGACCACTCTGTCCTCCAGCTAGCTTTCCAAGAGACCATATATTCCCAGACATGTCCTCTACTTGTCAACAATGAAAACTTGGTACTAAAATGGAAGGCCTCGCCTTGTGTGGCGGGTCTGCTTCTGTCTGGATCTCTCAGAGGAGCTGGAGATTACTAGAGTTCAATACATAGTCGGGGTAGATGGGATTAGGCTAAGAAAAGGTAGGAGTTGTGAGGGGTTGTTTGTGTGAATATGAAGAACTCCATCCACTGTGCTAGTGAGCACTTCTGTGTGCCTTCATGTTCTCCTGCATGATCTAGCCAAGAAGTAGTCCATTTACCTTCTAAAAGTATTTCTGTTTTCACATTGATTTGTTCGATGTGCCATGCTGCATTGAGTTTCCTGCAGTCTATAGAGTGAGACAATCTGCCCCTTATCCTGAGCTGACAGGAATGGCTTTTGACAAAGGAGATGGAAGAGTTCAGTCCCCATAATTTTTTTTTCAACCTGTGGCTGCTCAGCTGACACTTTGGCTTCTCTGTTGCAGCTTTTCTCTCCAGTGTGGACCTTGCCAAAGACCCCTTTGTCATCTGAGAACAGGATTTTTGGCAGTCTTAAGTACATTGGTAAAAGACTAATAACAAAAAAAAAATCCTAATAACTGAAGCATTAACTAATATTAACTATGGGAGTAATGGGTTAGATGGATTACTCTAATTCAGTAGAATCTTTATTATCTTCCTGTTCACTGCAAATTTGTCTGGGATGCCAAAGGTTTATATTGAAAAAAGAAGGAAAATTGAAGTGATGGGTTTTTTGTCATTGCACCATTTACAGGCAAAGTAGGAGAAGTTCAACTTTTAATCATAGTCCCATCCCCTTGTGTTTACGTGGGCTGGATGAATTTTCAAGGCTGTTTACCTTCCCAAAGGGGGAGAAAGTTATTTCTAGCAATGTCAGGAATCAAGGGGATTCTATAGCTATTTGTCAGGGGAGTGATTGTGAGCTGAAGGACAGTAAATTCATGAAGACGTATACATGGTGCATGCGACGGCTTGGGGGCTGGTGGGCTGTATCACAGCAGTGATACCTCTAAAACAAGGGAAATATCTCAGGAGTCACGCATGGAAAGAGTGGTAAAAAAGCTGGACCAGAGTACAATCTGGGGTAGTTTTCTTCCACTTGTACGTCATTTCTGTGAGTGAGACAGTTAGGGCTCCTAGCCACCTGTTGAGGAATGAGCTAATGAGAGACCTTGTAGCTGGGAGGGAGGCCAACACTTTTGTGCATCCTCCTCTTTTGCCATCAGGGAAAGGCATTTAAGATGAGCTGTCAGCTGGGCCTTTAGGAGCTGAACAATGCCAGTGGGCTTTTGGTTATGAGTGTGCAGTCTCTGCCACCACGTAAGGCATCTCTCCAGCCAATAAAACTGCTCATCTTTGAAACAACTTTGTTGCTTTTTCCTCAGATGTGGGTAGGGGGTCAGTGGGGCTGACAGGGAGAGGAAGGGTGGAGGAGATGGCAAGAAGGGTGAGAGGGGATGGTTGGTTGCTGCAGCTGCCCTTCTGCTGGGAGTCCCTCCCGAATTCCCTGCCACTCTCCTCCTTAGCCCGATAGCTCCTCCAAGTTCTCTAATCACCTTCTTGCTGTAATGAGCCTCTCATCTCACTGATGAAAATCAGGGTATTTGGTTATGAAAGGGACACTGTTAATAACACGATCTCTCTCTTCCCCACTCCATCCCCCACTCCCCCCTTCCAGCCCCCCTCCCAGCTCTCCACACAATTCTCTCAATTAACGATAGGCAGAAATTAATTTTTCCCCTGGACTGAAACAATTGCTTGGCGGAGGATTGCCAGCTTGGCTCCAGATAGGGACCTTTCCCAGCAGGGCCCAGAGAAAGGAGGAGAGACCAAGGCGATAAGCAGGGCCCTATCAGCAGCCACAGGACACAGTAATACAAATGTTATCCTTAGAAATGTATTTAAAGAGGATATGTTTATAATTCGAAGGGGATTGTCAGGCTGCTTCCCTCCCCCTCCCCGCAGATCTACGCTGCCGCCTTCTTCCTCACCATGAAGTGCTCTCAACCCTCCGAAAGGCTTGGCAATGTCAGCACTGAAGGCTCCTGGCCACAGCCCCGGAGTAGGAGGACAGGGTGCCTGGGTGTAGTGCTGGGAACGGCTGTGAAAAGCCACAGCACCCGGCGTGAAAAAGCCAGATAAGTCAGCGAGCAGGATCTGCTCAAGGGACAGGGCATTGCAGCAGGTCTACTTGGGTCTTGAGCAACAAGAGGGAAGGACCAGGCAAGTACGCTATGCAGAAAGCAAGCAGTGGTAGGAGGAATGGGCACGTACATGAAGATAAAGGGGGAGAGCCCTGGCTGCAGGGGCAGGGACCTGGCTG
This sequence comes from Gallinago undulata, assembly GCA_026546715.1. Taxonomy (NCBI): domain Eukaryota; kingdom Metazoa; phylum Chordata; class Aves; order Charadriiformes; family Scolopacidae; genus Gallinago; species Gallinago undulata. The sequence goes on along the minus strand of JAOTQQ010000012.1, from coordinate 136,091,576 downwards.
CTGTTGCTTGCAACTGTGTGCCAGTAACACCTATGACTCAGAAAATGTGACTCTTCGTTGCTTTCTAAAGCTGCATATTTATAGGTCCCATATGCATAATAGCTTCATGTTTAAAAATAATCTATTTGGCCCAGCCCAACATATGAATGCCAGCCAACCTGCAGGGCTACTCCAATGAGTCTCCCCCTGGCTGAAACCCCCAGCCACTTCACACATCCAGCGAGCAGAGCACCTTCGCTTTCCCCTCAAATAAGGGATGACAAAGCATCCAATGAGGCCTTCTGGCAACCTCTGTCCACCTACTTTATGCAGACTTGTGACGTACCCTGCACAAGATCTGCTGCTCTTCTGCCCACCAGACAGATAATCTCACTGCAACAGGCAGATAACTGCAAGATGCAGGGACAGCAGGAGAGGAGCAAGGACGCCACAGAGGACTTTCAGGAAGCAAAACCTCCAATCATTGTAACTGCAAAAGGCATCGTTCCAGCCTCCTTGAAGCTTCACCAGTCCTTGTGGGTGATCCCCACACTTGGCCGTGCTGGCTTTCTTTGAGGCCTGTAGCTTTTGAAGCACCACGTGCTCTTGCTGAGGGCAAGCTAGCACTCAGTTCCTGACACCCAGCATTAACATCCACAATGTTCCAGCCCTTACCAGCATCACTGGTACCACTGCCAGCTCTCTGCTGCCACGGTAAATGTATTTTTTTCTGAACATGAAAGCATCCTCAGGGGATTTAGCTGGATCCCCAAGGCTGGCTGGGAGACTGCCAAGTGCTCCTCTGGGTGACTCAGAGGCTACTGGCGTTACACCAGCAATGGCAGGTGGACAGGCACCACAGTAAGAACCCAGACCATTCCATTCCTACAGAAATCATGGATCTATTGCCAAATAAAGCAAAATTACCCAATAAAACGTGCTAGACAAGAGATGAGTAGGTTCACGACCAGGCTTTCAGTTGTAAGGCTAAAAGGATTCCTGTAATTTATTTAGTGGTTCTTCAGTTCCTGCCTTGCTTGTGTTCAGTTTCTCTTTTTATTTAGTTCTTGCTTCCAATTTACAGCATTATTAACATCCTGTTTGCTATATTTAAATGTCTTTTCCATGAAGGAATCCAAGTAAAACTGATTTCTCTTCATTTTTTAAATGTCTTTTCTGAGGAACTTTACATCTGTGACGCCTTGTCTCTCTCCTGTCACAGCAACAATCACATTTGGTTTATGTTGCCTCTCACCTGTATTTACAGTGTACTCTCCATGACAATCAGGAGTTTGACTTGTCCATATCAGCAGGAGTGGCACTTTGTCACAAGTCCTGACCCTGCTCATGGTCGTTGCTCAGCTGGCTGCTGGCAGCCACAAAGTCCCCGTGAATCCTGACCGAGGTAGGATCTGCATTTCTGTTCAGTGCTCAGTGCACAATATCGGAAGGAAAGTGTTCCTCACTTCCTTTCAGTTCCACAAACCTTCTGGTTCCCCTCACTTCAGCTCAGTCTGTCTCCATCCACTGCTAGATGTGTGAAGGCAGGCAACAGTCCCAGAAGCAGAGCATCTCTATGACTAGTGGGGCAGCAAAGGTGGAGGAAAGGATTTGATAGACCCTGCTGGCCTGCCAGAGCAGGGGAGTATTGTAACACCAGAAAAGGTCTGATTTAGTGAGTCTAAAGAAAAGATGCATGTCTTAAAATACAAAATTAATTTATTGCTGTTAGGTGTGAAAATCGCTTCCATTTGTTGTGTGCAAGTGAGGTCTTTTGGCCTCATGTAGAGATACTGGGGTCATTCAGTCCTAAAAGCCAGCCCACATTTAATGGGATGAGCTTGACCTACTGAGAGGTTAAAAAGCAACATTTACAGACAGGCCGGCCCCACTTTCTTTCTTTAAACTCTATAGCTAGAAAGTTCTTTTAGACATTTCCCCACGGTGTCCTAGGTTCACTGGAAATTAAGCACAGGTCTGTCACAGGACACTGAAATACAGGTCATCCCTGATTGTTGGGACTATCAGGTATCCTTCAAAGTCCACATTAAATGAACACCAAAGACGCTGGCAGCAGATTACTCAGATGACCATAAATGTAGGCCTGAGTTTCACTTCACCCTCAAAGACACTTTAGAACCAGAGCATATTAGGGAAACATCAGCTGATGCTTGCAGAACAGTAACCAGAAATAAACTGACCTTCTCTGCCCCACAGCCATTGGCAAGAGTCCTAATGTTGGGCCAAGAGACAGCACTGACTGTAGAGAAAAAGATATTTTCTACCATGGTCTCTAAAAGAGTGTAGACAGGATATCTGCCCTGCAAATGACATAAAAGAAGAAGCAAATGAAACCACAAATTATTATTTTTTCTGTTTCTCCCCTCTCCTGCCCTGACTCTCTCAGCAGCTTGGTTTCTCACCAAGTTCCCAGCACTGCCGGACAGTTGCCTTAGATCAGCAATGATACTGATGGTGTTGTGTCACCTCTGTCACAGGTGAGCATGTGATGACTCGTGCTTCCAGGGCCACGGGAATCACTAATTTGAACTGTGGCTGGCTGCTTTGGCAACACCCATACAACGACACCAGGGTGTGAAGCTGGCGTAGGGCCACTGTGTGAGGGTCTCTGCAGCTGATTGATACGCTTGAACTCCTGCACTGGAGTTTCTGGGTTCTCCTCATGCTGTTTGTTCCCCTCCCTCAGCATCTTTTACTGTTACCATTCTGGCAATTCTCAGTGAGCTTGTGGAGCCACCTATCCTGGTGACAGTAGCATTTGTTCCTTTTTTCCTCTTATTTGTCTTAACTGGTAGCAGCACATCAAGATACCTAGAAAGTGCTGAGGCTACCACTAGAAGGCAAGATCAGCTGCCTGGCTTTTACAAGCAGGGGTTCCCATGAAGCCAGTGGTACAAAGTGCTAGGAAGAGAAGCTAAGCTCTCTAAGTCTGTTGGGTGTTATGGCACTGTCCTCCCAAGCGTGTTCTTGGGACTGGTGCTCACTGAATGTAGTCCCATGCACACAGCCTCAGAGGGTGTGACAGCCTCCTCCCCTCCCTGCCATCCTCATCCAGCTTTTGTTGCTGGGCTGCCAATGCTAAAACAGCCTGGTGGTGGTCACCTCACACAGGTGCCCATGCTAGTGGATTGGGACCTTTGGATGGGAGCAATCCAAGGCAGACTCTGACAGCTGTCCAGGGGAGGCACCAGGGAGGGTCTTGTCATGCGCAGAGCATCCCATATACTGTTCCTTTCCACATTCAGGTGCTTGGACAGTGTTGGCAGTTGGGAGAACGGGCTTTGAAGGTGTCTGAGGGAGCATTCTTACAAGACAAGGAGATACAGCCTGTTAGTTGCAGCAAGACACTGTTTGTTTTGGGTGTGTTTTTTTTCTGAAGACATGGAAAGAAAGTCTCTCCCTCTGGCTCAAGTATACCTGTTTCTGGTAAGGGCTGTATCTCTGAGCCAGAGTACATCCCACCAAACCCACACAGCTTGACCAAACTGAAAGCCCGAGGCTTTCCAATGGGCAACTCAGAGCTTGCCAGCCAAAGTCTTTAGAAACTCCTTCCGGGTGGTGGGGTGGGAGGGAAACGTGGCGGTATAGCCTTGTCCACCATGCACTTCTTCACTCCCTCCCTTTCAGCCCTGTCCTTTCTCAATACCCAGGAAAGATTAACTCCTCTCCGCGTGCCAGAGAAAGTTATTATCATTAATGAAGAATTAAAAGGGAGCGATTAATAAAGGGCCCTTATCTGGCAGCGAGGAGGAGGCTGGACAATGGGAGGAAGATGGAGAAAATGAAAAACAATAAATATGAAGCGTAAAAGGAGGCGAGCACTGCTCCCACTTGTTAGATCGCAGCTGCATCTCCTGAGGGGGGAAGGCTCCAAATTGCTAATTACTGCCTCTGAAAAGACCTCGCTCTGATATGTTTTCTGCTGAAAGGTTCCCATTAATGAAGCAGCGATGATGCCGTTTCCCTTTGACTTGCCTTCAATTCCCTCCCTGAGCTTCCTCCCAAGCCGGGAACAATGAGGCCCTGGGAGCTGGCGGCTCCCACAGGCCTCTCGGAGACTAGGCCGGGGGCAGCCGAGTGAGGGGAGCCGAGCCGGCTGTGAAATATGGAGGGGGGAGATAAGGCAAAGACAGAGGAAAGAGGCTCACTCCCAGGAGCCCAGGGAAAATTTGCAGTTATTATGAAGGAGATGAGACAGATTAAAAGCCCTTGTGTTCTGCGCTGCCCTTTTATTTAGTGGCTTCATCTCCGAGATGAAAGAAGTTGGAAATGACTTTCTCCGCGTTTTGCTGCACGAAGCTTCACGGCACATTTTTTGACTTTATTCCTCCCTTTGTCTCTTGTCCCCTTTCTGTTTCTCTTTTTCCTTTTAACCCCTGGAAGGTTTCGCTGAGGAGCACCATGGGACCAGGCAAAGCGCTTGCTGGGGTAGAGCAATGACCCTTCTCCTCTCTTGGTCCTACCGGGCCATACCTCTCCTGCTGCCTACTAGACAGGGCAGACACCATGCAAAGGCATGGCAACCACATGCATCCACTCCTGCTTGCCTTGGAAATGTCCCTCACCACCAATGTCTCCTCTCCTGCCTCCAGGCCCAGCAGCAGTTCATCACTGGTGACCGCAAGCCTCTGAGCAGGAAAAAGAAACCTGGATGTATAAAGCCCAGGGAGGGATAACAATCCAGTCGGAGTAAGAGTGCGCAGCATTTTGTATCACTCGAGCACTTCAAGAGCAAAGCTAGTGCTGGGAAGACGGGCCAGCTCCAGTTGTCCATGCAGGGAACCTGCAAAGTGCACAGGGAGTAAATAATATGCCAGGGGACACAGGATGAAGCTGAATGCAAACAAGGATTCAAAATTTATGGTCACTGGCCCACTTCACAGTGAACCTTGTAAGACATGACAGAAATATCATAAACCGCTCAAAACCAGATTAACCCAACTGCCCAGTCATATTTCTCCAACTCTTATTCCCAATTTTCTGATTTTCCTCTGTGCTTCATTGCTGCGCCCTTTTAGTTCTTGGGACTCTTGCAATTCCATGATCAGCTTCTGCCCTATCTTCTGCTTTTGCCCTCTCCCAGAAAATAAACCCCACACACCAATCTCCTGCCTTTACTTAGGCCAAATGCTGCCAACATCTGTTGAAATTTAGTTTCAAGTGTTGAAAATGGCTAAAAAATTGGACAGGTGAAGTAAAATTTATACCAGTTGCAAAACAGTTTGTTGACCAACAGAAACAGAAGAGAACTATTTGGGAAAACGAAGGGAAAACAAGAGATATTAGAAGGGGCATCTGCTGCTGTCTCCCCAGGACATCCAAATGCAGGATTTTTGTACACAATTGTTTATCTGGTTTGTTATCCTGCCTGGAATGGCAGCCAGTACCCAGTGCCTGAAATGAAGGGGTAAGAAGCTCTGAAGTGGATGTTTACAGAATAACCTTCCCATCAGGGGAGTTTCTCTCTAACCCAGACATTTTGTAGCTCTTTTATATCCCGAAGCATGAAAAAGGATTGCAGCGGTGAAACAGGATTAGATTTTAGGAGGGATTTGCTCTCGGATCTGAGAGTAAAAAGAAAACCCCTGTACTGGAAATAGGAGACCGGCAGAGAAAACAAAATACTGCAGACAAGTAGGGTGAGTTGCTGCCACGGAAAGGGTTAAAAAGGCAAAAGGACAGAATTTCACAGACAAATTGGTGCCGAGAAAGTAACTTAAATGAAGTCAGCTATTGGGAATGGGATAAAAATGATCTACCTAATGACTGTTTTTCTTCTTTTAACATTTCTTTTCCAAGGAAATTTCTCAGAGAACGAAAAGGTAATGAAAACGTTAACATGACAGCTCAGACCGACATAAAGGACTGGTTAGAGAAACGGCATGTAGAGAGAGCTCAGTGAAGCGAAACGACGACTGTCCTATAGCGGTGTAGAAATCAATGGCAAACTCCAGGATTCTCTTATTTTTGAAGTATCTTGACAAACTAGGGAGGGTGCCAGAGGACTGAGGAAAAGCAAACGCTGTACCAGTCTTTTCTGGGAGGGGGGGGGGGGGGCAGGGAAGAAAGCATTGATCTTGGCAATTATCACCCTTTCAGAGTAACTTCTGTTCCTGGTGACATGATGGAATAACCAGAGGTGGGGAAAAAAAAATAGAAAAAAAAAGGTAAAAATACAACGGATAAGAGAGCAATAAGCAGCAGCATAGATTTATAGAGATCAAATAATCTCAGACAAACCCGGTTACTTTCTCTGATCGAATTAATGAAATTAGTGAAGAGAATGCTGTGAACATAATACATCTGGACTTTGGCAAAGCCTTTGATAACGCTGCCTCCCAAAAAGGTTAAGGTGATAAAAAAAAAAAAGAAAAAAAAAAAGAACCAGCATTAGCCTGAATATGAAGGCAGGCGACCTCGGCTAAAAAACCCACAACCCTCCAACACGAAAGATGGGAAATACAAGGGACAGCAGTGGCAGGGTCACACCTGGTTTTATGCTGATGGTGCTGCGTAAAATGACAAGGTGGGGGGTGGTATTTAGGAGAGAACTAATTGCCGGCAGCGAAACGGAGGAGTTTGAGCAGGGAGTTATTAAAAGCCAAAAAAAAAAAAAAAAAAATATATATATATATATATATGCGTGTATGGAGATAACCAAGGAAGGAAAGGGTAAGCGTGTGGCAAGGGCTGCCCCCCGCCTTTAGCAGGTAAACGAGCTGTAATGGCTCCCACCACGGGGTGAAGCGATCAAGACCCTCCTCAAGACCGTGGACCGGGGCGGCGGGCGGGGGGGGTTGGCCCGGCCGGGAGGCCGGAAGCGCCGTTGACGAAGGGGGCTGGCGGAGCGGGGCGCTGGCCGGTGAGTGGGGTCGGGGCGAGGCCCGGCGGAGGGTCCGTGAGGGAAAGGGGGCTCTTTGTTTGTTTGTTTGTTTGTGTGTGTGTGTGTGTGGGGGGGGCTTCCCGGTAGGAGTCAGCGGCTTCTCCTCAGAGGGAAGGGAAAGGCGGTCATGGCCGGGTGGGTGAGAGGGCGAAGGGAGGCGGCGGCGGCGGCCTGCTGCGGGCAGCAGGTGCTTCACCGGGGATGAGGGTGTTTCTGAGCCCCGGTGAAGAAGAAGGTGGTGGTGGTGGGATGGAAGTCCCACCTCTGCAAGGCAGAGGTGGGGAGAAGGGAGGTCGTGAGGTGAGGGGTTTGGATAGGGCTTTGGTATTGGCTCCCTGACAGCCCTGAGGGAGGAAGAGGTGGGATTGTTTTTGGCCGTAGGGGTTGGGGCTCGGTCTCAAAACACGCCGTTGTTCTAAGGAGCACAGGGTCCCACGCACCTTGTTTTGCTGTTGGAATGCTGCTGGCTGGCAAACTACCTGCTTTACCATGTGTTTTGCTTTCAGCTTTGCTGCTTGTCTACTTTTTGGAAGACTCAGTCTGTTTGCCGAGCAGGCTGATCCTTCTGTGTAGCTTACCAACACGCGGTAACAGCCTAGTTACAGACTTATACCCTTAAGAATGTGTAATAGACTGTGTTACTTCAACACAAAAGATGCAACCTTAAGGCCTTTTCAGACACACAGCACTTGGTCGAACTGCTGCAGCAGTGAGATCTCTGCTGTTGTGGTTAGAAGAGGGATTTAACCGTTGCTAAAGGAAGGAGTGAGTGTTAGCGCAAGAAGCAGCACTTGCCCTACATTGAGTTCTTCCAGGCAACTCCAAAGTAAGTGTGGAACTTGGTTAATGTTTCAAAGGCTATAGGATACCATAGCCTAGTGATTTGCTGGTGTGGTGGGTTGACCCTGGCTGGACACGAGTTGTCCACCAAAGCTGTCTCCCTCATGTATTCTCGCTCCTCTTTCTAGCTGCAGTTACAGAGGGTATTTTTTCCCTGGAGGAAAGAGGCACTGTCACTGATGGTCTTGGCCTTGGCTAGTAGTGGGTCCATCTTGCCACCAACTGGCGTTGGCTCCATTGACACAGGAGGAATTTCTTGCAGCTACTCACAGAAGCCACCCCTGTAGCCTCCCCACTACCAAAACCTTATCACGCAAACCCAGTGCAGTTGGTAGTGGCATTTATGTCTGGTGCTAATTCTTGTCATTTTCAGTAGGCATTGCCAATGGATGAACTGGTGCATGACTTGGCCTCAGCCTTAGAGCAGACTTCTGAACAAAACAAGCTGGATGAGCTGTGGGAAGAGATGGCTCTAAGCCCACGGCAGCAGCGGCGTCAACTTCGCAAGAGACGGGGCCGTAAACGACGCTCAGACTTCACGCACCAGGCAGAACATGCTTGCTGCTACAGCGAGGCCTCAGAGTCAAGCTTGGACGAAGCTGTCAAGGATTGCTGTGAGGTGCTGACAGCCAATTTCAGTGACTCTGATGACATGGCAGTAGTCAAACGACACCCAGCTCTCAGTGCCACCCTGAGGAGCAAGCAACACTCATGGCATGAGTCAGACTCCTTTACAGAGAACGCACCCTGTCGACCTCTCAGGCGCCGACGGAAAGTCAAACGTGTGACATCGGAGGTGGCTGCCAGTCTCCAGCAAAAGCTCAGGGTGTCAGAGTGGAACTACGAGAGGGGCTGCAGATTCAAGTCAGCCAAGAAACAGCGTCTTTCACGCTGGAAAGAAAATACCCCTTGGACATCATCTGGTCATGGCCTTTGTGAATCAGGAGAGAACAGGCCCTTCCTCAGCAAAGGGGGAAGGAAGGAGCGAATGGAGTGTGAAGCTGGTGAACAGAAACAGGGCTCAGATGAAAACATGTCAGAGTGGTGAGATCTCGGTTTCTTTCGTGTGCTAGTCAGATGGCCACCTTGCTTGCAGCTGCTTGTAAATTCTGTGTCTTGCCTTTAGGAGTTCTTATCAAAATTATTCAGTGCTGTTCTCTTTTTGAAGAGGAGAAACATCTCAGCTACTTCTAAACTGTAGATTTTTTCCAAGTCTTTCCTGTCAATGCTGTACTGATAACCAAAACACTTCCTTGAAAAGTTGGCAAGCTGATATGTTTCTAGATTCTGTTACACAAGGAGCCCTCTGAAATGTCTGTGGCCCTGCAGCTACAAAGTGGCACGCTTGTGGCCTGAGAGCAAATCCACTGTTAGCACTTGTGTTGCGTGATTGATATGAACTGATCTCAGTTTCTTGTTTTCAGAATTTACTGTAACTAGTAATAGAGAACAGACAGATCTCCCTTTGTGACCTCTGTGCAGATTACTGTGTGATCCTCAGTCAAAACATCTTGTTTGCAGTTCTGCATTTCTGCTCTAGATCTGAAATCAGGTCCTTATAGCTAGCTATGGGGAAAATGTAGTGAGATGATAAAGAAGTTAGAGGAAACTGAATTAATACTCACAGGATAAGCCTGTGTAAACAGTGGAGGCTGGCATGTCTCCATGTCCAGTTTTGGAGAACTTTGGTGAATTTGTGGCAGAATCTGATACAGGAGATTAAAATGAGAAGTATAAATGTCACGGTCTGAATTTGTTTGTCACTCTTGGGAAGTTTTGCCCTCGAGTGTGACTTTTATTCTCTCCATAGGAGGTCTGGGTTATAAAACGGCTTCTGTACAAAGGTATTTTTTCAGGTTAGAAAAGAAACAACTGCTGAGAATCCAGTGGAGGAGATTTCTTAATGAATGGCATACAGAAAGTGAATGGACTTGTTTATTTGCTAATTATCATTGTGTAGGAAGCAGGAGACTTTGAGGAACCATTTAAAACAAAACAAAAAAATATTTTTCATAAAACATGGTGTTTAGAACTCTGCTGTGGGGCGTTTCAGAGGTCAAAAATTTAAATGTGTCCAAAAGGGGCATGAGGAGCCTAGATTTATCAGGGGCTGTTAGGCATTACAGCCCAGATGGAAGATCCGGCTCAGGAAGTCCTTAACCTGCTGACTGCTAGAAGCTGGAGGAATGTGCGCAGGAAACAGTCAGTCTGTATTTGTCATGTTCTCATTTTCTTTCCTCAAGCGCCCACCATATAGGCACTATCAGACAGAGGACAGTGGATTTGGAAAGTATAATCGTTTGATACAATATAATTGTTCCTATATTAAGGTTCATTTAGGTGTTCTGGCTCCTGCAGTTTGTCAGAGTGAACAAGTGGCACTTGATTATTGAGGGCTTTGTGGGTAGTAGCTGGAAGTGCAGACTTCTGAGTGGTATTATCTAGGAGACACTGAGAAGCATAGGTTGTAATATGCCCTCACTGTCCTGATCTCCTGATAGGGGGACTGCTACAGGAGACCACCTACCCCCAATAGGAGATTGCTGTTGCATTTTGACTGAATTTGTGTGGTTTATATGCAACTCTTATAGGGTGGAAGTAGCTAAAAAGTAGTAATTTTTTTTCCTTAAAAAGTGGGTGCAAAATGGGCCTTTTCAAGAGACTAGTGGATGCCTTTTTGCTACTAGATGTTAAGAGCACTTTTATCTTTTCAGAGCTATTTGTTGGTAGTCCAGGAAAGGGAATGTTCTGAGTAGCCCCTGAATGTTGCATGTTAGTGGTGATGGACTGAGAGATACCCTTACTTGATGTGGCAGTGATGGACAGTGTTCCTTGAGGTTTTTTTTCCACCAGTCAGAGTCTGTTCCATCATGTCAAACTTGAACTTAAACCAGCAGGCTTTCATCCAGCCTTTATTCGTGCCAGCCTTTGAAAGAGTAAATAAACAGCTTTGTCTCGACTGTTACTTGAGGACCATGCTGGGAGATTGCTTTGTTCTGTCTCAGTTGTCTCTTGCTCTCAAACTAATTATTGTGCAAGTGTCTGCATCAAATGACATTTACTGTTTGCTGCTGAATCCTTGCGATTCTCTTTGGAAAGCAAGGGGTTGAAATATTTGACCTCTCCAACACCACGTGTGTGATCTGTGCTGTGACTCACTAGGGAGGGTCAAAGTTGGACAGAGAAATACATACAACCCTCTTCACTGCAGAGTATCCCTCGCAGCAGCAAAGGATTGTGCTTTGGTCTCTGCTGCTCTAAATATAGCACTTTGCTGCTAGCAGCAAAGTGAAACTGGCTGTGCTTACCTCACTCTGCTCTAGCTGTTTTTTTCTGGTACTGTAGGAGAAGTACTTTGCACAGATGTATAACAAGGGCATATCCTGAGGAAGGGAGAAGAAAATTGGATGCCTAGGAGAGAGAATGATATGGTATGGTTGTCATCACAAGCTGATGGGAGGGAAAGTGACTAATACAGGTTGTGGGACTTAGAAGAAGTCTGTGGTTATCTAGTGATTTATGAAACACTTTGATACTGAATTGGTTCCACTACTGTTTACTCATCTAGTAGTGGGGAGCATCACAAAGCTAAGTGTTTTTAGGCAAAATAAATTGTATATTCAGAACATTTTTTTAACCTTTTTTTTTCCTCCTGTCTACTGACACTTGCTTTTCTTTGTTATGTGGGAGTGAATGTGATGTGTGTTATGTGGGAGAAATGCTGAAATAACCAGCATTTTCTCTGCTTTCCAGGAGGCTCCTCTTTCTAAGTCAGATCAAAACCCCACTCCCATTTACTGAGAAAGTTTTGGATATGGATCCTTAATGAGGAGGTAGTTTTTTATAGTTTGCTTCTGGGAACGCACCCAGTCTTTTCCTGGAGGATGATATGCTGCAGGATTGTGATTCAAAGTGTGGATGAAATGAAATCTTTGAAATGTTTGCCAGACATGGCAAGAGATGAACACAAATTGAGACAAGGAAGGATGTGCAGGAATTTGATGAGGGAATGATGATGATTCTAAATTGGGTAATGACATGACTCAAAGCCTGATATATAAATGACTGTGGAAACAACAGAGGAAGCAAGTGGTCTTAGTTAAGTAGCCATTGGTATATTTGTACAAAGGAGACAATTAACTGCTAAGACTGTTAGAAGTAGCATGCCCTTCTGTCCCTTAATGCTTTGAGATTCCCTGCAGCCATAATAAAGCAAACACAGATTATATATAGAGTGCTGAAGGTCTTTCTCTTGCTGGTCTGAGTTAAGTACTCCCAGAATGGTCTGGGTTTGGCTTGAGAGTGGAACAAACCATAGCACAAGAGCTGTCTGAAAAATCACATTGAATGATGTGCTTACTAGTGAGAGATGTGCAGTTTGTCGAATCCACTCTTAAGTGCCATAACTCTTAATGTGACTTTTTCGAACTGGGGATTGTCCTGACTCAGCAATGTGTGTGACTTCAGTGGCTTGATGCTGATGTATTTGTTGTGGTTTGATCCAGATAGGCAGCTCAGCCCCACACAGCTACCTGCTCACTCCCTCATGGTGGCAGGAGGGAGAGAATTGGAAAAGTGAGAAAACTTGTGGGTTGAGATAAAGTAGGTGTAATAGGTAAAGCAAAAGCTATACGTGCTAGCAAAGGAATTAATTCACAGCTTCCCACTGGCAGGTAGATGTTAAGCAATTTCCAGGAAAGCAGGGCCTCCATCATGTCTAACAGTTGCTTTGGAAGAAAAATGCTGTAGCTCCAAATGTTCCCCCCCTTCCTTCTTATTTCCCCCAGCTTTTACTGCTGAGCACAACATCATACAGTGTGGGACATCCCTTTGGTCAGTTGGGTCAGCTGTCCCCGCACCCCCAGCCTACTCACTGGCAGGAGGGCAGTGTGAGAAAAAGAGATGGCCTTGGCAGTCTTACAGCACTCGTCAGCAATAACTAAAACATCAGTGTGTTATCAACACTGTTTTGGTCACAAATACAAAACATAGTACCATGGAACTACTATAAGGAAAATTTAACTCTATCCCAGCCCAAACCAGTACAGTGTTCTGTGTACCCGGAGTGTGCAGTTCAGTTGCTTTACCCTTTGGAAGGGAGCTGTTTCAATGACAGCCTGCAGTGGCAGTCAAGAGCCTGGCTAAGCTGATGAATTGGAGGCCAGTTCTCTCCGTAAAGAAAAAATTCCTCTCTCTTGGAAGGCAAGTGACAAAGACAGAGTGTTCAGCTTCCCCTCCTTCTCCAGCCCGGCCTGACCTTCTGCAGCCCCTCGGTGCCTCTTGTTTTCTTATTTTTATAGAAAATCAATATCCCTCCTGACACAAACAATAGCTCAGGCGAAAGAATAAATGGGGGAAACCTGAGATCTCTGTCCATCACCTTTCACTTTAACTCCCCCAAACTATTTAATTATAAGCATGCTTTGCTCCAGGTGTTTGCGACAATGAAATTGCTAAATGAGGACCATTTTAACCAAAGATTGGGTGATCAATAACACTCTATAGCAGTAGCTTGTCGGATCAATAGCATTCATTATTTCATGGTTAAGGTAAGTAGCCTCCTTTGCAAGCGGAGGTCATTAATCAGTGCTTACTGGACCTGCAGAAAGGCTTGTGTAGGAGTCTAGTTTGTGTTCAGCCCTGAAGTGTAAAAGGGGTGGTGAAGAGGTTGAGATCTGTGAAAGTCTGTTCCAGTGAAGCACTGGCAGTAATGTGTATGTATAAGGAACTGAAGAGCTCTCAGTACAACAGGATGCTTAAAGTACTCTTAATGTGATCTGGAATCTTGACTTAAGGCAATCCTTTCTCAGGCACCTTTCCTCTGAGGATGCTAAAAACCTTATGAAGCAGTCATTCAATCCTCGCATCTGCTGCTTGTGAGGACTATTAATCCAGGGTTTCAAAAGGGAAAGCAGACACGCTAAGAGATTTGCCCAGGGTCATGCAGTGAGTTGGTAGGAGAGCTAGGAATGAAACGAATGACTCATGGGTCTCAGTCCTTGGCCTTAATTGCTATGGTGTATATGTGGGAGGGTGAATGGATGGCCAAACTTTGTAATGGATTGATTTGGAATTTGATATTAACTTACATACTGAAATGTGGGAATGATGTACAGCCTGTTCATCCTTTAAGTTTGAATGGCCTTTATACAATGATGAAGATGTAGAGTTTGTAGATATCCAGCATGATGAGTTGATTTGGCCACACTTTAGAGTGTATTTTCTAGGACCAATAATGTGCTCACAAAATGGAGTTTTATTATGTGCCTGCAGTACTTTAGGGTGATGTAACTTGTGATCCCTCATCCTTCAGCCTTTTGAATCAAGGGGTATCCAGTTGATAGTCGTGTCTAGTATGAGCCAATTTCCCTGAAAAAGAAGGGACCCAGAGATGCTTTCTAACCCTGTTCTGAGATTGATTCTAGTTCTGAGTTAAACCTGATGTTCGCATCTAAGGCTGTAGTGCTAAGAGGGTGGGCAGTAAGTAGTTTCTGCTTGTTCTGGTATCTCCCAGCTAAATCAGAGGAAGTGTTGCCCGAAGTGTCCAAGGTTTGATTTAATATCAGCATTAAAGCCATCAGATGCTTGGGACTGACCTGAGCATATACTTCTGCTGCAAATATTCATCCTGCTTTACAGTCTTTCTTACATGGCTTTCTACACATTAATTTCTAGTTTAATTCTTTGATTCAGGAATTAAGTCTCCTGTAACTGCTTCGGCAAATGCAGAGCGTGCTGTAACGAGGTTACGTTTAGCAGCAGCAAGTCATGCTGCGCTAAGGTATTTGGCTGAAGAATTGTGAATGTACCAGCTGCTCTTCCCTCCAAATAAAATAAAAGTTGCTGTAGATTGAAGGGGGATGGTGGTTATGTAACTGTATAACATTTTTTAGAAAGAGGAATCTGAAGTAGGAAACTTCAGAGGATATTCAGTAGCTGTTAAGTGACTCAAGGACAGAGTTTTTAACTGCACTTAATTTCCTAGTGAGTATTCCAGGCAGTGTCATAGTTCGGTTATTAACTCTGGCACTGGAGGCAAATACCATTGTATTAATTACTTTTTGATAACTTAGAACTAGACTAGATACAGGATTCTACTCTTTTTCAAGTGATGCAGCATTGCTAGGTTTTAACTGAAAGCAATTATGTCCCGTGCTAGAGCCAGCCATGTGTCTGAAATGCAATTTCTGTGAGATATGTAAAGCATTTTTGGCTCAGAGAAGTAAAGTGTAATAAAGTCTTTATTGGTTTGTATCTGCGACAATTATAACATTGGGGGTTTTTGTTTGTTTTTGTTCCAGTGAAACCAGCAGTGTGTGCAGCAGCAGTGATACTGGCCTGTTTACCAATGATGAGGGCCGCCAAGGTAACAACTGTCCTGTGATTTTCCTCGCATGTTGCTGTGGAATTTTTCTTTCTTTACACAGGCAAAGAAAGATCTGTGTTTGAAGAGGGACAGAGAGGGAAGTGTGGGTGAAAGGCCAGTGGCTGAGAGGGGCTAGAAGTTAAGAAATGAGTTGAGGGCTACAAAGGTGTGATTTTGGTAACACATTTCTGCTGAAATACTTTGCGTATCAGATCCGTAACATTTGAGATATAAAAAGCTATTATTGTGGAAGGGCACAGAAATACAAGAAGAGTTTTAGAGCTCTCTGTAATGAAAGAGCAGAGCTTATGATTTGTTTCTAAGGGTCTTTTAATTGTTGTCTACATACCATTAGTGCCTGAATCTATTAGTTGTTTTCTTTATGAGTAGAAAGAGATGATGTGGAAAAAAAAATAAAAATCATTTAGTACTGACAAGTCACCTAATGGGCTGTGCTAAGACGACAATGGGAAATATGTGATGGGTTTTATTTCTGTAAGTACACATTCCTCCCTTGCTCTGTTCTGTGTTAGCTGAGCCTAGTATTTTCAATCTCTGTTGTAGAAATGGTTGGAATGTGGAATGTAATCTGGTTTTATTTATCGTTGACAGCTCAGAGTCCAGTTTATGGGGGATATGGCAGAAGTAAGTGTGAAAGAGGTTGTAGTAGGCACATAGGCACTCAGGACTATTAGATTTGGAGCAGGTGGAATGTGACCCTAGAGACCTGTAATTCTGTGCAGCTTCTGCTGGTGTGCACTCTGATTCTGTCACATTTCACAAGCTAAGGCTTGGATGAGATCTCTTCTGGGAATATATGAGTGCTAAAGGAAGTAGTATCAGTAACTCAGTAGGAAATGCTGCTTCTGCTGGCTTGTTCCTGACCCAGGAATCTGTGTGCGAGGCAACATGATGATAGCAAATATGCTCATGTGTCTTCTGATGATATGTTGGGACGTAGGGCTGATCTGTTGTGGTCTTAGGTGGCTGTAATACTTTCCCTAAGAGTAAGGATTTCTAATATTAGCTTTGACCTCTGCTGAAAAATAATGGTTTCCAGCTTCCCATCCTTCAAAAGTAACAGAAAAGTAAAATCTTTTATCATGTCTTTTTACTGATGACTGTTCTTGGGGAGCTGAAATTAGTGATGACTAGCATATCAGATGACAAAGCAGGGTGGTGGCTGAAGTGTTGAATTTTTACTTCATTACCCAAGGCAAGATTGATGTAGACTGGATAAGTGTGTGTGTATATACACACATATATGTATACACGCACACACTTGTCTATACCTTGCCCTATATTCTTGCCCTGGTTTTATACCCTGTTTTAGACATTAACTTTTGGCTGCTGCTAGAAGTAGGATACCTCGTATACAAGAATATGTAAAATATACTTCTTAATTCAATAAAATCCAGTTTCAGCCTTCTTTGTCTAGGTACTAGAAGAAATTTGACATCCTAGTTCGAACAGTTTATACTATAATGGCTTTCTGGCCAAGATGTTTTAGCTTACAGTTGTGTAAAAAAGGGTTAAAAACTGTTGTTGCACCTTCAGGTTAAATAAGAAACATCTCCTTTTCCTTTTTTATAGACAATTTCAAATTCTAAAGTAAATTAACAATAACTCTTCATTTCAGAGAGGTGGAGAGAGCATGAAACTTTTTTTTTTGGGGTCACAAATCATCATCTTAGAAATAGTTTTCTAGTACAATTCCAAACTGAATAATTGAAAATTTAAGATAGCATTGTACTTAAATTGAATGTGTTATTTTTCTCCCCTTCTTTTGAGGTTATGCCATGTAATACATTGCTGGTACCAATTAAATAGGTTGTCTTTGCAGTTCCAGCTACTAGTGCACTTCTGTGAGCAGACAATGGTCCTAGTTTATAATTTGATTGTACTTTTTTTTTTTTTGTTAAAGGCATTGGGATCTCTTATGGTGAAAGTTATTGTGATATTAGCATACGATCCTGATGTTTTGTGAAAATAGTGATTTGAGGTGTGAGAGTGCACTATGCTTATACATCCAGAACTGCAGGGATATTTTTTCACAAATTATGATAATTTAGAAGAACTATCCAATATTATTTAGTTTTAATTTACTAAAGGTGGGTAGGGTTATTTATGTTTTAAAATATTTGTCACAAGCGTGCTAGGTCACAGAATTGACGAGCAATGTCAGAGCTTTGAGGTGAAGTGTTCTGACTGTCCTACCTGTTGCTGATTGGACTTTGTTTTCTTCTGTTATGCGCAAGATTGCAGCATTCTTACTAGGATGAATTTTTCTTTTACTTGTATTTCCCCCCCCCCCTTTTTTTTTTTCTGGAGAGATACGTAGGTAGGCATAATGGACTTCAGGCAGGGATAATATAACTTGATGAGGAAAGGAGCGTAAGTGGGGATGCTTGAGTTAGACTCAATGGTAGCCAAATGGGAGTTTTCCCTAAGTCAGGTGTGATAGTTTTTTAAGGCAAGGTGAAGTACCTTGCAATTACATGGGCATGTTTGTTAGTTGGGCTACTGAAAAGCTAAGTGTCTCAGATTCCTTGCCGTCTTTCTGCTTTTTTTCTTAGGCCGGGCAGATTTACTATGAATGGTGTCTGATGCAGTTCAGTTTTAGCCTGCAACTGCATTAATTACACTGATCCGGCTTTATGGAGACTCCAGTCATGACTTCAGTTGCTGCTGCTCTAGTTTTGCAGAGGATTTGTAGTTCGTAAGATTCTAAGAAATCTTGACTGAGGCAGACTCACAGCACAGTTAGTACTTAGACTCAGAGTGACCATTTCTAAGAGTTGTCTATTCTCCTCTTTGCTGCTGTCTTAGGAGACTAGGGATCTTTCTAATCAGTAAGTATGATCTTTTTGCTTACTTTGTGAGCCTGGTAGTCTCCTGTTGTGAAATCTCTCCTGTGACAGCTTGTAACTCATGCCAAATGATTGGCCTCTACCTCTGTCACAGTAATTACTTCAGAGAAAGAGTTGTGCATAAGACATCACACAACATTGAACTAAGGTTGATGAGATGCAGTCACAACAGAGTGCTAAAGCTGCCCTAGGCAGGTCTATAAAGAGGGCTTTGTTCTATAGGGAAATTCTGTAGACTGATGAGTTGGATAGTTTAAAGCGTTTAGTGAAGCCCCATAGTTACTGCAGATCATTGAAACGGAATACAAATACAAGGCTTTTCAGGAAGGAATTCCTAATGAGACTTCAGCTGTTTCACATCCAGAAATGTCTACCTGTATTATTTTGTAGGATTGTCACAGGGCACATTGATGTTACTTGTTAGATAATTCTGTCCTGTTTCTTTAGGAGATGATGAGCAAAGTGATTGGTTTTATGAAGGAGAATGTGTTCCAGGATTCACTGTTCCCAACATTCTTCCTAAGTGGGGACCTGACCACCGATCTGAAGTGGAGCGGATTGATTCAGGCTTGGACAAACTCTCAGATTCCACGTTCCTTTTGCCCTCGCGGCCAGCTCAGAGAGGTGAGGTCCATAAGAATGCCATGTGTTTGAGAACTTCTGATGTGATGGCAAGAGTATATTCTGTTCATAGGTTCACAATTTAAGCTGATATTAGTGATCTGGGTGTTTTGAATGATCCAATTAAAAATAACTGCACTACTGGAGAGGACGCTAAAGTACTCATATCAACTGCCCATGTTCTTGAATCTTTTTTTTTTTTAATAGGGATTTTATACGATTTGTGAATAAATTGGTGTTTCTGCCTCTTGCAGATTGAGAAACAAGAGGCAGAGGATCTGGGTTCACCACTGAACTGTTTAACTGTTTTTCCTGGTGGTTTTATCAGGAAGAATCTTCTGTATTTGTTGCTCAGTTTTTCTGGGTTTGGTTTTCAGGGTTTCATGCTCGCCTGAATCGCCTTCCAGGAGCTGCTGCGCGTTGTCTCCGAAAAGGTCGGAGGAGGCTTGTTGGCAAGGTACTCCCTTTTGTAAGATAATAATTTTGTATTTCCAATGCTGATCAGTCCTGAAACACTGTTCTAAGATAATCACGTGAATTGTTTTCTGCAGAAAGGGTCTCTATACTTTTTTTTTTGTTTCATTTATTTTTTGGTTTGTTTAATTGCTTTGACTGTCAGAAATTGATTGAGTGACTCAGTAGAACTTGAGGCAGATTTGAAGTGGCAAAGACAGTTGATCGGTGCTAAAAGCAGTATGAGAGGAGGTCTGAAGATGAATGACAGGGAGTGTAAATATCAAGAAGATTTAAATAGAATGTAAGGGAAAATGATGAAGGCATGAGACTTGTGCATGCTCATAATCTGAGACTACAAGGGCAGAGAGGTGACTCAAAGGTGAGTGAAGGCCAAACTTTAGATAGGGAAGCAGACTGATATGAATGGCAGCAAAGGAATTTGGTTTAGCTGTTGCATTTTTAGTGGGGAGACAGAATAATAAAACGGTATATGCAATAACGCAGACAAAGTTACCCAAAGCCATTAACTAGGTTTATTATACATAGGACAAACAACAAACAAAATATTAGTTCTGTTTCTAAAGGATTAAGCAATACTTTGCATATACCTGTGTAAAAGGGGGAGGGATACACTGGTTGGGTCTGGATCTTAGTGTTGAGTGCTGGTGTTTGTGTCGTAAAAGATGTTTCTGAGAAGTAAGGAGTTGGCTGTGTTTGGGTTTACTTTTATTGGGATATGCTCAGTACTTTTGAAAGTACTGGCATATATTCTGTGCTGACTGGTTTTAGAGAGTTCATTAGCAGGGTATGTTAGAGGGGCCTGGAGTCTAGAGGAGTGTGACTTCTTCCTTCTGTTCAGTCCCACTTGAAAGATCCTTGTTTGCCCCTTCTTTCTTCCACTCACCTTGCTTAGTTGTAAATAGTGTTTAAAATACGAACCCTCAACTGGCAAGAGACTGGCTTTCAGTAGGGTTCCTCAGGCCACCTGCAAGTGGTAGGGCCTGTTGGCAGCACCTCTAATGATCCAAATGAGAAGGATAATATTTACTTGTTTAATTCATCTTCATCACCTTAAAGGGATCTTTGTCATTTGCAACGGAGGTCACTGCTCCCCCTTCCCCATCCCTCTTAAATTGTAATCATAAATAATGAGTTTCATTCAGAGCTCCCCGCCAGCAAGCTGCTAATTACCAAAAGTACGGCTTGTAATTTACACAGTAATAAACCGTAAATTTAAACATTACGGCACTTTAAGTTAATAATTTTCCTGCTGTAACAAATAGCCCCTCTTTCACCCCTGCTGCTACAACTCCCCCCAAACTTTGAATATGTTTTGCCTATGTACCTTGCACAAACTGTGAAGAGTCTTATCTGTGAAAGCCTTTTACCCTCATCTTCGGACCCTTAGTGCAAAGTATATTTCTCTCTTGGAGATATTGCTGTGCAGATATGATATAGCTGGTGCTTCAGGCTGTGTGTGTATGTGTACACCAGCTTCAAGCACGTACACAGGGCAGTGTCTCCAGGGAGAAACACGCTCCCAGAGCAAGTCCTTTCTCCTAAGATCTACCTTTTCTTCAGCTGCTGGTGCTGAATAGCTGTTCTCAGAAAGGGCAAAAGCTTCATGCATACTCATTGCTGTATTGACCTGTGCTTGGTGAATCCCCATTGTTAGTGAGACAGCCCAATGTCCTGTCTCAGCCTGTTTCTGGCCCAGCTGACCCCGGCAACCTGGAAATAAGCACTTCTCAGCCATTTCCCCTGTTCTTATCTGCATCCTTGTGCTCCCTACTTTGTACTGGTCCAGTCCTTGGTGCACCCCTGTGCAAGCAAATATCATCACTAAAGTAATAAAAAACAAGCTTCACAAATAAAACAGAATGATTTTCTGCCATTCTAATTAGTTAAATCAGCTCAGTTGAGGTTCTAAAAGGAAAGGGTGAATATGTTTAGCTTAGAGTGGGCGGGGAAGGAAAGGATGTGACCTACGGGAGGAAGATCTGTTCTTGTGGGCAGCAACAAACAATTATGTTTGCTCACTATGTGAGAGTTTGCAACTTTTTACCTGTCTTTGTGTTTCAGGAGACCTCCATGAGCACTCTGGGCACCGAGAGGCTAGGTCATATTGTTAGTGACCCGCGCCAGAAAGAGTAAGGCCCTTAACAGTGTTGTGTAGAACTTTGGGAGTGGAGGAAGAACTATAGTGTCCTCTTCCCTCCTGGGACTGAAGGGAATGAGAGCTGGGTGATAACTTAAGCATGCAGTGACCTGTGGAATGGGAGACAGTCCTCTACTGACAGCTTCTCTGTTTTTTTACTTGCAATTGCTGACTTCCCTTTTGTTTATAAGGCTGCCCCAGTGTGTGGACACTGCTCAAATATCCTTTTGGTTACAGTCAGCTTTTCTTTCCCCCTCCCTTATTATCTGCCATTGCAATAGCACACTGTGAGAAAACTGGGTCCTGTATGTTATTTAACAAGCTTGTGTAGAGTCATGCTATGGGTGCATACCGAGACTGCAGAAATGATGCTGACAAGGCAGCCGCGAAATTGCTTTCTCTTTTTTTGGTGTTCTGTCTCCTTCCCCTATTAGTGTATTCAAATTGTAGTTAGCACCAGAAATAGCCGTGGTGCCTATCCTTTGGCATCCCTCTAATGCTGTTCCTGTTGGGCAATTGATGGGTAATGGTGGCACCTCTTGACTGTAGTGCAGTGGATCCAGCCTTCACCAGCTATTATTGGTATCCAGTTTTCTTCCTTGGAGCTGAAATTAGTTGGTTGTTTTTTTTTAATACAAGTCCTGTTGATGTTTAATCTTTCTCCTTCCATCTCTGTTCTTTCCTTCCCCTACTCTCCTCCCTCCCTGCCATGTGTTCATTCCTTCCTTGGCATTGCTTCCGCCTGTCCTTCTGACTCTGCCTCCTTCAAGTTTTTGGTTGCCATCCATGGGGAAGAGAGATCGCAACCAGGTAAGCTGACTCTGCTCTACCTTTTTTATTTTCTTGGTTTCCTTCTCTCTAGAAAGAACAAAGTGCCGGCTTCTGATTTCCCACACACTGTGGCCCGTGCACATGAGGTAAGGCAGCCCTGTACCTTCTCATTTTGAAGACTGATGCCTTATCGGCTTTTAACACAACCCATGTCTCAGGCATTATATTATTTATTTAAACTGAATGAATCAGGAATTCCTTTTGTTTGTCTCCTTCTTTCAGATTAGAGTAGGCATTCCCCCCTGACAGCGAGTGGAAGGGAAAATGCCTGTTGCCAGGAGGAGCTTTGGCCTCTCAAAATTCTATAAGAATTGGAACAATTTTCTTTTTTTTAAATGCAGTGTTTTGCCCTGTTTGGCTCAGGGTTCTACCTGATAGTCTCATCAATGTAGTTAAATAGCAGCCGTAACAGGAAAATGTACAAGGTGATAAGTAAGAGAAATAGGTATTATTGTAACTGAAACTCTTGCTTATGCAGTTTTATGTTCTCCAGTAAGTCTTTCATAGCTTCAGTGCTAGGAGCATTTTTACTTAAGATGTAAGAGCTCTAGCAGAAAGCAAAAAGGACCTTCAATTTGAGCGTGTTGTAATAGTTTTCTGAGCCACACACACTCCCTTCTGTTCCTTTGCATATTGGTTTTTTGTTTGGTGAGCAGTAGAGTTGAAATTTAAAACTTTTAATTGAAATTAAAAATACATATATGGCAAGAAATAATTTTCAGGCTTTTGTGCAACTTGTATTTTCTGTTTGTGAAAACATTTCACCTGCTACTTTTATACTGCTATAGATAAGAATGATAACTACATAAGCTTTATAATTAACAAAATAAATTACCTTTCTTAAATGAACTTGAATCGGCTGCAGAGAATTACTGGTGATTCTCTTCTACTGTGCAGCCTCAGTGTTACTTAACTGATAGTAAACCAACAGTCCAACTTAAGGAGAAGCTCCCTGATAGCAGCAGCTTTGTGGTGCACAGTGCCTCTTCCTTCTCAAGAAGGTTGAAGGCAAAGGCCTAGTACCGAGTTCAAGAGTTGCAGATAGCTTTTGTGATGAGTCCTGCTACAGATGTGGATTCTTTGTTTGTCCTTATTTAAAAATGCCTCAGTAATCCTAGTAATACAAGAAGAGTGTTCTGAACATTGGTGTAGCACATTGCAAAGCAGATGGAAATTAATTTCCTGCTTATGGTATGTCATATAAATAAAGAGGAGATGCTGAATGCAGGTACTGCAGAGAAAGTACCAGTCTAAACCTTCTATTTGCATATGAGCGAAGTCTGCTCCATACATTGTTTGACTAGATTATTCCATTTCTGTCCTGACCTTTAAAAAAAGAAAAAAAAAAGTATCTTGAGTTGCATCTTCTACAACAAGCTGTCTTGCATAGGTTTGATGCCTTCGGGATTTGTCTAGTGTATGTCTAACATACATGTCTAACATGTATGTCTAAGACTAGCCTGACCATGCAGTGTTTCAGAAATTTTTTTTAAGCAGTTTGCAAAGAAAGCTTGTGAGGTGGGTTGGGAGTGGGAGGAGGAGCTCATTATGAGCTAAACCTGGTGGGCCTGAGTTTTCTAGAGGTCTGTTTCTGTGATACGTACAACCATAGGGATATTGGAACTGCTCCGTGGGAAGTTCTGTGCTTGCATCATTCATAGCAGTGACTTTTTTCTCTACAATGTGAAGGTAGACAAGAGGCTTCCCAGAAAGGAGGCAGACTTTTTGCTCATGCATGCAGCAGTAGAGCTGTTTGAGTGTGCTCTTAGTCAACCAGCATTTTTAATAATGCGAGTTGAAAGAGGAGGGTGCTTATAAGGCTGTCTGTTGTGAGAAGATGGTTGTCAGATTTGGTGTTGCATCTTGTGCTAGCCTTTTGTCTGAAGTGAGAGTCAGTTCTTACCTGGTCTCACCTCATGATGTCTCAGAAAGGTCTCCTTATACTATATGAACTATAGGGAATAGATCTGAGCAGCTGTAGATGGAGACTATTTCTTTTAATGCTTTGCTTAAATAAAATCTCTTGACTTTCCAGTTCAATCCACTATCTCCTCTGTACTCTCTGGATGTGCTTGCTGATGCTTCCCACCGAAGATGCTCACCAGCACACTGCACTGCCAGGTAACTCCCTTGCTCTGCTCTGTTGGGGTTGTGTCACTTGCCTCCCATGGTTATCTTCAGCAGTACTATGTGATTTGAACAATACTCATGGACCTGGAAGTTAACACACTTTTCCCTAGGAGGTCTGTGTTCAAACTTATCATAAAACATACTGATGCCGATTACTTGAGAGTCTCAATACACTAAGCACTTAAAGTATACGAAACAGCGTATGACAGACAGGTAGAACATACTGTGCTTTTAGAAATAAATGTGACCTGTTCTGGATTGCGCAGTGAGTTGCTGCAAGTTTGTTGTATAGGTACAAATGGGCACAGTATTGTTGTTCACTGTTAAAATCGAAGCAAGGTGAGAGGGAAAATGCTGACAACCTCGTGGGTGACATGCTGAGGCATTTTGGTATCCTGGGTACCTAAAATAGACCATCTGGGCAGATTCAGAACTCACCTGAGGTGACCTCTAATGGCTTGATTTCTCTCTGTTGCTATAGCTGAATTTTAGATCTGGTCTGGCCAAACATTGATGTGTATTTGAGTCTGCATAGCTGGGGTTAATATGCTATTCAGGCACCTTCTGCTGACTAATCCTAAATTAAATTCAAGTGTTAGCCTTGGAGGTGACTCCTGTTCTTGTGCTGCAGGTGACTGTCTAAAGGTAAGGTGCCCTTGAGCTCTTTCCCTGCGCAAGGAGACAAAGACTTGCTTGGGACACAATTCTGCTTATGTGTTTGTACAAAGGACCAAATCTGAAAGAAACGTCTGGACTTTCAGCTTCATGGCTTGCTTTCCCTTGTTAATTAGCAAATAGAGCATGAAAAATGTACTGAGGTTGTATGTGTCTGAACGAAAGTTTGGCACCCACCCAACAAAGCCTCTCCTCCCACTGGCTTCTGCAGGGAATTTTGTGATGTCGCACCATGACCTCATGCTGCTGTAGCCAGCATGTGAAAGCTGGAAAGAGGGAGGGAGGAAGAATTCAGCTCTTAAACATTCAACTGGATGAGAATAAAAAGGATTCAGAAGATTGTGCATCAAAAATTGGTTTCTTTCTGGGCTTTTGCCCCACTCTGGGGATGTTTTGTGCCTGAGAAGCAAGAAGACTGATTGATCTCTTCATTTACAGCTAGGATAACCTTTCTTGTGCTTTGAGTGTTGTACTTAGCGCTCTACAGAAGTTTGTCTTCCAGAAGGGAGAGCTAGGCAAATCCTGCTCACAAATTCAAACAGGGAAAAGTCTCTACCTTTATGATGATTTTTAAAGGCCCTGTCCAGAGCTACTGTTTATGGCAAGGGATTTCTAAACCAGGAGGGATCACGTTTGCTTGGTTTTGCCGAATATGTAGTCCAGGTAACTGATGAATATATTCTTGGTTCTTTCCTCTAATGAACAGGTGGTTGGTGTCCTGGCAAACTAATCCATGGTGAATTGTTACC
Source organism: Gallinago undulata (assembly GCA_026546715.1). Classification (NCBI taxonomy): domain Eukaryota; kingdom Metazoa; phylum Chordata; class Aves; order Charadriiformes; family Scolopacidae; genus Gallinago; species Gallinago undulata. Next base: position 136,065,997 of record JAOTQQ010000012.1, on the reverse strand, counting down.
AAATGTTGGCAGAGAAGTTGTCCCATCCCAGAGGTGGCTGTGTTTTTGAGTGTCTATAGTCTGAGAAGTTAGTTCCAAATTTATTGTGAAATGTGCTCAATAATATCTATAGGAGAAAGAAATATGGAAAGAATGACTGTGTTACATGGCCACATATATGTGGCAAGGATTGAACTCTTTGGTGCGAGGTGCTTGCTTTATGTAAAGATGATGATAAAGACACAGAAGGAAATTGTTCCTTTATAGAAATGTTTTCTTGACAATAGTTGTTCTTTAGGTGCTTCAACTACCAAGCCTATTTGTAGTCCATTTTCTTACAATAGGTTCAGATGATCTCTAAGCGCTGTTCAGCCATTGCTGCAGTTAACATCTTCCTCTTTTGCCATGGATGGAGTTAGTTCCAGTAGCGTGTGCTTTAGTAAGCACCTAATAGCTTGCACCTCATCCTGGAGTAACTCTAATTCAGAAATTTGTCCAAAGCAGATGGGGTGAGGGGGGTGAGTGGGGAGCATCGAGAGATATGACGTGTTAGAGAAGAAACTGTCTATGTTGTGGACATCCAATTTCTTCAACTGATGCCCACTGTGCCATATAAGATTATCTCTCTCTGCTTAGTTGCTGCTGTCACGAACGTGTCCAGTGGGATATAGTTACCAGGTGGCGTTCTTTTCTCTCCCATGGAAATGTTATCTTTGATTCAATGGTGGATTTTGGTGGAGTTTACGTGGACGTGCAGTTCATCTGGAAGGCTGGTAACCCAGTGATTCGTTTAAGCAGAGCTGAAGGCCAGAATACTGAGCACGTTGGGGGTGTTCATTCAGGCTTTTCAGTGTCAGGGAAGAAGGTTCTATGTGGAGAGTTCCTGGGGAAGTCTTATTTGAAAGGCTGTATAAATTGTACACTACCAAGATTACCTTTCTTGCTTTATGTCTGAGATGAGAAGAGATTTCATTCAAAGTGTGTACACAGCATTGGGAATTTCACACCCATCATTAGAAGCAGTTTTGTGTGTGTGGTGACTGTTATCATTAGTGGTATAATTTTATTTTGTGAAGCGAGGAGAGTTTCCTGCTTTCTTGCAGTCTTCCCGAGGGACGACTGGTGTATTAATTTGCTGTATTGCCTCCTGGCTGTTCCCAGGCTGTTTTTCCTCTTCATCATGGAATTTTTAATGGCCCTGCTGCCTCTCGGGAGGCATGCAAGGAAGAGTACCTCAGGGATCTCTTCCTTTTTTCACATGCCTATAATTACTCTCCTTTAAGAGCACAAAGCGTTTGCTAATCATGTCTTGTCTGTTAAGATTTCAGCTTCACGATGCAGGCTGCTAAAAGCAAGCAAGTAGAGACTTGCATGGACAGCCCAAGTGATCCTTCTCCTCTTTCTCCTCTGCCCATTTGCCTCTCTGGGAGAATGGAGTGGTCTGAACAGAATTTTCTTCTTGAACTCCTTCTGCTAAAGAGGATTTTGTAAAAGCTCAAGCAGAATATCTTACTAGATTTCGGTTATTCAATGGCTCTATCAGTGGGAAGATGTTATAGGTTGCAGGTCAGTGGAATGTTATTCCCTTGAGGCACAGTAAGAATTTCCGTAGAGCCTACAGCTGATGTTCCTTCAATTTGAGTTTGAGTAACAGGTAGAATAAGAGCAGAAAAACATAAATTACGGTATTGTTTACTAAGTCTTGAAAATTGAGCTTTTCACTCATAACTCTATTAAATATTCCCACTGAAGGTCATAGGAAAAGTGGACTTCAGATGGGACGTAGATGTTGAAGGTGGAGATTTGAAGAATTATGTTAGAGAGGCCTCTGAACAGTACAGATGTATCAAAGAAGATAGCTTTGCATGTCTTCTCAGTTAATATTAACTGTAAACCTAGAGTTTGATTGGGTTTAGAAGCAAGTCTCTCATCTTGCCTGGAACACAGGATAAAGATCTAAGGGGGTAAGTGATAGAGTGAGTCTCTTAGAAATCTTCCAGTTGCTCCTTACCCTGGATTGGGTGGTGCTGTTAGAGTGAAAAGGTTTGAATGTCTCTAATTTCAGTTCTAGCTCTAGAAATATGCTTATCAAAGTAAATGTTGTTCTTTCTCTTCTATATCTGTGCAGAGATCCTGACATTTATGTCTCTTACCCAAACACGTAGATTGCCCACAACAACAAGCTTTCCCAAGGCAGTCGAAGGAGTGAACAGATGCTCACAATTTCATGCTTTCGCACTTGACCAGGACGGTTTCCAGTTCATTCCATGCTACCTATCCACACATCTTTATCTTCCTGAAATTGTCTTTGTGTAAAAATGTCTGCTGTCAACTGCTTTAGGCATCTTTCTCCCTATTTTTTTAAACTCTTTTTCCATTTAGCTGGAGCACTTTCATGTCTTCCTTTGCTAAAGCCTGGCTAATATTCCAGTTGAGGATATAACTGAATTCTTCTGACAGGCATGCAATGAACAACAGCTATCAACCTAGTGTCACATGCAGTTGTCTGAGGCCTAATGTTCCCATTTTGGTGAATCCTAATTCTCTGGAGTGAAAAATCCCCTTGGCTTCAGAATTTTGTTTACTTGCTATTGCTTTCTTCTCGTCTAAAGCATGTTGCCATTATCAAATCCGTGTACTCAGCAGGTCTGGCAAATATTAAGACCATTTCTGGCACAAATATCATGCGATTCAGTATGAAAATACAGAATGCAATACATGGGATCGTGTCGTCTCTGCTTAGAATGCTTGCGTGGAAACCAGAAAAAAATGTGTTCACTTGCATTTGCCGCACACAAACTTTTAGGAATGGAATTGCTATGTCATTAGAATGCTTACTTGGGGAAGAGCCTGCTGGTGCATAAAGACCTATGAGATTCGGGTGATTTAAGAAGTGAGCTGACCTGTTAGTGGTTTTGGAATCTGAAAATGTGCTGTAGAAGCTCTCCCATGAGGCTCTGGAGGGCAGAGGAGACTCTGCTGTGCGCAGGAGGTAACCGCGCTGTGCTATGTGCAGGTCAGACTTTGGTTCCCAGCTGGCTCTATAGTCAAAGAGGAGGAATAAGTCTCTTTTCACTATTAATTTTGTGAAGCCACTATCAAGAGCTTTAGGTAACACCTTGGGGCTTAGGGGGCCTTTTATTCAGCCTGTGTTTGCTGGGAGTATAGCATCACAACAGCAACAGCTGGGCTGTATGGAGTTTTAGTAGCAGTATCCTTGTTGGAAGGCTGTCTCTGTTGAACATTTACTTTAACAAGAGGATAATAGCATCCCTTGTTTGTATGACAATAGATTAATGGCTGCCTCGCACTTTCACTAAATAATCCAAGTGCTTTGCTTCTTCTAAGTGTAAGGTTAAAGTAAAGACTGTCAGCAGAGAAATTGGATGATGTGAGATTACAGAGACGCACCACCCCCAAGTGTGCAATATCTCCAAGAAGGTCACAGACTGTCACAATTAGCTCTGTAGGGTCTTCTCAGAGATCTCTGTTGTGAGACTGAGGTTGTTTTTACCACAAATCTTGAGAAAGTGGACATCATTTTACAACCTAGACTTTTGTTCACAGATAGCGAAGGCTTTAGGGGCCTGATGCTCTTCAGTAAGGTTCTTTGTGGGCTGGTGTCTCCTTGGCATCTGTGTTGTCTCCCACAGATTGTACTGCCAGTCCTAATTTCCTGTTGAAACCCTGTGGTAGCTGTAAAGTAGTGGCAAAGCTCCTGTGGCCCTATAGTCCTGCATGTGTGGTTGATCACCTTGAACTGTAGGAGTGAAGTAGAATTGTAGTGTATGCAAATAAAGTTCATTTGAAAAAGAAGGGGAGGGAGAAAAAGTCATAGAATACACAGAATAAGCATGTGGAAAAGAAAGGAAGCATTACTTCTGACACATTAGAGACAGCAGTGAATCTCAGCTTAATGTGTAGCAAAGCCTACTTCTTCTCTAGCATGACCTGTATGTGGAATCAGGTACCTTAAGTACTATGTTAAGAACAAGAGACAAATTCATATTTCCCGGATAATTCCTTAGCTTGTGATTTAAAAACACACCAACAAATCATCAGTCAGACAGACACTATAGACTTTTTTTTTTTAATAAAATCATTTTTTCTATCTGTATGTAATTTTTTGTTCACTGACTCCTGGCAGTGAGAGGCTGCAATGTGAGTTGGATATATCGCAGCCACCAGCATTGCTGCACTTTGGATCCTGCCCTATCTCTCCAGGTGTGTTCTGCTTTTTCTCTTCCCAGGTTAGGATTTCAGTCTTCTCCAGACTGTAAATGAGGTTTTTGCATTAGTCTCTGATCACCTGCAGATCCAGCTGGGACTGAGCACTGTGACTTTATTTTTTTTCTTATAATCAACCAGCCATAGTCCAAAAGTAACCCGGCAATTATTTTCTCATTTGTGCAACATTAAAGAAAGTGCATAGAAGCCTGACAGAAGAGATTGAAAGCCAGTAAGGACAGAGTAAGCACCTTTCTAGTTTCTCAGTTTAGGCCCAGATCTTTCATCCCACAAAGCTCTGTGCCTCAAACTTCTTCACAGAGGGGCTTGTGACAATGCCTTAATGTGCATTTTCAGTAAGCCTTTCCTCTCAGCCCTGTTGTATTCTACTTCAGAGTAATTTTTAAACAATTCCTAAGAATTATTAAAATTCAGCTTTGACAGAAAAACTAACATGGTTGCAACCCGTCAGTGAGATTTTCACAATTTATATTTCAGCCTGCCCACTGCAAATGTCGTGTGCTGCACATACCCATCCCCTGACTTCCCCGGTAGTGGTGTTTCTAGGAGTCTGCTGTTAAACTGGGATTCACCAAATCTATTCTTTTAGCAATATAGGATCTGTATGTGAGCTAGTGATTTAGAAATTTAGATTGAAAAGTGTGGTATCTACCAAAAAAATGCATAGTTCTTAAATTGTCCCTCAGACACCCTTTCTGTCTATGTCTTAATGAGGACTATCATCCGTGCCTGCGTTGTTCTGCTCCTCTATCTCCCAGGGTATGTACCACATGGAGATTCCCTGTATGCAGATTTATGGTGTCCGTAAAGTGCACCAGCCACTTGAAACTGACACTTTTACCACCAGGTCAGTCAGAGCCAGTGAGTAATCAATAGGTTCCTGATTTACTAACTGAAGTGTGGGTGATCAATAAGGGATAAACCTGAATGAAATACATGTTACAGAGACAATTTATGACATCTGAGCCTCTGTGTAGTAGAGGCAGGGCTGCTAGATGCAGTGTCCTTGCTACTAGTCTCCAGCTGGAGTATGTATGATTTGCCTTTACTTTGAGTACAAGAGGGGATTTTGAGCTGCTTATTATGTTTTAATTTTTTAATTTTTTTTTTACCCCCTGTGTAATTGTGAGGTAAGGGTAGATGTGGTTTGAGCTTAGATGGAGCCAAGAACCGAATTTCCTATTCAAAATCTAGTTGTAACATTTGTGAATTGGGAAAAATTGCATAAAGTGTCTTGGAAATAATAGTGCATACTTCTTTCCTAGTCTGCAGTGATTCTCCACCAAGGATCAGCTGGCTAATATTGGTATAAGTTCATAAAATTAAAAAGGGAACCTTATTATGTGATAAAATGAGTTGGATTCTTAGATATTATGGATAATTACGTAGTCATCTAGTTAGTAATGTAATGCTATGTCACAGATGCAAAATAAAAAACTGAAGTTCCACTTGAATGAGACTGTCTTTTCCTTGGGCTATGTGTGCCTAGATATTTCAGAATACATTGTAGAACTGTGCTAAAACACTAGACAGCCAATGTCATAATCATGTACAAAAGCAGTTTTTAGCATATGTGAAAACACATAGAGGTTAGTCACTTCTGTGTACAAACACAAGATTTGAATATGCAGTCTGTAGGTGTACTAGTGTTTTTGAAAGACTTTAGTTCATGCTTTCAGGAGACTTATGTGTCTGGTTGTACTAATATGCATTCCCAGATTTGAAAAATTGGCTGTCAGTGAGACTTAGTACAATTTTAAAATTTTTGAAACTATTCCTTAATGTCAGCTTCAGATGACAGATACTGTAGACTTCTACAAGAAGTTTTGAATTTTAATTGAGAAGACAGGATGGTAGATATTTCTTTCTTCCCTTGTGGTTGAGCATGTTACAGGTAAGTAGGTAGACCTGGCAGTATTCAAACAATTTCTAGTCTTGGCTGGTATAGGAAATTTTTTGTACTCCCTACACTGTTCTGTATAGCTTCAACAGCACGCTTTGATTTTGTATAAATTCAGTGTCTAAAATTGTATATATTATAAATATGCTCCTTTTTTTAAAAAAAGTAGATTTTGGCATGGCAATGTGAAGATATGAAGTTTTCTTTTGTTATCTGTAAAAGGTTTCAGTACTTGATAAATAAGTTCGTTAAACTTTCAGGATTTTTTAAAAAAATTAAAATAACAGGCTTTAAACACATGAAAACTTTTCATCACTCAGTCATAGAAATTTATATGGTTCCAATCTTTACCCTATGTAAGGACCTCACAATCTGTAATGGATTTTATTTGTGCAGTAGTGCTGCATTGTGCGTGTCAGATCTGATGCAGAGAGTCACCGAGGAACTTGCCAAAGAAGCTGCATTCTCTCAAACAAAGCAGGGATTTGAACCAAACGTCATTGCTAAATTATGCATTTGTCTTCATTATGGATTGTATTTGAGAGTTCTCTGATCCCTGCCAAGACTGTTTTTTCTGAATTACACTTCTCTTCTTCCTACGTCTGGAACTTGGAGGAGTGCTTAGCTCAAGTCAGTCCCAATAATGCAGGTTTAATCTTAATTGGCAAATGGTGAAATTGGTCATCAGTAGGCTTCAGGCTTAATAGTTGGTATTACTGGGACAGGCTATGCTTTTCAGGCAGTTTACAGGTGCAGTGAGGCTTTATTACCATAAGCCACATTCAGCTGTTTTCATAGCACTTCGATAAGGAAATCATAATTTTGAATATGCACGAGACAGTTTTGCATTCCTGACTTCATGAACTTACTGCTGTAGTGGAAACAATATGCATAGACATTTGGAATACAGGTACATTCTAAGATGACTCTACAGTATTAAATAGGTTGCAAAATAATTTCTGAATAAGGGGGCAAATACAACGCAATTTTTCCCAAGAGCAATCTTGCAGATATTTGCTATGCGTGTACAGAAGTAATGGTAGGACTTGTGTCATATCGCAGCTTGATCACATCTTCACTTACGCAAAGGGTTATTTTAAAGTTAATACAAAACCAGATCCTATAAAGGCTAAGAAATAGTTACTCTTCTGAGCTGCTTATGTGTGTGAGCAATTAAAAGAAATCAGAACATAATGGTATATTAGTGAAGAATGTGAGCAAGCTTTTGATTTGTGCTGCCTACTAGTTAAGAAGCTGATGGGATCTGGTGAGTGATTGGCCAGAATCTTACAGAAGGTAATGCTGGAACAGAGTTTTAATTTGTTTGAATTTCTCTGTAGGCAAGCCAGTTTACACCTCGGACCACCATGTTCAAGGGACATCAAGAGGAAACGAAAGCCAGCTGCAGCCTCCATGTCCAACCCAGCATCAGGTAATTTGTGTGTCAGCATTTCCAAAGTTGTGTCCCTCTTGAGCAAAGTGCTAGAGTGACATTAGTCAAAAATAGCATTACCTTGATGTGAAACTAATGAAATGTGTTTGAGAGAGACTATCATGTATGTTTACATAGCATCAAAAACTGCCTACTAAACAAATCTTTGATACTGCTGCTATGGTAAATTAATATAATTTACAGTGCTTCACTGTACAATGGGTAATAATCTGTTTCTTCATAAGGTGTTATTTCCACCATTTCTAAATTATGCAATACATGGTAATAAGGAGGTGATAAGTGTGTTTCTTCATTGTTGATCTGACTTTAGCTGATGTCTAGAAGCACCCTGAAAAAGGGTACCAGAGCCACTTTTACACGAGTAGAAATCTGGCAATTTTTGTATCATCACTGGGTGAGACTAGCTATTCCTTGAGAGTCACTTTTTTCTTTTTCTTGCTCTGGTGATGTAGTGTTTAAAATGCTGGTTTATTTTCATGTGGCATATTTCTCAAAAGTGATTTATTGCTCACCATAATCTGAAGAAGTTTTAATCTGCAGAACACAGAAGGATTTAGTAGACTTTCTGGCCTTTCACTCTACCCCCTCTTGAAATATTTTGCCTACTATCAAACAACCCATGCTCTTCCAACTAGTTTATTAAAAAACTATTGTTGTAATCCAGTAACGAGGTGGTGGATAAACTCATGGGTAAAAATGGTGATGGGAAAACAGTGGGGAAGGCTAAAGGAACTGATGATGAATAGGAGGAATGAAGTTTGGATGTCTTCCTTGGACTGGGTAAAATAATGAAGCAGGGAAGAAAGTTGTGCTAGCTCTCCAGGCCACAGGTCTAGATTACAGACTGTCTGAAAAGTTCTGTATTAAAAAAAAGACGATAAAAGAACTTTAAATTAATAATCCATTGCTTAGCAAAAGCATCATCTGTTATTGACTATTTATTTAAGATATTCGTGCCTGGTTTTTGAGTAATCCATGCCAAGGCATTCAAACTTCTGTAGTGAAAGGGTTAGTAAAATCATATATCCATAGCCAGAGAATTTTAGTTCTGGGATACTAGGTTTTCTTGGTATGAGTAGTAGTGTCTCACTGTCCTCTGTTACCTGTCCCTGTTACCTGAAGAATTTATTTATTGTTCAGAGTATACTCTGTACTGCATTGCTGGTCATTTTCTATAGGGAGAGCTTCTATTTCTCTGCCTACATGTTTCAAAATAGGCAAATTGTATAGTAAACACTTTTTGAAGAGTTGAATCTGCATCTGGAGTGGAACTCAGCACTGGAAAATAGTACAGAGGTTTGAAAGGTTGTTTTTGGGAGGGAGATGAGGGAGAGAAAGTATGTATTACAAAATAAGGAAGGAAAGTATAGTTACTGGAATCTGGACAGGATGCTTGTGCTGATCATCAAGAGAAAAGGGCTGCAAAGGTCTTTAACGGTCAGAAATGGTAAAGACCTCTTCCTTAGGCCCAGCAAAGTTAACACCTATGGACAGGGTTTGCTACAATAACGACTTACAGAAATAAAACTTTTATGGTTGGGTAACTGAAACTGTGCCCTAGCTGGCTTTCTACAGCAGCCTCCTAATTGCAGCTGGAGCCCAACCTGGGTATGTGACTTGGAAACTTCTGAAATCTGGGTATTATTTCTTTCAAAGGTGATCTGACTTTGGAATTACTAATGCCTAAAGAAACATGTAGGGTTACTCTGCAGTAATGTAGAATTAACTGAAGACTCTGATGCTTGTTAGACATTGATGAGATAGATACACATTTTTCTCCCTTGCCATGCATCTACTTGCCCCTACATAAATGTCTTATACTGGTGTTCTCCTGCACCTCAGGAATCATGACAGCCTCGTTTTCTCACTCCAGAGGCTTTTTATGTTTGTGTTGTTTTATTTTTTCTGCAAAAGATTAAACACAGGTGAATCAGAATTCAGGCCCATGCCTGTCACTGCAGGCACACTGGGTGCGAGATTTCTTCACCTTTAAATATCTCCTTAGCTGAGTCCAACTGCTCTCGTCTCACTTGTTGACCAGGTCCTGCTTCAGTGATCTCCTTTTTTGCAACCTGAGTGCCCCATGGAGGTGAAGGACACAGCCTGAGCTGGCTCCATCAGTCAGCAGAACAAATGGGCTTGCTCTGCCGAACATCGGGCCATCTCGGATTCCACCTCTTTTATAGAGATGAGTGATGAAGAGGGGCTCGTTCCGCTTTGCCGCTGTATTAATACACATCAGGGGCCAGCTCCCGGCACTAAATCACGCTACTGCATACATCTGTTATCGGACTCCTCACCAGCGTGATGAACAAGACTGCAGATAGAGGCTTCCTCATGTCATTCTTTATAGGATTTTCCTAAAAGAATAAATAGCTCAAATCTCTGCCAACACTCTCCCCTGTCATTGTGATGAATTTAGCTTCTTTCTTAAACATGCAGCTACAAATCTTCCCCTGTCGCCTCACCCCCCACCATCCACAGAAAGTTTTGAGTTGAATTTGGCTGAAATCAGAGGATGCTAATAAAAGGCATATGAGATGTGGATGCTATCACCCTTCTAACTGCAGGGATGAGAGAAGGGAGCTAGAGATATGTTTATTTGGGAGCCGTGCAAACTAAGTTTATTCTGTGTCTTCTCATGTACTTTTATGAATGTGAGTATTCTATGGATTCTGGTAAAACATAATTTGTCAAAGACCCTTTGTATGAACATATAACCCCATGCATTACTGTAGCAGAAGTGCCTAGATCTCTATTATATTGTTATAGCATTAAACTTCTGGTATTAGTCCTGCCCTTTGAGGCTAATTGGCCCAAATACCATAAATCACATAGCTGTTAAAGAATAGCATTTTGGAAAAAGGCCTGGCTGTTGAGAGCGACAAAAAGCACGTAGAAAATTCAGAACTCATTTGCACTTCAGGAAGTGACTGTTATCAAAATTGAGTTGTGAGCAAACTAATGCAAATGTTGAGAAATGTTGATAGAATAAGGAAATCTGGAGAAAGTAAGACTGGCTAATCTGGATGAGAGCAGAAGTTCATCCAACTCAGTGACCAACAGCCAGTGCGGAAGGAGGAAGAAAATCTGTAGTAATAAAGATTCTTTGAACTTTTGGTGATCCAAGACTTAGGGGCTTCAAAAGGCATGGATCTTTGTGTTTAGTTACTTTATGTTGAAGTACAACAGATTTGGAATAATGTCCTTAGTGGCACAGTAGAACTTGTCTGAGAAATACTGTATAAAATGTTATTCTCATGGTAGTTATGCTCTGGTTTGAGAGGAATGTGATAAAGACTGTTGTGTCTGTCTTCTGTTTGTCAGAGTAGGCCACAAGTATAGATGGCTGTGAAATAAACTTTGAACAATTGTTCAGCCTTACATTGATGTTTTTAATGTTTATGTGACCCAGTCCCCTATATATCTAGCAGTGCACATGGTAACTGGCATCCTGTTCAGGTATTACAGTGAGTCTGGGCGTAAAAATCTGCATAAATAGGCTTTTGAATACATGCTTCAGAATGTATTTACACTTAGCTTGTGAAAAATAATAATTTCTAAAATGTGCCAGTTAGCAGCCTCTGAAATTGCTTGTCAGAGAACAGTCTGATGAGTATCATAAAATCATAGAATGGTTTGGGTTGGAAGGGACCTTGAAGATCATTGAGTTTTAACCCCCCTGCCATGGCAGGGACACCTCCACTAGAGCAGGTTGATCAAAGCCCCATCCACCCTGGCCTTGAATACTTCCAGGGATGGGGCATCCCTGACTTCCCTGGACAACCTGTTCCAGTGCCTCACCACCCTCACAGGAAAGAATTTCTTTCTAGTATCTAATCTAAATCTCCCCTCTTCCA
>JAOTQQ010000012.1:136028538-136045923 GCA_026546715.1 Gallinago undulata | reverse complement strand
CCTGTGACTGCAGGGGGGCCGGACTAGATGGCCTTTGAAGGTCCCTTCCGGCCCAGATGATTCTATGATTCTATGATATATAAATGTATGAAATCCTTATTCAAGAGAGGTTCCAAACTGCAAAAAGCCATAGAAAAAAGCAGTCTAAGAAGCAGAAGTCTGAGACAGGTAGTCTAAGAAGCAAACAGTCTAAGAAGCAGAAGTCTGTAGCAGGTGCTGCAGGCTGAGCAAAGGATTAATACTTTGGAAGATTGATATGGTTCAGGAACTTGTAGTGAAAGACAGTAGAGTACAAAGAGCAGAATTATGGGAAAAAATATATTAAAGCTAGTTTAGTATCAAACAAAGTGGGTGAAAGAGAAAATAAATGGCAGTAAGATAGCAAGAGTTGGCATTTATTAAGGACATCTTAAACTTTGGACAAATGTTTCATTCATAGGATCAAATTAAATGCCAAGCCTACAAATATCATGGATAGAGAAAGAGCAAAGTTGGGATATAACTGGATTCTGTATGTAGGAAAGGCTGTCAAAGTCAAAGCAAAACGCTTACAAGCAGAAGCTTTCTTATCACATATAGACTCATTTTAGATAAAGAGAGACAGAAATGATTAAGGTATCAGTAATTTAATTATGTGCCAATCTTTTCTCCTGTATCATATAAAATGTTACACGTTTCAGAAAACCATTCATAAACTTTACAGGTATCTGGGGAGAAAGCTCTAAACGAAAATGACAAACACCATTTAGCTATTACAGTTTAGGAGTTACAAAATTATTCATGAATTTTCAATAATTAATCTGACATTGTATCTTTTCCTTTTCATTTTATATAAAATCCTGTTGATTGTCTTTGCCAGAAACACCACTGAGATTCAATCGTCTTAATGAGAGTACACCATTATCATTCCATAATTGTACTAACTTCAGATAAAATATAAATTTTGCTTTGTAGTAACTTATATAGAAATATGTATAAACAGGAAAGTGTTTAAAGAGCCCTATAACTACTTGGCTGCTGAGCATTTTCTTCAGTTTTCTTCCAGTGACTGGAAGGTAAAGACCTTTGCACTCACTTCAGTCCAGGGGCACCAACACCCCTGATCTGACTCCAGCAGCTGGCACCAAATTCCTCTCACCAATCTGGATCTCACCAGCAGCTGGCACTGAGTCATTGCAGAACACATACACATGGGATAGAGAGTGAAATTACACAGAGAGATAGTTAAGAAAAGATTTACTGAGAAGATATGAGATGATAGGACAGACTGATGATCAGGTGCAGGGCTCAGCCAGACAAATTTGCCTTGCCACATTCTATACACAGCCAGCCCCTTTCATGCCATTTTCTGTCAACCCCTGTCTTTGTGTCTCCCTGCTCCCCTTTGCTCTGTGCATCCCCTCAGGGTTTTGTTTAGGTCGATGAATTCCTGCACTCTTCCTAGTATGGAATCCACCTAGTTTACAGTCTTATCAGTTGCAAAGTCCATGTTGTCTTCGTGGAAGTTGTGCCTGTAGTTTCTTGACAGCCCATCAGTTAGTGTGACTGGCAAGGTTTGTTCCTTGTCATTGGCTCAATGTTTTGTCAGGTCTGTGTCTTTGTATATATTGGTTTCTGTTTTGCTCCTTTTCTGCTGGCTTCCCAACTGATAAAGTCCCATATCAGATAACCTCACTGGAATAAACATTCTCACCCTCTCACTTGACCCCATCAATTAGTGTGTTTGACCAGGTTTGGTTCTTATCACTGCCTTCCTCAAGTTTATGTCTATGTGTGTAGTTATTTGTGGCTTCCTCCTATTCTGATCTTCTTTTCCTTCATTGAAAAATGACCTTGACCAGATACATTAAAGGAGCAGACACTCTCCTTCTACATACCTTTACAATGTTTGTGTAATGGATATTATAAGCATGATTTTTACTGTGCCTCATTACGTTATATATAGAGAGAGATTTATATGTATATAAGGTGAGAGAGATCAAATTTTGTATCAACCACAATGCAGCTATTGCTGGGGTAGAATTTTGTCACTGTTTCATTCCAGGTGAAGCACACAGAGCATTTTTTTTTGTAATAGAACTGGAGGCTATTTTATGCAATTGAAAACAGGAGAGATTTAACTAAACTCAGTGTTTTCAATGTTCATAACTGGAATTTGCCCTAAATGCAAAACCAACAAACTTTTCCAAAAAATGGCATATAAATAATGTAAGTTCAATGCCTTAGATCATATTAATCTTTCAGCCCTAGCATTTCTTACCTTGCCAGTTTCTCAGAATTAATAATGCATGAGGAGGAAGAATGCTTCAAACTGAATTCCATCAACTGCATCTGGGAGCGTAACGTGCATTTCTACTGGTTATTTTCTGATATTATCAGTATAAAATGTAGATATTTTATTTTTCCTCCTGGTATTGAAACAGGTGGCTTTTGTTTACTGATGATGTTTTTCAGGTGTCCATTTGCAATTTATGAATTTCTCAACGGAGACCATACATGATTACTTAGAAGTTAGGAGTGGATCTACAGAAACTAGCACTGTTATTGGGAGACTAAGTGGCCCTCAGCTACCACCCTCTCTGTTCAGCACAACTCATGAAACCAGCTTATACTTTCACAGTGATTACTCACAGAACAAACAAGGATTTCATATTGTATATCAAGGTGAGATTTTGACATTCTTATGTGAGAACAAGGTAGCTGTTGAAGGTTATTTCTTATTTTGGCATTTGTAAAAGATAAACATACAATAAAAGATCTAGTTTCAAACCAGTGCTATGCATCAAGATCAAACAAAAGAATGCAGAAAATTTGGATGAAAAAGGAAAAATAATTGCATATTCTATTTAAAAAGCAGTTTAAATGTAGGCAAACAGATAATTTCCCATATCTGAATTTGGTTGGCATATTAATTTACATTGCATGGCTTTATAAAGTGAGCACATCTGCATGTCTATTATTTGATCTTTATAAGCATAAGATTAGATGCTAAAAAGAAATCTTTTACTGTGAGAGTGGTAAGACACTGGAACAGGTTGCCCTGAGAAGCTGTGGATGCCCCATCCCTCGAAGTGTCCAAGGCCAGGCTGGATGGGGCTTTGAGCAACCTGGTCTGATGGAAGATGTCACTGCCCATGGCCAGGGGGTTAGAACTCAATGATCTTTCAGGTCACTTCCAACTCTAACCATTCTGTGATTCTATGATTCTAAATTTTGTGTCTTTAGATCTGGAAGGGGTAGATCTAAATATTGTTTTAGAGTATTGGCTCCATGTAGGCTAGTGCAGAATAATGCCAACTTGGAAATCTCCAAATCTTTTTTATTTCCTATTTGGCAATATTTCTGGAAGGTTCTTGTTCTGTTGTACTCAAATAGGTCATGCTGAGCAAGATCATAATTCTATTTATATAATTGCAGATTCATTTAAAAGGGATTAGATCACCACTGTTCAAAAAAAAAGTCAAATGTACATTTTAAACTATATCTGTTTTCATGATATGAATAACGTCAAAGGATGATTTAAGCAGTTTTTGCTTTAGAGCAGTCTCTGATTACTCTTTCAATAGTAATAAGTCCAAATATGTGTAACATCCTAGAAGTAAACCACTGTAAAAAGTGTTAGATTTTAAAGAAAAAGTCAGTTTATGACTTAAATTGCCTGGTAAGATTTTATTCACCTTTTATTTGGAATAGTTATAATTTGTAAGAGTAATGGAACTTTAAAATCTACTGCTAAGAGGGCAGTAAAAGACTTAAGAGCATATGCTACTACTAATAGTAACAGTAATAATTTTGAAGATGCTGTTATTTGTCAAAGAATTTTAAAAAATAAAAGTTCCTGTCTCTTTTTAACCACATAAGAGAGAACTGTTTCTTTCAGACACATACAATCTGTGATTTTTGAAGATTCTGCATAGTGTATTTGTTCTCAGTTCTGTAATAAGAAGTCAATGTTTCAAATCTTCTTGGAGAAGATCACTAAGATGAATGAGAGGCATATTTTCAAATCTTACTTGTTTGCTATGAAATATTTTATATTCATAGTTCATTATAAAGCCTTTTAATTCTTCTGAGAAAAACAATTAAAATTATAGATAGGTTTGTTTCTTCTTTTCCTCAAACATAAGAATGTAAAAATAGAAAATCCCTACTGGATCAGAAAAAAGCTCCATCTAGCTCAGTACGGTATTTCCAAATGGCAAAAAAACCCCTACTTCGCAGCACCAAAGCCTAGCAAGTTTCTTTTGTATTCTCCCATTATCCAGAGCTGTTGTCAGACTCTTAATTCTATTACTGTAGGATTTGATGGCATTTTTGCATTCAGCCTTTCCACTTTCTTCCTGATTTTTATGAAACTCAGTCATATCACCCTTAATCTCTTTCCTAAGAAACCATGTTTATCCATCTGCTTGGTCATGTTATTCACTATTATAGCCTGTGTCATACCAGGTATAGAAGTCATACTCACTATTCTGTAATTTCAAGGATAGTCTCTAGACATAGATGGGATTTACATTGGGTAATCACCACTCCTCTAGATCAGATCTTGAAAAGATATGATATATATCTTGGTTTAGCAGTCTTTTGGGTGAAAGCTATCTGCTACTGATCCTTTGCCTTACCTATTTAGTGTAGTATTTTTGTATTTAGTTCAAATTGATCTAGTGCCTTAGACTTGCATAATACAAACACTGTAGCTTATTTGGAAATCTCTACAGTAAAGACTCTTATAAAGAAGTTACTGAGTTTTTCTCTCTATGACATCCTAAACCATAAAAGCCCTTTTTTTCTCATTTGTTTGTCATGAATTGTCCCATCAGTTCCCTAGCTGACTTCTTGCTTCTGATGTTGTCAAATAATTTTTTATGACTTTTATGTTTCAGCTGAAACATCTTCTGGAAGACATTTTTCAAATTATTTTTGCTCTCTTTATTTTCTATTTAAATTTGACCTGCTATGTCTTATGACTTTTTGAAAAGGCAGACTTTCATTATTTAAATACCAACCTTTTCCCTGTTGTAGCTGCTTTAACTTTCCTACTCAGTCACACAGGCATTTTTCTGAATCACTTTCATGTTTTTTTTTAATTCTGTTTTAATTTTTAGTTCTGTAGAACATGTTTTACCTAGTCTTTGGAAGTAGTGTCAATTAGCAGATTCCAGTCTGCATTACTTCATTTTTGTATGAATTTGTTTCCAAAAAACTGAATATCCTCGTGCTGAGTTTATTTGACTTGCTCCCTCCCAGTACAATCAAAGTGTGTTACAACTAGTATTTTGGAGCAGCATTCCCATGAACACTTCTCTAACTAAGGCTTGAGTATCAAGTTGGTTCAAATCTGAAATAATATATTTTCTTGTGGGCTCAAACTGCTGGTTCTAGGGAATAATTATTTCCCCCATTCTGATTTTTATTTCCTCAAGTCATCTTGGTGAGGTGAATATTTGGGTATTCCATTATTACAACCTGCCATATTTTTGCACGTTATCTAATTTTACTTAACATTTCCTGTTCACTATCATTTTCCCATTTAGACATTTGTAGAAGCAGCTCAATACAACACGTATTTCTGGAGTTTTAATTTCCACCTATGACTACTCTTCAGTACTTAAGGGGTACACCAGCAAGCAATTTGTAGACTTACAGAGCCAGTAAATGGCCTACCTTTCTGAAGATCTAAGTGGAGAAAACACAGTCTTAATTCCTTTACACTCTCTTCTTCTCTAGTGCAGTACTCCTGTAGTTACTAAAAGTAAAAAGTAATACTAAGAGGCTAGTTCCATGTTTGCTTTCATGGACTGTTCTGAATACCTGTAGGGTAGGGTATGAGGTATTTGTTTGTTCATTTGTTTATACACAAACAAACACACACATATTACATATTACCAAAGTGTAAAGACCATAAGACCACTTAAATTGTGGTTATAGCATATTTTTTTTTGTTATGAGATTTAGAATTGGAAATTAATTTTATGCATATTTCCAGAATCACTGTGGGAATGTTTCACTGCCCTTCTTATGGTGTAGGACCCTTGATTTTGATTGTCACCATGGTGGAACTTAAGACATATGGAATTTCCATGATTTTTTAATATTATTCTAATGAAAATATTTTATTTTTGAAGTAATAAGAATTTGTATTTTACTCCCTCCCCACTGCACCTTATTTATTTATTTCAGCATATCAGCTACAAAGCTGTCCTGACCCTCGACCATTTCGCAATGGTTTTGTTATTGGGAATGACTTCACAGTGGGACAAACTATTTCATTTGAGTGTTTTCCTGGCTACACATTAATCGGAAATTCAGCTCTGACTTGTCTTCATGGCATCAGCCGTAACTGGAATCATCCTCTCCCCAGATGTGAAGGTATGTTCTGGGTGACCTGTGAAGACTTTCATTATTTGTAAATCTTCATAAGGACTGTCAAATGAGATCATTTCAGCTTTTTTTTATAGAGACCTGTATTTTTATATTGTAGCCTTTGCAGAGGAAGTATTCAATTTTGCACATGAAAATTTTTGCAGAGAAGCTGAAACATTTCATAGAAACATGAAATCTCTGAAAACTTACCTGAGATAATAAGTTTATTTTTGGAAGGTTAGGATTAAGGTCTGGAGTGTGGGAGGCCTGTGCTGCTTTTTAATCTAGGTGGTGCTACAAAGTAAAAGCTCTGCACTGAATCAAGAAAACAGGATTGAAAAATTGAATTTCCCAACTCTGGCCACTTGTGTTCTGCCTTATCAGTTAGAAAGAAATGTCAGAGGTGGCATAAAGTGGCATCCTCCAGTCAATGCTGTGTGAAGTCCTTTCTACATATATTTTTGTGAATGGGATTTTTTTAGACTATGTTTTCTAACCTTTTACATTTTTTTACACTGATATGCTTCCAGCAGGTAAGCAGATTCAAGGAACTGTGGCTGGCACACAGCTAAAATTTTAAAGAGACAGAATGTATATGGTGATTCTGTAGAGGTACTTATCTTATCCCTAGCTATGCTAAATCAGACTCTGAAACAGACAGGGATGGACACAGAAATATCTTTTGAGAAATATCTATGCACCACAAAATCTATTTGTGGAACTGAGGACTGAATTTTATTCCATATGAAATAATCACTTTCTTCTAGAACTTCCAAGTTTGTCACAATTGTGGCAACACTCAGACAGCAATATTAGGTTCCTGGAAAAACATAGACACAGTGAAGATACTTCATATCTACAACTGTCATCCCCGAATCCTACACTCTTGGGACCACAAGATCCAAGCACATTTAGCAATTAAGTTATTAACTGTAATAAGTTTCCCCAAAGATGAGTTCTGTACAAAGCTCAGCATTAAGAATGGAATACTCAATACCAAGCAAGATGAAGACAAATGCCTGGAGAAAAAAAGAATAAACATAATAAAAATAATAAGCTGCCTTCTTTTCCAGATTTTTGCAATGTTCTGAATTTTGAATCATCTATGTAAATTTACGTACTTAAATTAGAAGCTTCATTACTCAAAATTCTTTCAGTAGTCAGTGAGCCACAAGCATTTCTAGGGGATGTGGTAGCTAAATTAAGACCTATCTGATACTGAATTGAGAACAAGAAGCTTTATCATATGAAAGAGAGGTGATACCTCCACTGTCTGTCTTTTGAAAGGGGAAGAAGTTAATTCATCACAATTAAGTTTCAAACCCTATTTTCTTTATCCTGAGGAAATACTAATGGTTCATGTCTTAACTGCTTAACAGCTTAACTTTTCCCAATTACTTAGTTCTAGCTGTATTTTTAATGCCTTAGAATCCAGAAAAATAATTTACTGAATTTACTGAATGGAATGATTCTGTTTCTTTGAATTACCTTACTGGAACCCAGAATTTAATTAGGAAATTCTAGGATACCCAAAGTATGTTGCTGTTCTGAGTATCACTTTTGATGAAGTTCTAAACAGTGGCTGGAAGTTCATTGTTAATGTGAGATGAAAAGATATACATAAAAAAATCTGCCTAATTGAGCCTGCCAACATTATTCAGCTCCCAGAGAAATTTCTTAAATTACATGGGGCTTTGTGCAAATATTTGCTGTGGTATTTTTAGTAAAGAGTTTCTGACATTTTTATATGCTACTGATGTTTTTGAGTTTGGGGGTTTGTTATTTGCTTTATTTCTGAAGGAAAAAGATAATTAGGTATGTTCTATTTGTACTTAGTTTGATTTTAGATTAATGCCCTGTGTTCAAAAGCATTAAAATGAAGTGGGCTTTTTTTTTTTTTTAGTATGACTAGTTTCAGAAATGTGCAGTATGTTTTAAATTTCTATTTACTTTAATATCTTTATTGTAAGACAGCATATACTAAGACTTGTTTAATGCCACAGACTTCTTGAAGCAGAAAATCTGAATAAAATTTCACTATATGTGGTTCCTGTTTAAACAGTTTTGTTCTCTTCTCCTTGCATCCTCATGCAGCTAAAATCCCTCTAACCTGTGTCAGCACCACCTAACACTCTTTGATCCTTCTTAACCCACTTCCCTCATTTTCATCCTTTTGGAACCTGTTTTCTCTTTTTTTCCCAAGAAATCTTATTGGCTTCAATCATCAGCCCATGTCTTCACTCCCCTAAGACTCTGCTGCAAAATCAATTCTGTCTGTACTGCTCAAAACCCCTTGAGACTTTGAAGTGAAAAGCTGAGGAAAAGCAGTATACCAGCTGTTGAGTCTGAATGGATGAGGTGTGACTATGAAAGTCTCCTTACCTTACAATTCAGCACCAAAGTGTATATGTATATAAACCATAGCACATGCTTTACCTAAATACAAACAATGCATAATTCCTATATGTTAAACCTATATTTCCAGCAACCTGTTCTCTGGTTAGAGGTTCTTAAACATGTTTTAGGGAATCTGGGTTGCCATTCCAGGCCCTTTTGGAGTGGAATGGGGAGGAATGTATGCAAATTATTGCAAGTGATACCATTTTAGGCTCTTGTCACTTTTACATAACTAGGCTTCTATAACATAATTTCTCTTCTCTAATAACAGTGGTGTCATATTCAAAATGCATCTGTACCATCTATGGAGAAAATAATGTAGTTTGGACTAACAGTTTTCCTGAAATGCATAGATATGAAGGTCCAAAAGCTGTATGGTCAGTCTTGCACCGTATGATGTCTAAAAGTAGTGCACTTCAACAAGAATTACAGAAAGGACTCTTACTTTGTCTACTAGAACTTATATCCGGAAAGGCAAAATTGCTGTTCATACTGCATGCAAAATTTTCATTTTCAAATTCCCCTCTAATTTCCTCCCCATCCCCCCATCTTCCATCAACTTAGCATATCTCCCCTCTCACCTCATAATTTTGGTTGGCTACTTTTTTGTGACAAGAAATGAAAGCAATTAGTGTGTTTCATTGACAATTTGTATGTGGCATTTACACAATGCTGTAACAAAGTGGTTTTCAATTGTGCAGGGAATAATTAAACCCAGTGTCTAAATATAACTTTAGTTCCAGTTGGTAGTATTTATGACATGAGTTTCCTTTTTTTTTTCTTTTAGATTTGACCAATAATGTCACAATAGGCTTCTGACCCTTTGCAAAAAGCTCAGTAAATTTATTTTCTATACATAGTAATGGTTTTACATAATATAGTTATAGCATAACAAAAATATTTAAAAGTGTCGTTTTTACATGGTCTAAGAAGAATGCAAGAAGCTTCTAATATTTCTTTCAAAACAAATCTTTTTTATAGCCCTCTGTGGAGGAAATATAACTGCAATGAATGGCACCATATACTCTCCAGGATACCCGGATGAGTACCCAAACTTTCAAGACTGCTTTTGGCTTGTAAGAGTACCACCTGGAAATGGAATCTACATCAATTTTACAGTTCTCCAAACAGAACCAATATATGATTTCATAACTGTCTGGTAAGAAAACACTTTTGACATTTATTTAATCTTCATGTGATGCTATTCAACTAAGTATGAATTAAAAAGAGTATATTTGCAATTTCTTCTTTGGCAGTAGTGTTCTGTCTAGGGGAAATGAGTGATTTGCTCTAATCCATGTTTTCCAATGTACCATTTTCTCTAGATAGCACTGGACATGAAGTTTCATAGTCGTTGTCTTAAGAATTAAAAAACAATAATAATGTGCCTTAGTTTGTCAATGAAAAAAACATTCACAAATATGTTATGACAGCCTATCAACAACCAAGAGAAGTAATAAAGAAAAGAGTGATAATAAGCAGTTGCAGCTGTGTGCATTACAATGTTTTAGTGTGTTAATACAAGAAACTACAGCAATACTTTCTTCACTTCTTCCATGTTGACTTCTTTTAAACTACTAGGAGTATATAACAACATTTCAACAGTGGCTAAGACCTTTTGGAAGCTTACCTAAAGCAATAACCCATTGATTGACAATCTGCAGGTTGAAAGAGTAGTGTTGTAGTCTGAGTAGCGAGAGACACTTTGGAATATTAATTATTCATTTTATGTTTCTGTTGCACAGAAATCTAATTTGGATTCATGTAAATTCATACAACTCAGGATTTCATTCCAACTTTCCTAAATACTGAACAGTTTTCTCCACACTTGTGGTATTTTCTGTAGGTCGTGGGTTTTTTTTTTCTACAAACTGTCTTGTTCTGCATCTCAGATACTTGGTTGCTTTGCCTTAAAGTCTAACTAAAATTTGATCAGAATATGTACCCAGACTATTTCCCTGATAGAACTCAGATAATTTTGAATCCCTTTATCTCTTTACCACTTATTTTGTGTATCATCAGGCTGGCCTTCAGAATCTTTCCTGAATTAAATCACAGTTTTTGTGTGCATACAGACATCTTTTTTCCATTTCATCCAACACATACTAGAACACTACTGTCCCCTTCTAGTGCTTCTTCTATTTTTCTCTTCCTTTCTACCAAGTGATTTCATGTGCTTTCAGTTGTACTCCTGGCTGTGTTACTTATTTATGATTTATACCTTTATAAGAAGTATTATATACATGATGGCTATA
This sequence comes from Gallinago undulata, assembly GCA_026546715.1. Lineage (NCBI taxonomy): Eukaryota > Metazoa > Chordata > Aves > Charadriiformes > Scolopacidae > Gallinago > Gallinago undulata. The sequence continues at coordinate 136,034,908 of JAOTQQ010000012.1, read as the reverse complement.
TAATTAAATAACTTATGCCATTTCTGGTATATTATTTATTTACAGAATTAATCATAAATTTTGATAGACATTTCCAATGGAAAAAATGCATTTTATTCACAATTCAAATGATTCTTCCAATCATATAATTTCCCTAATAAAACTGAAGGGGAAGGGGCAATGTGAAAGAATTTGGACAAATTTGCAGAATTTTCAAAGCAAAAAATATCTGTTTTTTTATCTTGAAATTGTTTTCACTTAAAATATCTTATGCCAGTAACAATTAGAAAATTTTAGCCTTTAAGGTTCATCAGTTCTGATCTGGGAGGAAGGGAGTACAAAAATGTAATGCCCTTGAATCATGAATTTGTCCACTGTACAATTCCAGTATTGTTTAGTACTAACTTTGATTTAATTTTTCTATTAAAATGAATGTTTCATTCTTCCACAGGGTACCAGTGATCTTACCAGCAGTACATTTATTTTCTAAATCATAATAAATCGTACAAAATAATATCAATCAATGTATGTGAACAAGGATTTAAGAAATTCATGAACTGCATGTCATACTTAGTTTGGTTAAAACTACCAACATTCATACGTATGTTAACCCGAGACAAAGAGACACAACCATTTATATAAAATGCATGGCACATCTCAGCAAGAAATTGATTTAGAAAGCTCTGAACTAGTCATAAAAATAAAATTTCAATTAATTCTTCTGGGGTTGTTTTTGTTTTTGTTTTCTCATTGGATGGACTAGATGATCTTAAAAGGTCCCTTCCAACCTAGGTGATTGAGTGATTATGTGATTCTTGTGTGTCCATATTTATTACAAATTATCAATGATAACATTATAACATTTAATTGTGGGGGGTGGGAAGCTAGGTGAAAAATTTTTGATATTACAAAATTTCTAAAAGTAGCATCCTTAAAATAATCATCAAAAATATACTCTGCATTTATAAAAGCCTAAATTCAGATTTCAAGTGGAATTTTTTATTCAGTAGAGCATAAGCATTTTGTTTTTATTTTAAGTGAAGCCAATATTCACTAATTGTCTTTTAAAAAATAAATAGTATTTCTCTCTTAACTTTACTAAAAATTATCAATTCAAAAGAATTGAGGACATGAGCAGTATTAGGTGTATTTATTTTCTGATAGACATATTGGAAAGCCCAGGTAAGTAAATGTGAGCAGACTTTGTGGCAAGAAGATAACATACATTCACAAATTCAATCATTTTGAATATTACTTCCAAAAGGTGATTGAACAGAGCATCTTACTTTCTAATAAATTTTGATGGTCCTCTAAGCTACTCCAATCCACATACAGAATTTCAAAAGGCTTTCAGCCCTCGGCGTTTATTTTATCTGATTTTAGATGATTCATGCCTTTTAAAGTAGAGAAATGCTATTACATAATATTAAAATTTGAAGAAATTAAATTATTTGTTTGGGAAAAAAAATCTTTTTGAATCCATTTCTCTTAGGGATGGACCAGATCAAACTTCTCCTCAAATTGGACAATTTAGTGGCAACACGGCATTAGAATCAGTCTATAGCACTTCCAATCAGATTCTGATCAAGTTCCACAGTGATTTTACTACCAGTGGCTACTTTGTACTTAGTTACCATGGTAAGTGTGGCAAGTTGCACTTTTTCTCTGTCGGTAGCATTTGCTGCAGGAAGAAAACTACTGAAATGAAAAAAATTACTTTAACTACTTTTTCTAAAAAGAGTTGTTGTTTACTCATATGACTGACCACCACTAGGGTAATGCAAACATATGAAAGACTAATATGAAAGATGAAAACAAGCTTTTTTCTTGACCAGATATTAAATTTACTAGTAGTCAAACAAAAAAAAAAAATTGCACTGTGAAAAGACATGAGTAAAGAAGACCGTGCAGTACAAGGTACTCATTTTTTCACTGTGTAAAATGGTTCAAAAATTCATTTGTAATCTAAAAGTTTGTGGGGTTCATTACATTTCTTGCAGATATTTGAATATTTTGAAAAAAGTACTGTTGTTCTAGAGATTTCAATGTTAGTTAACTATACTGTGTAGTTAACATTAAACTGCCCTTGAATTAAATACTGACTGAATGAAAATTCCTAAGTATTACTGTACCAAATTATATCTCTTTTTGTAGTCATTCAAACCTCCTGTGGCCATGTGTTCTTCTGCATTCCTATCTTTACAAGGAAACAGATTCAGAAGCAAGGATGTTTTTAGGTGCCTTTTGGATTAACTGTCCCAGGAAATACGGACACACTACAGTCTGTTTTCTGAATCCTGATAAGATTTTGAGACAGGAGACATTTCTTTTGACTTAGTAGAGACAATTTTGGGGATTAAAGAAACTTTAATCTAAACAAAACAAAATTAAAAAGGCCTCGGACAATCTTTATCCCCACCCCCTCCCAAACCTAAATCCCGGAGCAACAGTACTTGAATTGATTATGAAATATAGATTCCAGTACAATTAGGCAGAGGGGGGTCAGAATTTTAATTCCAAGTCTGGGCTTGGAATGTAGCATGTAGCAGTTTGTGAAGGACCCTTTGTGTTCATCAATATATGGATTCGTTTTAATATATGATCACTATATGACTAAAGATATCTAAAAATGCTCATACCTATTAATAAGGCATATTTAATGAACTTGATCTCCTTATATTTGTTTCTTTTGTTATTGTGGAAATTGTCATTCGAGAAGTGTGTTCTCTAATGCATATTAAAGATATAAACTGAGCAGCAGAAACTTAAAACACTTTTTGGATTGATGGTGTCAAGATAAATAAATATCTCAGTATCCTTGAGTCTGATCCTTCATATCAGCTACATACAATTTGTAGCAATAAAGGCAAGGCAATGAGAGGAGTCAAATTTATTTTAAATGGATAATTTGGGGATTAAAGTGAATGATAACCCTAAACAAGACATTTGAGATAAATTATATGAATTGTTTATCAAACTCATTTTTTAATTATGTTGGCAATTTTTTTTAACTGCATTTAGCACAGCTGTTCCATGTTTGCTTGATGTGTTTTATTTTAAATTACTTTATCCAGAGGCAGTATGTTAGCTATCTGACACACTGATTTAATTGGCTCTTCATTATACAGTTGACAAAAAGGAGTGGAATAGGAAGATGTCAAATATGGGTGACTCAACAACAAAAGATCTTACCTGGATTAAATATACATTTTATGACTGAGAAATATTTGACTAATTTTATTACTAAAGGATCCAAGCACAGGAAATAACAAAGATGTGTATAACTGAAGCAGAATCATCATCCCAGTGACAGCTGAAGCTGCCATAAGTAGATGATGTTTCCTTGCTAATGAGAGATGCTATAAAACAATGTTACATGAAAATGTAGTATCAGTGAAAACCAGGCATACTTGACTCCTTGAGTGTATACCTTAAAAGGCGGAAGACTACACTGTCAGTATAAATACTTCAGTGTGATTTCTTTGGACAGATTTCTGTCCTAATTGCAATTTAGATTTAAGGGAATTTTGTCTGTGTCCAAACACAGGCCCATCCTCATAGGTTCTCTGTTAAAAAAAAAAAAAAAAAAAAAAAAAAGCTATATAGCTTCTGCATACTCTTCCTACTTGTCTTTTTTATCATTTGTTTCAACTAATTATTTTGTCTGGCTGTTGTATACCTGTGTTAAAACTCAGAAAATAATTTCATGTGAGACTTCAAATTAGAAGTTTGAAAGCAGAATTATTCTCCAGGTAAGATGTGTTCTACAACTCCATTTACTGGGAATTTTAACATTCAAACTGCTCCCGTCCATCAGTTACACTGCATCTGGATAGAATCTTTTGCATTCTAAGACTTGTGTTCATTACAGAATTTCAAAAGTGGAAGAGTTCAGCAGTAAAAATGTATTGTAAAAAAAAGAAAACAAACAAAGCAACAATTGCACAATACAAAAAATCTTTGCTTTTCAGTGAGAAAATTGATGACCAGTTCTAAGCTTCCTAAGTTATTTATGAATAAGGTTTTGCCACTGAAATTAAATAACTAATTAAGAACACAGATATAACTTGCAATTTTTCATTAATTCTGAAATTCATATGTTTTCTTTTTTTAGATTCTCTTGAAAGTTTCAAAGTAAATGAGTACACATTTATTTTTATTCTGTTAGTGTGGGTATTAACTTATATTTGCATAGCTGTGTTAACTGTCTAAGTATGGGAATGTCAACTCTGCTTTTTTCCTGGTTATAGCCTATCAGCTCCGGGTCTGCCAGCCTCCAACAAATATACCAAATGCCGAAATTCTAACTGAGGACGATGAATTTGAAATAGGTAATATAAGAAAAAAATAAAAGCAACATTTGTTTCAAAAAAAGGACTGCTATGCACAGAAATTTCTTGCTTTTCAGGATCCAAATCATCCCTGTAATATGTTAGATTTATATTTGAAAGTAAAATTTTTAAGAAGTCATTCCTCTAACCGACACTTCCTGAATCCCATCTCTGTTTTAGAGATCACTTATAAGTAACACAGTAGCTTCTTTGCAATTAACTTCATTTTAAAATACATATTTCATAATTTTTGATGTAAAACATTGTCTTATACTAAAACAAAACAAACAAAAAAACACAAAACCCCCTTTATAGACAATAGTGTATTCTGTGTCAGGAATAAGGTTCTGTGACCAAAAGGGTAAAATCAAATTTTTAAAAATTAGGAGGATCTGACAGACTGACATTCTGACCTTCTAAGACATGTTAATAATATTACTTAGCCACCTGTAGTTAAAAGAAATATGATTTATATGATCAGCTAGTTTTGCTCACATTATAGCACAGAAAAATAAATTTATTTTTAATATATACCAATATTTGAGTAGTTATAATGGTAACAAAAATAAAAGACTTTTTTTATGTAATCTGAACCAAAGAAAATTGTTAGAAAGTATATATTTTTATTTTTACTGGTACCTAAAACTGTATGAATTTTTAATTCTTTAATTTAAAAAATGCCAATTTCTTATTCTCACTATGACAAATTTAAATATCATCAACTAAATCCAGTTCCTATTTATTTTTTTTTTCTTTCAGGGTTGTATGGGTTATTGACTTTTCTTATCTATTTATTTATTTACTTCCATAATGGCTATCCAATACATTATATTGCTTAAAGCTTTGTGGACACATGGTTCACACAGCATCAGTCAAACCAAGACAAATTAGCAAACTATCCAACTAATAATGTGGTGGAAAACAGTGATAGATGCAGCATAGTGTGCAACACAATGTTCATTTACCACATTTCTTAGACTAATCAAAGTTGTTTATGCCAGAGGTCATTTAGCCCATTATATACAGTGGCAAGAAACTTCATTAATCAATAATGTTTTCAAAGCTAGAAGTCCCAGTTAATTGCTGTTTAATGTTTCTTTTGTTTGATTGTGTTTTGTCTTGCTTTATTTTTCCAAACAGGAGACATAATAAGATACCAGTGTCAACCAGGCTTTACCTTGGTTGGTAATGAGATTCTGACATGTCGACTAGGTGAAAGGCTTCAAATGGATGGAGCACCACCTACTTGTCAAGGTTTTTTTCTCCTTTTTCTGTTCCTACTTCCAGAGCAGTTAAGTGGTGATTCCTTAAATATCCTCCATTCCCTCTTTACATAAGATGGCACACTGAAAATATTTCAGACTATTTGGTGCTACTCCCAATATTACCAGTTAGAGTGAATATGTGTCAAATATTAAGGCAAATTAATTAGTAATGTTTTGATGAATTTTATAAGTTTAAGGGACTGCTGCTTTACTTCGTGAAAATAATTCACAATTTGTTTTTTGCAGGGAATCTAATTTTAATAAATAATGAGATTGTTTCATTTTATCTAGAACATAATATTAAGAAAATTTATGTGGACATTTTAAAAAATGCTAAAATTAACAGCATGGATTTGGATGAACAAGATTACAACATCATTTTTCAGTGCAACTTTAGGCACGTCCATTTTTATTCAGTGTATTCTAAAGAATAGGTTTTCTGTATGTGTGTGTCCACCTCCATGCATTCATTTTTTCCTTCTTTTATTGAAAAATGCAAATAGAGTGATATAACATTACCTCATATTTAAGGTCAAAACAATATTACAGTCCCACCAACCACAAACATCACAGTTTAAACCAGTCTTTATTAAGATCAAGTCATGGATTCGATGGATGGACCACTTGGTGGATAAGGAACTGGCTGGATGGCTGCACTCAAAGGGTTGCTCCATGTTCACTTGTCGGCCAGTAACTAGTGGCGTTCCTCAGGGGTCCATACTGGGACCAGTACTATTTAACATCTTTGTCAGTGACATGGACAGTGGGATAGAGTGCACCCTCAGCAAGTTTGCT
>JAOTQQ010000012.1:136000921-136026125 GCA_026546715.1 Gallinago undulata | reverse complement strand
CCTGGAGGTGTTCAAGGCCAGGCTGGATGGGGCTTTGAGCAACCTGCTCTAGTGGAGGTGTCCCTGCCCATGGCAGGAGGGTTGGAACTTGATGATCTTTAAGATCCCTTCCAACCCAAATGATTCTATGATTCTGTGATTCTAAGATGACATTTGATGTGTTATGCTAGAATAGATTTTTTCCATCATTTTTGAAGAAAACACAAGTTTTCTTTCATATCAAACTGATTAGGGAGCTAATGGAGATAAACCTTCCACAGAATTTGAGCACATTTCTCGACTGGAACAGGTTGACTAGAGAAGTTGGGGATGACCCATCCCTGCAAGTGTTCAAGACCAGGCTGCCTGGGGCTTTGAACAACCTGGTCTAGGGTCGGTCTTCCTAACCACCGCAGGGGGGTTGGAACTAAATAATCCTTAAGGTCCTTTCCAACCTAGACAATTCTATGATTCTTACTAATTCTACCACGTATTTCCAGAAAGGTAAACGTATATGGTAAAATATTTTGAGGGGGAAAAAACCCAAAACCAAAACCCCACAGCCCTATAAAACTACAATTTCTGTAAACAAAAGCAAATTTTTTATCCTGGTAGCTGTTGCGATATTTCTTTGTGATCCATCTACTCCTGAGCTTAATATTCTAACTCATACTGCAAGATTAAAATACTTTCCCAAATCAGTCATAATAAATGCACTTGATTTACATTTGTATTAAATAAAAAGTACTGCCATCTGGGTTTTCTACCAATCAGATATTGTTTGGGCAGCAATTTTAAGTAATTAACATATCTATAAAACACTCATGATGGAAGATTTATTTGTAAATAGTAAATTAATAGTGTATAAATCTAGTACTGTAGGCACTTGTTCATATAACATGAAGCAAGGCGAGTTCTTGGAAACAGTTCCAGTAACATTAATTCCAAATATTTTTATTTAATTACATTGTTATTATCAGCAGACCTGGTGAATCCAGATAAATTCAAAATCAAGCCTCTTCATCGTACTTTAAAACACCACTTTGCTCAATTTCAACAGCTTCTTGAAATAGTGGTGATGACTTATTTACAAATTAGTATTTATTCTGCTAGTATCCTTCATCCCTCCTGAAACTATGACAGTCCTGCTATGTGTTTTCCAGCACAGCTGTGCGTGGAAGACTAATGACATCAGAAAATGATGTGGAATATAAGAATAAAATATTCTTTACAGTAAGGTGAAGGTATGGTAGGCAATACCTGCTGAAGAAGTCAGCAGGGATGGAGCAGGTATATTCTTTTATCCCTGCAGGAAACACTTGCATGCTGTGGGGTCTAACGTCTCCCAGCAGTGTTTTAGAGAAAAGGGTAAAACATTTTCCCTTTCTTATTTTCTAGAGTTAAATGTGTGAAAAAACCTGTCAACATTTAAGAAATTCAGATTTTTATAATTTCTTCTTCAGCTGATTTACATCTACTCATCAGGGAAATAGTCTGTCCCTTTGTTAGAAGGAGGAAAATACCAGGTTGTCTGAATTTCAGAGTTCATTAGAAATATGAATACATAACCAAAAATCTCTCATACACAGACGTAATAAAAAGGAAGTTGTTTGTAGGTATAGATTCAATATTCACGTAACATTTATTGACACAGTTACACATCTGTTATGCTACCAAATAACTGAAGGATGATGAGGAATATGGAGTTAAAACAAATAAATATATATATCAATTTCAGGATGATATAAGCAGATAAAGTAGGCAGAAATCACCTACTTTTTTTTTGGTCCTAATTTCAGCATTATTTCCTACGAAAACATTTGTCATATGGTGAACTGTCGTAACTGTTTATAAAAGGAGGAGCAAGTCAGCCTGAGATTCTCTAGCTCATTCAGAATTATGACACCAATTTCTTGACTGCTAGTCATAGACATAGATTTTAAGAAGTCTTCTTTTCTGCTTTCTTTTTCTCTTTTTTATCTTTTTTTTTTTTTTTGGTAAGAGGAAATAATTGGGTCTGTGTGAGGTGTGGTGAAGGCAAAATAGAATTTCAAGTGTTTTTCATTGCATGTAAAGGCAATCAACAGTTTCCTTAGGTTTTTATGGTTCTATAAACTAAGCTGAATTAACACACATCATTTTCTTGTCTAAGCAACAAAATGTCAGCCTGAAGTGTGCTTTATTTTCTATACCAAAGGCATCAGGTCTGAACAGTGTTTACATCGTGTCTAGGTACATCAATGTTTTTGGGGCTTGATTGAGAATCTCAAAATTTAGGTGCTGCTTTATACAGTTTGTTGGAGGAATTGATTACACTTTATTTAGAATCTGACAGCTCAAAATCAGAGTGTCTTCAAGTTTTTCCTTCAGTGCAAGACTCTACTGGAATTGTTGCTGACAGTAATAGTAATCAGGGGGAAAAACAAAAGTCTATAGTTCACTTTTTTAACAGTGCAACAATTTCTAAAATAATATCTTATCTTCTAGAGAATGACAGAAGAGAAATGCCATGAATTGATAACTGCTGAGGGTTGCAGGTATCATTTTCAAGATAAAGAGTACTTTAGGGTTTTTTTTCTACTACCTTCTTTCTAAAATGTCAGTCTTTCTGCATTTATGGAAATTAAATGAATAATGGAGATCTTTCAAACTCAGGAAAATCTTGCCAGTCACATGAAACAGAAATAGTAGCTTTAGATTTTTTTACCTGTCTTTCTGTGTCACAGTGCTATGTCCAGCCAATGAAATGCGTCTGGATTCAACAGGAGTAATACTGAGCCCTGGATATCCTGACAGCTACCCAAATCTCCAGATGTGTGCATGGACTATTACTGTGGAAAAGGGTTATAATATCAGCATGTTCTTCGAATTCTTCCAGACAGAAAAGGAATTTGATATACTTGAGGTGTTTGATGGTAACTATAGGACGCAATACTTTGGATTATACTTTTTCTATATATATGTATTTTTACATTGCATCTGTGACATCACTGTTGTTTATGCATACTATAATTTGTCAGTATAAAAAATCTTAAATAAGCTATTATTTTATTTGTTGTGGTAAAAAGAGCTGTTAACTGTATAACATGGAATGTCAACTTCCATTTCTAATTCAGAATTATTTACCATTTGCTTGGAGGATGTTTCCTATGTATATTAATTGTATGCATATAATTTATTATATAGGGTTTTTTTTAACTTTGTAACTCCTTTTTTTTTCTTTTTTTTTTTCATTGCATCAAGGACCAAATAGTCATAGCCCATTGCTCATTTCTCTCAGTGGGGACTATTCGTCTTCTCTAAATATAACCAGCAACAGCCATGAAGTATTTCTCCGGTGGTCAGCAGATCATGGTACCAATAAAAAAGGTTTCAGGATAAGATATATAGGTATGCAAATCAGACTTTATTTAATGTCTATAAAATTTCAGTATGGAATATATTTATTTATGAGACAAAGGTAATGTAAGCTATATTTTGTGACATCTGTTGCCCAAACTGAAAGGTAATACAATCTGTTTTATATATAAACCTGATGATAGAAATCTTTTGAGGAAAAGAACACCACCACATCCTAAGTAGGGTATATGAAACATATGTGCTCTGTAGAGATTTAAGTAAATATTTCACAGGATTTTAAAATGTCATAATCCAGTACTAAATATGAAATAACCAGCTTCCCCCTTCTCCCTCCCATCACTTATTTGCACTCACGTGCCTCTGTTCTTCACAGTGGATCTTTATGCAATTCATTGTTAACGCTTTTGGTGGGACAGAGGATGAGGTGGCAACAAGGCAGGAGTGAGCAGCTATAAGGGAAAATGTGAGACTCTGAAGGACTGAATTGTTTATTTAAGGTGCAACAAAAGCAGCAAGCCGTATTAAAAGAGATCAGTTATTATGTTAAAAAAGCCAACATTGTGTTATTAATTCAAATGAACATATTTATTAATAGTGCGTGAAGATGATACTTATTAAAGTTGCTTTTTATTTAATTGCTTTTATAGAATTATTATATCACACCCATGTTTAAAGAATAGTAATATTCATTACTCAAGCTGAAATAAATCTGCTGCAATTTACATCAATTACACAAAAACCATATTTGATATTTTTTGATAACCAAAGACATAAAATACACAGAATAAAAAGTACTGGGGATAGTATCTGTAGATACTGCAGAAGTTATTGGCATAAAACATTTACAATTTACTAAGTGGAGAAAGCAATAAAGGAGATACACAAAATTCCTCTTTCTGCTGTATTTTTTTGGTTTTCCTCACTCAATTTTTGGCTATTTCACTATTGTGGAAAAATAATTAGGCTCACAACAGTCTGCAAAACAGTATCAGTGTAATCTTTCCCTTTAGGAGAGCACAGGTTTCACTGTTGGCTAGACACACAATATTATATGGCAGCTATTTTTATTGCCTGTAGTACCACTTGGATCTGTTAAAAGAGAAAGAAGAGAAAGTTCTTAAAACTCTTTCCCTACTGACAGCAAGAGAACTATTGAAAGGTAGACAGGAGATATTTACTAGTGATATTTACTAATATATTTTCTTATACACTAAAGAAGTAGAGGTGTCTGTATCTCTGATTCTTCCAAGAGCAGGAGCAATTTTGTGTACAGAAGAAAATATTTTCATAGTATGTGCTCTGAAAAATATGGCAGTGTTTGTCATTCTGCTGCTTGCTTTAATAAAGAGTAAACAAACAGCCACAACTGCATCCTGATCAGAGGAAATCTTTCCTTGACAAAATCATTGACCTGAATTAAGTCATGGATCATGGAAAGGTTTAAAGTTCAAGTGAAGCAGTATTCTTCTATTTGCCTGAGAAAATAGATACAAATAGTTATCAACATTTCTCCAAAGCATGATGAATGCACTCGGAAAAAAATTTCCAACAATTTTCTTTCCTACAAAATTGGAAAATTGCCATCTTGGCTAAACAGTCTTGGCTCATCCTTGAACCAAAACGATCAGAAACCAAGTTAAATTATTAAGCAAACAACATATCATAAACTGGCTACCATGTGGTTAAGTCCCTTCTAGTCCACTCCTTTGTTAAGGCAACCAATACCTTAAGACTTTGTACTCATGGACTTAATGAACAAGGGAGTTCAAAGAAAATAAGCATAATAACAGTCTTAAGTAAGTAAGCAGTCTTAATGTCAGAGAGACTTGAAGTACTTTTAAGTTCTTTCAGATTATAACAACTATATCTCTTAAAGATCCTTTTGCTCTCATAAAGGTTTCTGATATTTTTTTTCATAGTATCTAAAGACTTCTGTAGCACTTTTTGTGTTCTAAATAAATCATAACTCCCCCCCCCCAAACACCAGATTCAGTGTTTTTGTCATGGATTTATGATGACATTCATAAATATGATTAAAATCTATTTTAGATTTGCTAGGTCACTTCAGCATATTGTGTCACAGAACTTGAAATAAATAACTTATTTAGGACCAGAAAGGAAAGGTTATTTGAAAATATTTATGTGCAGTATGCTCTTGATGTTTCTGTAGATTACCTGTTTTAAAAAAGAATATGTTGAAAAAAAAATAGTTATAGAAATGATGTATCGCTACATTTCCTTTGAGGCTACTAAAACCTGAAGCCCTTATAAAAGCCTATTCTTTCACTTTTATACTTAGTGAAATTGCTTGATGCATGCATGATCGGGATACAAAATACAACGTTTAGTGATGTTTTCTCACCTTGTTGTCACAAGTCCACTGAATTCAACAAGAATTTGTCAAGAATTGTCATCTAGATTCTAAATGCATCTTTTATTTATTCAATATTTATGTTTAAAGCTCTCTACTGTAGTACTCCAGAGTCCCCTCCACATGGTTTCATTGTCAGTCAGACAGGTGGACAGCTCAACAGTATGGTTCGCTGGGCTTGCGATCGAGGTTTTCGGCTCGTTGGGAAAAGTACTGCTGTATGCAGAAAGTCTTCATATGGTTATTACTCATGGGATGTTCCAGTCCCAGCTTGTCAAGGTAAATTTTTTTGTTATGAAATAATACGCCCTAAGAAGCTTTCTTTTTTTTTCTTTTTTTTTTTTTCCTAACGTAAACCATCTCTTTTCTGACTTAAATGAATAGCAGGTAATTATTTAATGCTCATGCCTCTGTACCAAAAATCTTTCCACCTAGTAAGACTTACAAAAGCAAATGTATTTTTAACAAACATAATTTCATTTCAACAGAATTTGCAAAGACTGGCTGATGCTAAAAACAATCTACATCTCCATGAAAGAAAAAACCGCCACACATTTAAAATATTAAATGATTCAAAAAGTTAATTTAAAACTGAATATTTAATAAACTTCATTTATAATGATCCAAGAACTGTATAAAAAAATTAGAGACTTTAAACTTGCTACATTTCTTAGAACAGGAAACTGGAACAAAAAAGCATTGCCTACGATACCATTCTTATCTTTCATAGTTTAAATTGAATTTTTAAAGAGAATTTATTGAGTTAACTGTATATTTAGCTTCTTCTGCCTTACAAAATCAAAATATCTTACAAGGCAAAGGAAATGGTTTTCTAATACACACAACAATTGTATCCTAATTCTTCCTTTCCTGAAAAAATTGCTATTTTTCTCATACCTTACCTATGTCACTCTTCAGCGAACTATTAGCATGATTTTTTCATAAAAATTTGCAGATGTCTGTATTCAAAATATGTACAATTTCTTCCTGTTGACCAGTGGAGATAAATGCTATAGGAATATTCCATGTTAATTTCCTGTGAGGTTTTTTTGACAAAAAGTCTTTGAACTATATGTTTCTAAAGCAGAACTATCCAACCTTTGTCAAAGGTGAAACAATCTTAGTTTCAAAGTTCTTTGGTAAATTAGTGTTAATAAAAGTGTACCTGTATTTTTAAAAACTGAAAGCCCTCAAAAAACCCTAACCAACCAGGCAGCGCATTTGCTACATGTCATTCTTTTGTTTTTTTCTCCTTAACAGTTATCTAAGGATTTGCCTTCATGACAGTTTCTAGAACTTGATCAGATTGCTAATTAGATGTGTCAAACAACATGGAATGAAAAAAACCAATCCACCGCACAACTTACCAAATTCAAATACCAGATGATTATTGCCAACATACTCAGTAATGGAAATAGTTGCAGTATTCAGTTAATACTTCAGGAAGAAGTGGAGTTAAGTGTTTAGTAATCTCATGGTGTCTGATCAAGTACAAAGACTGTTGGTAACAACTGTTAGCATATTGAAATTATTTAATGTATTTATTAATGGAAAAACAGTTAATTCTAATTTTGCATCTAATAAGGGATAGCTTTGACACATGATGTGAACTTTATTCAGTTCTTCCAGCTAGTCCTTGTGCACGAAAAGTGGTTTGTGGCCATGATACGGAGCTGCAACTCACAACATGAATCATACGTCTAAGCTTCCCAGTGTTGTTGTCCCCCCATACCCAGATGAACAGAAGATCTATGACACGATCTCTTGTATGAAAAGGTTGAGAACACCATCAGTAAATATTCCTCCTGTTCTTTCACAGGGGATATTTACATGACACAACGGCTTTGTCATTCCTCCTACTACTGAGAAGTACAGCTTTATCACAAAGTAGTTCTAACTCTTTTAAAAGACTATGGGCAAGTGGTTTTTAGACCTTCATGATAGAGGGGATGGACATTGTTTATTATAACTGCCAGACAGAATTTACCAACTATTTTGCCAGGTGATACCAGTTGGCAACATCACAGTCTATTTCACATTCTCTATCATTTATAGCATAACTAGAAAAGTGATTTTTATCAGTTCTTAACACATCTGAATGTAGGATTGTTACAGATGACCATTTAACACAACAAAAATAGAAGTATTAGGCTTTTTTTTTAACATAGCAGTGCAAGAAAAAAAAAGATATTTGCAATTTCTTTAAAAACAATGCATCTCATTTCAATCTATTTGTTTTCTGTATCCTAAATGAAGACAAATGAATGACAAATTGCTGTAGTAGTTTCTGGCATCATCCTACAGGAAATGAGAAATCTAAGGCCTCAAAATTTATGAATTCTTTAATGATACCTCTACAATCAGCACAGCTAGTGGTTTAAAGTAGTTTGGTGGGGTTTTTAAACAATACTAAGTCCATTTCTTGGCAAACTGCTTGCAGAATATTTAATGACTGTAATTAAACTAATGCTTTATCTTCACATTTTTCATTTTGTATCTGTACAATTATCACTTCTGAATCCTGTCCTGTAACTAATGAAAGCCAATACCCTTTTCCACTACAGCTTTTTTTTTCCCAGATTCATGAGTAATGTTAGAGTAATGTTTAATATTCTCATTCTTATATGAACAGAAATCTTGATCTCTGAAACTCTAAATAGATAATACCAGCCATCCTTCAAATCACTTGCACTTCAGGACTTGCAGATCCTGAAAAATCCAAATAAACACTTGAACCATGGATGAAATTTTTTTTATGTTCCTTGTTTATAGAACTAAACATATTTCAGTAGAAGAGAGTAGAAGACATTCTAAGTAGTATTAAGTAATCAAAAGGAAATGCCTCAAACCAGAGAAAAATAACCTGAAATGTTTCAAAGTTGATATAAAAGCACCCTTCCAGTGTCATGAAAAGAAACAAAAGGAATCTGCTTCAAAATTTAGCATTGTATATAATTAATTACAACTTTTACTGTTCTGTTAGATTTTAACTATTCTGTTTATATATAGAAATGCATTAAATGAATTGTAACGTGAAAGTAGTGTCATCCATGTATTCATCTCAGTTTTAATGATATTAAGCCCCTGATCACAAGCCAATAAAACATTCCTACAGCTAACTAAATTATGAGGTCTGATTACGATAAACTTTTGAAAGAATGAATAGGTTTTACAATGATCTATTGATATGCAAGAATTAACATGAATTCATATAAGTGGTTGAATATTTACAACTGACTAGATCTCAGGAGATTCCAAGAGCACTCCAATAACATTTTATTTTTTATCCCAGCGTTACATGATTCTTGGTTGTAATTATGAAAGATCTCTCTTGCAAATAAATATTGTCTCACACAGGCCTTATCAAGAGTCAACATTAATAATTTATAATATCATATATGAATAACAGGCAAATGCTTTTACAAGAATTGTAGGTAGAGATGTTAAGTAAAGTCTAAAACATAACAATATATCCAGAAGAATTCTCTAGCTCAGTAATCTAAATTCTCTGTGCCAGCATACATAAGGGTTGCATAACTGGTGATTGTTATGAAAATCATACTAAAGCAATAAAAAAAATAAAGAGAATACTAAGAACACATGGTTAGGTATGATACCTGATGAGTTACAGTTTTCTCAAAAATTAAGCTAAAGTACATTTGTAGTGATCTTTAACAAATATCTGATATGTAAACCATAATACCTTCTACGTTTACTTTTTTTTTTATATGGCTATAAGTTTGAGATATTCATATTCATATACATTAGAAAAATTAATATATCTATGTATAAGATAAGATAAATAAATATTGTGTTTATTCAAAATAGACTATTTCCAAATGCATGGCTCTGTTAGGAAAGGTGTGAAAAATTCAATAATTTATTGAATACCAAATAGTTGGCACCTTTTAAAGTGATTTGTAAGGCAGTCTACAGGAAATTTAGTTTTCATAACATTTCTTAATTCTTCACAAGTTGAATGTCCAAGTAGTTGAGTTCAGAGAAGTTTGTCAGTGAACAGTTTTAGTAGTCTTGCCTATGTTTGAAATGCTCCTGGTAAATGTTGTCAGCTCTAGAGTGATGTCTGAATCAATACTCAATTTTTCTCTCATATCCCTGAGACATGAGAGGTAGCTACATCTGCTAAGTGTTGTTCTTAACTGAGGCAGAGCAAATCCAAGGATCAGAGATCCTTTGCAGGCTGAGTAGTCTGATTTCTGTTAGGGAAATTGTAATCACAGAAACATTTAATAGTGCCTTAGCATTTAATGAAGGGTATTTAAGAACTTCGTCCTGGTCTAATAATAAATTCTGAAATTTCAGATAAGTCTTTAGAATGTTTTTCCTCTTTTTGCAGATCAGAGGTGACAGGATCAATGTTAAAATATGCTTTAATTGCTACAAAAAGAAACTGCATATGGAATATAAATTTTTAAAAAGGGGTACATTGTGCAGAAAAGATCACAGAAACTCTTATTAATTTGCTCATTTACTTTACCTGTGTCTCAGCTGTGATTATTAACTTTGGTACAATGCTGCTACACTGCTGTTACATTGCTTATGAAGCAGATCTGTCTTACATAGATCAACTCACAACAGGGGCAAAGATAGATTACTCTTCTTTATCAAGGATTTATACATATTCTGAGAGGCTTAACTTTTCATATCTCTGTGTAGGCCGAATAGATGGTCTCTCAGGGTTCAAGATTCCACTTCAAAGGGAAGTACTTAAGAGTTAAGTGCCTAAGCCTTTTTTTTTTTTTTTTATCTGACTTACATGAGATGCATGGTGTTGAACTGTGAAAAAGATTAGTTTATTCCCAAAATAGAGCATTATTTAGAGTCAGATCTTTTTATTGGTACTTTCTTTCTCCTGAATAATTAAAAAAAATACACTTCCATTTGCCAATTTTCAGTATTTTCAAAGGGGTATTTTCTTTCTGCTTTGCTGGAGGAAAAATAGAAAGTTGAAAGTTAATTGTAGTGCTTTGACAGAGGTCACACAGTACATCTGATGGAAAAAAACTAAAGTACAAACTAGATTCCTAATGTCTCAGACTGGTGCTTCATTCATTCATCCATGCTGATCATATTTTTTCCAGATATTCTCTATTGCCTCTTCTTTGATTATCTTCTGCTTTTTGAATAGATAGCTGCAGAGTTAGGAACCATTGCTCTTTTTTTTGACCTCCTCCATCAAAAGACAAAAGCTTCCTGAAATTTAATTCGCTAAAATTTTAAGGGAACTTATTTGTAGGCTTAAAACACACATTAATGAGTTTCAAAGTAATTTTTATGTATTTAAGACTGTTGATGTTACAATACATAAAGCCTTTCAGATGAGCAGAAGTTCATAGTGTTATAGTTATATAAAATAACTATGTCCTTCTCTTTACTCAGCAATATCTTGTGGAATTCCTAAAGCTCCATTGAATGGTGGGATATTAACTACAGATTACTTAGTTGGCACTCGTGTTACTTATTTTTGCAATGATGGGTATAGATTATCAGCCAAGGAACTTACTACTGCAGTCTGCCAGCCAGATGGTACCTGGAGCAATCACAATAAAACACCTCGCTGTGTAGGTAAGTAAAATGTAAAAACTCTATAGTGAGTAAAAAACTGGCTGTACATTTTGTTTATTTATCCAAGGCGCAAATCTTCACATTACTTAAACTTTCAGCTTCAGTTTACTTAAATCTATGAATAATTGCTGGTATCAAAGTATTGTGAAATCCATATTTGAAATGTGTATATCTGAGATATTTATGAAAACTTTCTGTGACAGCAGAATAAAACCAGTAGGGATTATAGAATGTGTTCAAACTGATGATTAATTTGCAGCAAAATTGATGTTAATGGTTGCAGAAGTTTATACAAAAGCTATCTCTTCAAGTGCGGGCTGCACAGTTCATATATTGTTAGCAAACCCGATTTACTATCCAGAATTGGAAAGTCATTGGTACTCTAGGATACCTGGTTGAAACTGCTGCCTATTATTTATATTCAGCCCATCATTATAATACTACTCCATCTAAACTTGGGGGAACATCACTGAGGGGAAAATGCATGTTCAGCTCCAAAGAGAAGTGGATACCATCAAAATTATAAATGGGGTATGAAAACCTGGGTGATCATAAGACTGATACAGAAAAGTTATAGTGTCTGATACACATTAAGATTTGGATTATCTCACCCAATCGACTTTTGAAAAGAAAGAAAACATAATCTAGAATAATTTTCAAGAATTTTTCCTTTTTCTTTTTTTTTTTCTTCCTGTAAATTGCATTCCCTCATGCCTTTTCCTCTATCTAAAGAACCGATCCTAATGGAGAGAAGGAAAGCAGTATCCAAGAAAGATCTTCCTGTGTGCATTTTGATCATGGAAAAAGTTATTCTGCTTGTTAACCTTTTTCTATAAGATTAGGGTTGTAGAATGTTTTTGTTTGGGTTTTGGAGGAAGAAGACATAGAATTAAGACATGAGATACAAATGTGTAGCTGCTGAAATCCTTCTTGGATATGGATATTTTTTTATCTGTCACCAATGTACAGCCTCTCTAAATGAGTCTTTAAGATCTCACAGAATTTTCCTGGGTAGAAAAATAATTCCTATATTGAAACATAGCTAATGTTTTACTAAAGATTCTGATGTCTGAAGGAAAGTGTCACTTACATTCTATGACTATCAATCTACAGTGAATTCAACCATGGTATAGATTCTGTCTGCATCAATTGAATAGCTCTGCATACACAGTTACAGCTCTGTCTGGGCCATTGATCATTATTAATGAAATGAGAGAACTCGTATCTGCTATCCACAGGCAATTTCAAATATTCTTCAAACATTATGACACTGAGTCTGAAATACATTCCTGAATTAATAATGGTATAGATTTTCCTAATTTGCCTATATTAGCCCACAAATAACTGTGTTTTTGTTATTCTGGAAGTTGTTACATGTCCAAGCATCAATTCTTTTACACTGGAACATGGAAGATGGAGAATAGTGAATGGTTCACATTATGAGTATAAAACAAAAGTAGTTTTCAGCTGTGATCCAGGATATTATGGTTTGGGACCAGCATCTATCGAGTGTCTTGCTAACGGCACCTGGAGTTGGAGAAATGAGCGGCCTTACTGCCAAAGTGAGTACATGATGTATCTGTATCTGCTGTGCCGACTTCAGATAAAAATATTTTATTTCACTGAATTAGATGTTAACTAAGTAAATATTGGAATCAATTAATTAGAAAGACGTTTCCTGGCTGGAATTCCTGGGTATCCTAGAAGCAATTATTTACAAATAAAATCCATTAGGTTTAGTGACAGGGAAATATCTGTAAGCGAATTTCTGGATTTTAAAGGTCCCTATATCTGTAAAGTTCAAATAGTAACAGAGAACATTTTACTATATGTTTTTCTAGGTCAGGAATGCTGTACAGTCTAGAAAAATACAATAACTTTGTATCTTGTCTGCACACTTGATAAATAAAATAATTCTCTTTCAGCCGGTTACCATAAATACAGTGTACAAGTCCACATCATTCCTACCATTAGCTGGTATCCTGATAACCTGCAATAGCTACTTTTCAAAAAAATAAGTAACAAATATTGAGATATTTTAAACAAGCTAAAAGCTCCCCTAACCTACCTCTGTGAAAAGCAAGTTTCTTTATGTATTTAAATTTAGACATACATTTTGAAAAGTGTGGGGTTTTGGGTATGTTTTGAAGCCCCAAAATTCTTCCTCTTTGTGGAACACCACATGACATACACTTTGATAGCATGGGATATGACTGTGGTTGTCGTGCATGTATCTAAACAATGTGCGTCTGCATGTATGTGTATAAATACATACAAATCTAAAAATCATGGGGAAAAAAAAAGTGTAAGAAACCAGATAACAGTGGTTTAGAATATATTTAGAATTTATTAAGAATGTATGTTAAACTAATAAAAAAAGGGGCTGAAAAATGCAGTTCTGTAGACAGATTAATTATATTGGAAATCAACCTTAATTTGAGTTCTTTTTAACCTACTGGAAATTTCATTTATAACTTAGAGTGTTAAAAATACTCTGTATATTTCTACATCTATATCTGTCCCTGTGTATATAGACATTTTACGTAATATGTAAGTATTTGTAACCCTTTTTTCTTTAATGAATGAATACTTTTCACTATGTTTTGGGATTATTTTTTTTGCAAAATTATCACTTACATTTTTTAACATAATGTGCACTAGGTGCTTTCACCCTTTAATCCACCATCTTGTAATAGTAAAGTTCTTTTTACTAATTCTTAAAGAAAATTATTAAAGCAAAATTATTATTTTGAATTAAAAGTAGCTTTGAATATGTAATTTGTAAATAAATAGTAAGGAATTCCATGCACATAATTCACTTTATAACTTGTGTGAATGCTATGGCAAGCATCTCATTATGAACTAAAAAGATAAAAATTTCATATTTCCAAAGAAACATAATTTTAAAAATTGTAACAATTATGATATTCCAATATTAAGAAAAAGTCATTGATAAAGCCAGGGTAGTTAAATAGAAATTAATAATGTTCTGAACGGTGGGGTTTTTTAACTTCTCAAAGACAATTTTAATTTTTCTCCCCTCCACCCCTCTCTTTCTTGAGTATTATTTCTGAGAAAGTAAAAGTCTTTGTATGCAGAATTTTTCACCTATTTTTTCTACAGAGGAAAACATTTCAAGATGTGAAATTTATTTATCTGCTTGACTGGTTGATAAGTATTATTGTATCTGTGTTTGTGATACTCAGCTGTACATTTCTCTTTTGTTTTGGTCTTGCCATAAAGTTATTTCTTGTGGAGAACTTCCTACACCTCCAAATGGGAATAAGATTGGAACTCAAATTACATACGGATCTACAGCTATATTTACTTGTGACTCAGGATACATGCTAGTTGGCTCTGCCGTGAGGGAGTGTCTGTCTTCTGGACTCTGGAGCGGAATTGAGACCAGGTGTTTAGGTATGGATACTATTGTCAGAGCTTACTTATTTTCTTCAATCTAGCTGGCAAAAGCAAGCAAAGCATATCAGCCTGTCTCTTTCTGTTAGCACAGATATAAAGATAGCTTTGCAGTTTAAAAATATGTGTGGCTGAATTGTTTCTCCCATCAAAATATAACTACGGTTTCCTTTCCACAGACTGAATCCCTTTATCAGGGGATATTCCTTTTGCCCCAAATGCAAAGCCTAGGTCACTGGATACTGCATATGTATCTAAAGTAGACCTGTACCTAAACAGCAAGACTGCTTGATTCCAGAAATGTCAGCCTTAATATTTATTCTTAGGAAAATATCTGCATAGTAGAACTCAATTCAATGGTTATGTTATAGAATTAATCTGCACACTTGCCAAAGATTTAGTAAAAACTAAACATACCTTTATAAAATGCTAAGTACCGATATGAATTAAAATGCAGAAATGAAGAATGGAGTTTTCTCAATCAGTATGATACATGGAGCTGTGTTTCCAATACATGACTAATACTAAAGAAGTTTTCAAAAAGACAGACAAGTAGCACAAAAAAGCTAATTGACTTAGAGTGAGCATTAAATGTCAGTATTTGTTCATACTCACCATACAGTAATACCAAGAATACCTTTAATCTATTCTCCTAAGAGAAACAGTGAACCTCACATACTGTGTCAGCATTAACAAATAATTCAGCATAAGGGAGCACATCATGAGACAAATAATTGGTTCTGAATTCTCTGTATCTGCATTACATATAGTTCAGAGAATTTTCCTTGGACAGTATCTGGTCTAGTCCTCTGGACTAAATGTCATCATTGCTCATGGAATCAAAGAATCATTTAGGTTGGAAAAAACCTTTAAGATCAAGTCCAAATGTAAACCTAACACCGCCCAGTCTAGCATTAAACCATGTCCCTGCCCAAGAGCCAAGGTTTCTGTGGCTATGTATCCTCTGAAGTGTAGCCTTTCTGCCACTATTTTTATCTTTAAAACTTTTGGAAAAACATACAAGCAACTGAATTTTTCCTCTTCACTGTTTTTAAACATCTTTTTTTTAGATTTACGGTATTTCAACTAAAAGAGAATCTATATCTCCAGTGATACTGAATTAATATATCTAGAGTTAGCCATATGGTTCTCTTTATTTTTCATTACTACTGCATAATAATAACAACTAGACTTTCAAATGAGGTAAATGATGTCTCATCTCTCATCTTAAAAAAATTATTCAGTCATTTCAAGGAATCCAGCAGAGAACTTCCTTCTCTGGGCCATGGATTAAAAAAAAATTAAAAGAATGTTACCATTCATCCTGAACAGTTTTAGTACAGCTTGAACAGCTGGTAAGGTGAGACTCTTCTGAAACTGGCAGGAGAAAGTCACCAAACCTTGTTTTGTCCAGACCTGTGCCAGTGCATTTCCATACTGTGATTTTCTACAGAAGATATAGCTTGTGAACAGGAGGATGTTCAAAAATATATCATGCAAGCCCTGTAGAGAAGAAAGAAATTCTATCAAATAATTCTTCTCTCTCAAGCTGAGGTCATCTTAACAGGTTAATTAACTCTGTTGAATAATAACCTAAATCTCTTCTTCCAATAAAATACTGATATGTAGATTTCTTTCACTACTATGCTCATGTTTGACATTACTGACAGATAAAGTAAGCATGGGCATGATTTTGTTATTTAATGTAAAGATTCTGTATTCATTCCTACTCTTGCATCTCAGAAGGTAACCTGCAGGAAAAAAACGCATTTGCAGCTGAGGTTTCTAAGGTTCTGACACTAAGTTATTAGGCTCATTCTTCATTGCTAGAGCTGAATTTTATGTCAAGTTAGGTAATTTATTTGGTGTTCACACGTTATTAATATCCTTCATTCCTACTTTTTGACTATTTTTTTTCTTAAAAATATTTCATGTAGTTATTCTTCTCAAGCTTTGCTAGACTGGAAATTAAGAATGTTATAGTCCTTATTTCCCCCCTCAAATCTGCTACTCTGTAAAACCATTACTTTTAATTTCGCTATGAGCATTCATTCATGGCCTTCACAGAAGTGACATCTTTTGATTCAGTGTTATAAATTATGGGTTACATTGAGACCTAAGGGCCTCAACTGTGGTCATAGAATTCCAGTTCTATGGAACTGGAGACTCCATAGAACTCCAAAGTGTAGGTCTTTTATATCTATATCATAGAAAAGATGAAAATACACTCAGTCTTACAATATAGCAATAAAATAAAGACATTGACAATCAACAATTATATCCTAAAAACTTGTCTGAAATGGTCTAGAATCCTAACCTGGTGTGAGGTCAGATATTTACCACCAGGGTGCTTTTTCCCCCCAGTAATTTTAATTATTATAATCTCATTGTTGCAAATCATTGAATGGAGATTTTGCTTAACCCTTGCTAATTTTATTTCACTTTTTCTTCTGTTCTTAATGCAGTGCAGTAAATGTTCTATTTGTTATGTGTTTGTATTTCGCAATGTACCATGCAAGGATGTATTTTATTTTCTCTCTTTCATTCTGATAAATACAGATCAGAAGTGCCATATTGATCTTACTACTTGAACCACTTCATCTGTACCATATTTCTCCACAAATCTTATATGATTGGTTTTAATTTTTGGTTTTCAGTAGACTTCTAAGGTGACTACAACAGTTTTATATTTGTTTATCATTGGTCTTAGAATCAGAATATTACTCTGGGAATAAAAAAAGTAATATTCAATTAGATAGTAAAAGTACTATTAAGTCTTTTATCCATGGTAAGTACATATTGAAAGACTTATTGGCTGTTTAAATGGGAGTGTAAATTTATTCTAGAATCAGTACTTCTTAAATGCTTTCTTATATATTTGCAAAATAAATTTCCTGGCAAACAAGAAAAATAAAAACCCAAGAGGCAGCATTGTTGCTCACTATCTGAATCTTTGTTTTCCCAGCAGTACTCTTATTTTTTTCTCAGCAATCCTTTGCTTTCTACATCCTTGTCTTTTTGCATCTGTTTTTGGTTTTCTGCCATGTTTTTTCTGGCAGATTTTGTTTGTATTTACAGAGAGCTCTCTCAATATGATACTCAGTTTCCAGTATTTCCATTCAGTCCTCAGTGAAAACACTCCACCTGCAGAGCCTAGCTCCTGAGCAGTTTTGTATCTGGATTGCATTTAGGAGGAAAAATTTAGCTGTCTCATTACAAAAGACCACATTCAATATAACCACACCTTCTGGTTATATTGAATGAAAGCTACTTAGTACAACAATCAGTTTTATTACTTCACTCAGTTTCATTATACCACATTTAATAACTAAAACTGTTCTTCTTCCAAAATGATACAATTGGGGTAAGCATGCCATATTTATCAAATGAGAATAGATTTTAAATTGCATCCCTTTATGGCCTTGCACTATTTTTTTGCAGTAGTGAAGTTGTATGTTACTCCTTGTTTTTACCAGTGTGACAAAACTGACAAGGATTACATGGTAGATTATATATATATAGTACAAGCAAGTGAGTGGAAAAAGGTTTAAGGGATACAGCTGTGTGATAAAAGGAAGGAATAGACTTACACAGTAGGTATGTCTCGTTCAGAATCAAAGGCAGTTTCTCAGAAAACTATACATGTGCAGTATTTGTTTTTCTCAGACTACCAAAGAATCAGCAGTATTCTGAAAGTTCTGGAAACTTTCCACAATCAAAAAACCCTCTAAACCCCCAAATTCACTATTTATATGTATATATGTGTACCTATTTGTATAGACACAAACACATAGCACACAAAGAAAAGTGTCAAAGGCTACTGAATGACACTTCAAAAATTCTGTTCAGAATGTTTGCTTTGCCCCAAGCTAAGAAAAATAAACTTTTGAAAGAAGTCAGCAGAAAAAAATTGAAAGATGTTCATAATTTCTTTGTTTTAATTAAGGAGTTATATTTAAAATTTCTCCTGCTTATTTACTATATTTACTGACAATTTCTTCTCCTTTTTTTTTTTTTTTGTGTGTGTGGTTGGTTTTTTTATTTACTTTGCAAAATCTAGCCGGTCACTGTGGTATTCCAGATGTTATAGTCAATGGTCAAGTAATTGGAGAAAATTATGGATATAGAGACACAGTTGTATACCAGTGCAGCCCTGGTTTTCGGTTGATTGGTTCTTCTGTACGAATATGTCAACAGGATCACAATTGGTCTGGTCAGCTTCCATCCTGTGTGCGTAAGTAAGCATGGCAACACATCTTGATTTATGTTACAAGAATGTCTATGTAGGACAAGATGAGAAGTTACAACCACTTCATTACACCCACTGCTCAATGTTTACTTTGTTTTACATAGAACTAGATGTACATACACTACTATAATAATTGTGGTTCTTAATTTTGTTTCCATTTTATGATCTAGTAATAAATTATTCTTCTTCTTTATATTACATTTCAGACCAACACACTTCTTTATAGGTAACTGTTAAGGCCATAAAATTAGACATTGTTAATCAAGAATTGCAAAATTAAAAGTTTAATATCAGTGTTAGAACTGAAAGATAAATGTTTTGGCTATGCTAACAGCAGAGAAAATGGACATGTTTTCTTCCTCTAATCAAATAGAAGCCCCTTGTTTGAATAAAGACTTGGGAAAAAGCTTAGATTTGCAAAAGGCTGCTATAAACAGCAGCTAGCTCTAACTTTTTGGTAGATATTTAGGAACAAGTCCACTTCAGATCAAAGATTCAAATGAAGTGAAAAAAATAGTCACATATGTCATTATTTATTTAACTTCAGATTTTTAATTAAATTTTTGAGATTATGTGTTTAAATTTAGTGATTCTGACCTTATCACTTTTGAAATCACCATCCTTGCTTATACAGTGGGCAGACAGATTACTACTGTTGTGTATTGCTACTGTATATGCATGGTTATGAATCAAAATTTTATGCAAATTTCATACTTCTGTTTTCACATGAATAATTTTTATTGTTATCATATATACATTAAAAAACACAACTGTAGACTGAATGTATATCTTTGCCTGACATTTTTACAAATGCTAATTCCAATTATTCTTTGCAGGAAAAAATGCTATTCCTTATATAAAAAGTTCTGATGCCAGCAACATAAAGATGATTTACTTAATTAAAATAACTTAATGATATAAGTAGAACGTACAGAATTCAATTTAACTTTCATTCATAGAATATACTGTGATTTGTCTGTATGATATACTAGTTTTTAAGGACTATTTTCACTTTCAGATTGCTAAAAATTTTATTTCATTTAAATTATAAGAATGGGTATCTTTTAGAGTTACCATGTCTATTCTACACAGAGATAAAGAACATATATTTGTCAGACTTACAATTAATTTAGAAAAATAATGATGTTTCTAAAGTGATAAAAAATTGTGTTAATCAACTTATTCTGTGATTATTATTTTCTTTCACTTTACTGATTAACATTTTATTTATCAACTACTGGAGTTTGGCAGAACAGAGAAAACACTTATAGATTTTTTTAATTTATTTTGGGAAATTTAATTTGTGATTTATTTTTCTTACTGCTTTTGCATCTGGTCTTTGTGGGCACAGAAAAGGAACTTTACCTTCTGTGGTCAGTTTTTGTATAAATACGAGAACAATTTCACAGTGCTTATAATGTTTCCTACATCCAGTCATAAAATTATAACTTCACTTAGTACTCAGTCCTCAAAGATAAAACAGATTTAGGCAGTATTAAGACATATTTGTAAGAAATATTTCCTCAGGAATTAATGCACTGAAATATTTTGTTTTAATTTCAAACTATATGTAATGAAAATCAAGTGCTTGTTTTTCCCTTGACTTCAGAAAAGCTTTCTTCGTTTGCATTCATTACTGCATGGCAAATTCTATTAAGTTTGTTTAAATATATGCATAAGTGCTTGAACATTTACTAAAGTATGTGTTCTTATTGAATTGTGAATTTTCCATGGAAAGTACTTAGTTTCTTATAATATCAAGACATTAAAGTATGATTATATATAGATTATAATGATTATCTATTATATCATAAATCATGAAAACTGATAACAGCATTATCTGTTTCTTGTTTCTTTCTTTTGTGCTTTGCTAGCCGTTAGCTGTGGTCACCCTGGTAGTCCTATTTATGGAAGAACAAGTGGAAATGGTTTCAACTTCAATGATGTTGTGACATTCTCGTGTAATACTGGGTATGTTATACAAGGACCTACCAAAGCTCAGTGTCAGGCTAATAGGCAGTGGAGCCACCCACCTCCAATATGCAAAGGTAAGAATGCAAGCATTTACAGATTTCAAACTTAGTTGGAAAATTATGGTTGAAAAATAAACTGAAGGTAAAGGGAAACTGTCTCATACTAACAAGCATCAATTTATTAAAGGAGATGTTTAATTTCTCAGTCAGATCTGTTCTACAGTCAGAAAGTTGCCAGGATAACTGTTGCAGAAAAAATTTCTTAAGTGTCTGTAGTTTGTATTGATTTATTTTTGGTATGGTTTCTACAAGTTCCTTAAGAAAAATTATGCATAGATAATTAAGATCTTAAATCATGAAATAATATTCTCTGTGTTTTTAGCCAATATAGTTCAACTAGGTGCATAAGAAAGCATATTATTTTTTTTCTTTTACATTTCCATTGATCTGACTGCTCGTCTTAACTTTTTTATTTTTTGTTCTAATTTGTTAGCATAATCCCTTTGGTTTGGTTCTCAACACTTCTAGATGTATTTAAAAATCTTTCACTGAAAATAAAATTACTGCATGGCAAATTCTATTAAGTTTTGAAAATAATATTATGAAATTTGTTCTGTTTGAGTTTTCATAAGGACTTTTAGAAGGGTATTATCACCATTGTCCTTTATAGCTTTGTTTTTATGGGCTTTTTAAATGTTTTAATTTTCTTCATTTGGAAAAATGTACTTTGTACAGTAATCTGTTTGCACATATGCAGAAATTGTACTGATTTTTTTTCAGCAGCTTCTTTGAATTTTTATCAGTATACAGGCAAAGTCATGTTACGCATTTACAGTAATTTTATTTACTATATCTTCCTTCAAATAGGTGTCCTCTACTTTCCTTTGATCACTTTGCCTTAAGCAATACTGGCAAATAGGTTGCAGAACTCGAATTTCCAAGGACCTTTTGTTGATGAGAAGTTATTTTTTAAATAGGTGGTGATGTGTTTACTTGACCAGAGGAGTCTATTTCCTGAAAACTGTTACAAAAGCCTCATAACTTGTTTCAGTTGTGAGCAATAGTTTATGTCAAGGCAAGAGTATAAATTGAATATATTAATATGTCTAGAGAATTTTGATGGCTAATACTTTTACAGCATCATCACACTCCGTGAAGAAACATTTTCTTTTATTTGCTCTGAATTTAGCATCTCCTGGATTTAGCATCTCATTTTTTCATATAATTTTCCTAATTCAGTGTCATTATATATAAAATCAGAGTGTATAAATCAGGGTAGCAACACACTGGAAGTTTCTCCTACAAAGACCATTTTAGTATACTATTTTTGTATGATTCTCAAGTTTATGCTCTTTTTCTTTTTAGTGGTCAATTGTTCTGATCCTGGAATTCCCGCAAATTCCATAAGAGAAAGTAAAATTGAACATGGAAATTTCACGTATGGCACAGTGGTATTTTATGACTGTAATCCTGGATATTTTTTATTTGGCTCTTCAGTTTTAATTTGTCAACCAAATGGCCACTGGGACAAACCTTTACCTGAATGCATTAGTAAGTAGATAATGTGTGTGCTTCTAAAGAATGTGAACTACATTAGGTCTTATTTGCACATTTCTATCAGTCTCATAACAGCAATCAGAATAATGATATCTATATAGATCTGTGTATGTGCGTGAGTGATTGAAGATCTCAGTAGCAGCTGAAGTAGCATGGTTATATTGTTATTTTATGTAGCAAATTAAAAAGAAATCTTGGGAAATTCAGTGACTGAAACGAACATTTCTGAATGCTTCAGCACAATGATCCCTGATAGCAGGGATAGAAGGCAAAAACATGTCCATTTAAAGTGCCTGTAGATGGCCTTCATCGTCCACAGAGCTATAATTACACTGAAACTTAAAACTATACTACTCAATTATTGGCTTATGTCACTATAGTACTTCCTGGACTTCTCTTGGGTCAACAGTAAGATCAGACTATGAAGACAGTAAGCAAATAGTAATGGCACCATAGAGCACCAAAAGTATCCTCTAGATGATGTCCTCAGTTTACCATACTACCAGATGTACCTGAATATCATAGTCATATACAATCTATTTACTAAAGCAAGTGGATCAACATAAGGAGGTTGGTTTTTTTCTGGCTTGTCATGAACAACTTTCTAACTGTAATGTAGATACATTCACAGATTTCTCATAGGTTTTTAATTGGCTGGGACAGCTGGTTTCCCCCGATCCCTATAATTCTATGGAAAATTTTTTGGTTTGGGATCAAAATTTCTCTCTGAGAAAGGCTAAAAGCTTTATTTTCTAGAGATTAAAGGGATACCAGGCTAAGGGTTCCTTATTTTGGAATCATGCACCAACATTTGCAATATTGTAGATATTAGTTCCCAGTTTTACCTTTATTCATCTTCCATGTTTGAGGTTTCTCCAGTTCTGCCATTTTCTCTGTAAAAAAAAATAAATATAAAAAAATCTGAAATTTTATTTTTTCTTACTGTTAAAACCTTTAGTTCTGGAAGTTCCCTTTCTTTGATGGGATAAATAGCTTGAATGCAAGTCACAGTTAAAGTTATTAAAAAGAGAAAAATGCTTTCACATTATATTTTAAGGTAATGATTTCCAAAAGATAAATGTTACTTAATAGTAACGTATCTTCAAACAAAAAAAAAATTCTGAAGGTAGAGGTGCAAAAATTTCTTGGTTTTTTACCTTTTTATTTTTATCTCTTCATCTTCTCTCTGAATTGTCAGAAGTAATTTAATAATACAGATTTTACTCTTCTTTTCAGCTGACCTTGGGAAGTAAGGGTGCTACATAGACTTTTGAAATGACATCCTCAGCTTTATTTGTCTCATTTAGATAGAGTAGTCAATGAATTCTAACCTAGACACTATCTGTGATATTTTGTAATCATAAAGTTTACCAAAACTTATTCTGATGCAGCTACTGAATATTTTTATACGAATATTTTTATATTTTTATATTTTAATTAATATAATTTATAAATTTAATTAATATAAAATATTTTTATATTTTTTATTTCAGCTTCTGGAGCGTTTTGCAAATTGTTTTCCTTTTTGACATATGCAGCGTGGCCATTTAGCAGTTTGCACATTTTTC
Source organism: Gallinago undulata (assembly GCA_026546715.1). Taxonomy (NCBI): domain Eukaryota; kingdom Metazoa; phylum Chordata; class Aves; order Charadriiformes; family Scolopacidae; genus Gallinago; species Gallinago undulata. Next base: position 136,002,065 of record JAOTQQ010000012.1, on the reverse strand, counting down.
CACTTTAAATAGAAAAGAAGTGGAAAGGTGTCTGGGTGTTTTTCTTAGATACAGGGTGGATTATTTTCTTGACCTAGCTGGATTTCAATCTCTCTCTAACTAGTCTCAGAGAACATACCTTTTTTGAAATATTGCTACAGTAATGGAGAAGAGACACGGTAACATAGGAATTTTTCACCTGTAAAGTGACTCAATTCCTTTGAAATGTGTTGTAGCTAGAATGCTTCAAGCTGCTATAATTCCTGTAAGAAGCAGAATTCAGCATTGGTCTGGACTATAGTGCCCTTTCAAATCTCCCTATGAGTTAAAGACTTTCAGCGGCATACAGTACTTAGGCATGTGTTGCTAGAAAAATACTTTAAATTTGAAATGTAACTGAAGGACATGTTTGGACAATATGCCTTCAATGACCCCATCAGGTTTTTTTTGTATTGCAAAATATTCTTAATTTAGTTCTGAAAGCCATGCTCTGATTTGCAATTTTTAAGCTACTGAGTACACACAATCCACACCTTCCAAGCTTGAAATCCGAATAATGTAGACTACTTTTTTTGCTGGTGTCTGTTCTATCCTCTCAATAATTCTATAGCAGCATCTTCTCCTAACAATACTTCTCTCAGAATATGACACATAGAGCCATTCCGTGTTGTCAGATAGAATGAAAAGAATTGTTGACAATTATACATATAAGAAAATTAGAGTGTACTTTTTAATTCAGTATTCAATAATTAGGGTATAACATTTGTAAATTTATTCACTCTTTAAACTGATAATGATGTAATTTTACTGATATGTCATCACATTTGACCACAAGAAGACATGATTTTATACTTAGAATCATAGAATCATAGAATCATTTGGGTTGGAAGGGACCTTAAAGATCATCGAGTTGCAACCCCCCTGCCATGGGCAGGGACACCTCCACTAGAGCAGGTTGCTCAAAGCCCCATCCAGCCTGGCCTTGAATACCTCCAGGGATGGGCCATCCACAACTTCCCTGGGCAATCTGGGCCATGCTCTCACCACCCTCACTGTAAATAATTTATTTCTAGTATCTAATCTAAATTTCCCCTCTTCCAATTTAAAACCGTTACCCCTTGTCCTGTCGCTACACTTCCTTGTAAAGAGTCCCTCTCCAGCTCTT